>JAFMNZ010000090.1:0-424117 GCA_019207045.1 Branchiostoma floridae x Branchiostoma belcheri | reverse complement strand
TTACGAAATGTGTGTCCCTGATCGTTTGGGTGAGTATTTCCGAAAATTTATATATTGTCTGTGACTGTCATTAAAGGGAAGAATACATAACAGATGAAAGGATAGTTCTGTTAAGTATTTAGGAGATATCATTTGGACATATCCTAGATGCAAAGCGACTTCCATGTGGAGTATACTTTGTGCCTTTGCCTGTCGTCGGCTTGACCGGGCCGGACAGATTTGGCATTTTAAATAGCGACGGCCTGGGAGGTATTGTTTAGATACACACGTTTGGCCTTAGTAACATTTATCATGCCATGATAAAAACTGCTCAAGTCAGAAAGTTCAAATTATCCAGATCCAAACTAGAGTTCGACGACCTCATACCTCCATGAAATATTTAGAGTTTTTGTAAATTTCATGCAATAGACAAAACATTAACATAATTTATGCATGGTGTTGTTACTAACGTACATATGTCACAATTTTTAAATTCCCATCATTAATCATAAAGTTGTTTTGCAATTTTTACATAAATCATGCAAGTAAGTTCCTCATTACCATAATTGGTATCTGCTAATATTCCACCTATCATAATTACCACATGTTACATTTATGGAGGTCCAGTTATTGAAAACAATGGAATTATACAATTTCCTCATTAATCATGCAAATTAAGTCCTCATTTGCATAACATGTGTATCATTATGGACATCTTTGCCTAAGCATGCCTAAAATGATGTCAATCCGTCAATCCTTTCTGCAGTTATTTATTGAAGACTATCAGGCTCAGCTTTTGAGATGTACATAACGTTACATGCATAGTAAGCAGCACCATACTTTGACCCAACCATGTGTATGTCCATGTTAGACTGCATGTGTAAGAGCAATGTAGGGTTATATGCATTGATCCAGATGTCCCGTTGTGTTCGTTTTGTAACATAAAACTGTGCGCTGCGATTAGCATCAACATCTAGCCTGAGTCGTGTGGTCTGTGACACTTCTCGAGGGAAGTGAAATCGACACTTTGTTCGTCCCTTCTCACATGTTCTTGTGTGATGATGCCGTTGGTATTTGGACACTAGTCCATGTAAGAGAGAGTTTTCATCATCAGGTAGCTGTGTGGACACATATTTGTCGATGAATTCAGGTGTTCTTTGCCTTCCTTCTATGGTATCAAGGTTGGGGGCATTCTCAACCCAGAACATACAGTGCAAGTGAGGAGAACCTCTTAATTGAAACTCGACACGAATCCAGTGGTCCGTAATCACACCAATAGGATGTTGCGGACTGTTCAATATGAAGCGTAGCAGTGCATCAGTGCGTCGGTTAAAGTGTATGGCACACATGACAGGGTCTGATCTCATCAGGTTCCATTTGTCTTGCTGTGGTAAAGCTTTAGCTTCCTCATATGTCAGATCAGGATTGAGAGACATAAACAGCTCTGGCCAGTTCAAGTCATTTGCTGACACAGTGAGAAACCAAGTTGGTGGGCTAATTGTGTTGATTTTTGCTAGTAGGTTAAGCAGTTGGTCCTTAAAGTATGCTGCTGTTCCACGGATGTTCTTCATGAAAGTGTATGATGTGCTTTCAACATCTTCATGAATATGCTGACGCAGATCACCTGCTGTCAGAGGTTGTGGTGAAGATTGTGAGGTATCATTACCTTGCTTTTGCATTCTACACACAATTGATATCTGACTGTACAGTTTCTTGATTTCATATGAGTTCAAAGCAAAAAAGAGCCAAGGGATATTTTTCCTCCAGCTATCATTGATATTAATTAAGTTGTCGTGACTGGAAGTACTGTAAGTCTGTCATAGGTATTTCTCTTGTCTGTTGGAAGCCATTACAACCATATGGATACAACTGAGGGAAGCAGTGTTCCTCAAGGTCTTTCTCCTTAAAAATACTTTGTGGTGCTGATGTTTCACGAGGGAGTGATATTGCAGGTACAGTGTCTGTTGCACTCTGTAACAGAGCTTGTAAGGAAATATTTGGATTGATGTAGTTGCAGGGAAAAGCAGACAGCTCTGTGACATTAGAAGATCCATTTGCTTGACCGATTTCACCATAGTTGGCAACATTTGAATGGAATTCGCAAGATATTTCCTTCCAATCTTCAAAATAAGCTATGTTTACACCTGAATAAAGATGATTAATAGTGATCAGCCATGTTAGAGCTTCATGCATGTGAGTATATCGCACAATGTATTGTGGATCATTTCTTTGTGTTCTATCATTAGTGTCGGATGGATGTACTATTACGATTCCTGATGTGTTTTGACAGCGTGGTAAGAGATTGCAAGATGTTTCAATGTTGGTAGAGAAACTTATGGGTTGGCCTTGTTCACCATATTGTCCACCTGGTAGGATAATCAGCTTTACAAATGTGTACTTCAGGCTGACAAGTCTTGTCTCCATTCTAGTAAGCTGTTTTATACATGATGGGATATCACATGGGTCCATATTGTTAGTCCAAGCATTGGGTATCGGTTTTTGTCTTTCAATAGCAGTTGAACACTTTGTTTCCTGGCTTTGTTACATTCTCTTCGCTTAGAAAGTGTGTCAGCCTTTTTGTCAGCTGTTTCTCTTTGATTCCTGGCTTTGTAGCATTCTCTTTCCTTAGCAAGTATGTCTGCTTTTTTATCAGCTGTCTCTCTTTGTTTCCTGGCTTTGTAGCATTCTCTTCGCTTAGCAAGTCTGTCTGCTTTTTTATCAGCTGTCTCTCTTTCTTTCCTGGCTTTGTAGCATTCTCTTCGCTTAGCAAGTCTGTCTGCTTTTTTATCAGTTGTTTGTGGTTTCTTAGTTGTAAAATGTGTGCATTGCTTTGCAATTCCGTCATCATTTTGTTCAGCTGTTTCTGTTGCTATGTTGGGTGTGTACTGTGTTCTTTGGTTTGCATAGCTGTCTGCATTTTGGTTAGTTGTTTGCGCTGTGTCACTTACTTGTTGATACATGAACATGTCTTGTTTCTTTGCACTCAATTTGTGTTTCACAGAATTATGTTGACCCTTTGAAGTCCTTGTATAAAAAGAAGATAGGTTTAGAGGTTGTAAGGTGCCTTCATTCAGTACCGATTTAGATGGTGGTACTAATGAGTTAACTTTCTGAGCCTGTAGAAAGCTGTGTGATCCCATTGGCTCATTGTTGTCAGTCAGTGTCAAATAGCGTACATCCAGTTCCGTAATATCACTTGTCAATTCAATGTTTTCTGATTGCACTGCTACAAGCTCAAAGTTGCATGTTAGACTTGGTTTCCAATTAAGTGTTTGTAAGAATTGACAAAGGTTAGTAATCGTCATGTGCCTACTTAAAGCAGATGAGCCATTATCATCAGGCATTGCTGTTGTGCGACTTCTGGCATGTGAATCATGAACAAAATATTTGTTTCCAGTATGCAGTAAGGCTACATACAACAGATGCTGTTATGAGCAAACATGTGTCAGATATAGCAAATGCTTCTTCTAGGGCTGTCTGCAATGTGTAGTAGGGATAATATGCTTGTCTGCTAAACACGTCTCCAGTATGTCGCTCTTTGATTGTTATGTGCAAAGTGTTGTTTCCAATCTGCCAATAATTGGGCAGATCATCAACTGATAGGTAAGATACAGTAGGCGGTAGAGATGGTTTTATGCGGTTGTAAAGTGCATCAATTTCAAACAGTACAGTATCAAGATCTGTGGATGTCCAGGAAGGGTCTACCGAAAGTGCGAAAAGGAACGAAAAGGAACGAAAAGGAACGAAAAGGAACGAAAAGGAACGAAAAGGAAAGTACCGAAAGTGCGAAAAGGAACGAAAAGGAACGAAAAGGAACGAAAAGAAACAAACGTTCCTTTTCGTTCCTTTTCGCACTTTCGGTACTTTCCTTTTCGTTCCTTTTCGTTCCTTTTCGCACCTTCGGTACTTTTCTTTTCGTTCCTTTTCGTTCCTTTTCGCACTTTCGCTACCAAAAGTGCGAAAAGGAACGAAAAGGAACGAAGTATGAAGCAAACTAAAATAAAATCAATGAGAATATAAGGGACCGGTACTGCGGGCGTTAGAAGCCTATGAAACGTGTTTTATTTTACTCAGAATTTGGCAATATCACATTTTTACGACGCTGTTTTAGGCTGTTGTGTTTGTGTGGCTAAATTATTCTCTGAAGATCAGCGAAATACAAGGAAACAGAACTGAGATAAGAAAGTAAGGATTAAAATTCAGTTACTGGTGGGTGATGGATAAATATCGATTTATATACATTTTCAGAATGAGGCAAGATTGTAGCGTTGTTGTTGTATTTGGGTGGCTTCTGCTCTCCCAAGATGGGAGCGCCGCATGCAAATGACCTGCGATTGTTTACGTCTAATAGAAATCCGGTCTGGAATGATATGCTAAATAATAAACTGCTGCCCCACGAGCATGACAGCTCCCTTCAACAAGGCCCACAACATGGTTTTCTGGAAACTGGAGACATATCTTCTTGCTCGTTCACGACAAAAGAAAAGCTGTGAAAGGATAGACATGTATACATTGTACCAAGGAGTTTTCATCACGTTGTATCATGAGTATTAATCATTTTGGCGGGAAGAAAGGGCCAACGTGAGGAATTTGTGCAAAGGATGATAGGAAACTAAGGAGAGATCTGGCGGGCGACTCACATCTCCCGTGCGGGTTCGGCAGAAAAAGTCTTTGGACCCAGGCCTCGAATTGAAATCAACGCGGTGTCCCGATTGCCCTGGGCCACTTCTAATTTAGGCCGGGAGCACTAGAAAACGACTTTGTGACATTTTTGGGACCGTAGAAAAATAATCTACACCAGAATGTCTGCCCGTCAAACGTTTTTCAGACGCAATATTCAACCTCACCCCCCCCCCCCCGAATTTGATCTGTGGCAGCCCGCGTGGGAACCCGGGACGCATAGATTCGTGACTCCGCCCATCGCCTTTGATTTGTATTTAGCTATTTCCACGCGTGCACTTTCCCGCCGGTTCGCCGTTGAACCATTGGAGCTCTAGGGTCGTGGAACAAGCCACACAATGCAAAAATAAAGACCGTTTCAAATGCATTTGCCGATCACAGTACCGTTACCTTATATTCCCATCGATTTTATTTCACTTTGCTTCATACTTCGTTCCTTTTCGTTCCTTTTTGCACTTTCGGTACTTTCCTTTTCGTTCCTTTTCGTTCCTATCCAATCTTTTCGTTCCTTTTCGTTCCTTTTCGCACTTTCGGTACTTTCCTTTTCGTTCCTTTTCGTTCCTTTTCGCTCCTTTTCGTTCCTTTTCGTTCCTTTTCGCTCCTTTTCGTTCCTTTTCGTTCCTTTTCGCACTTTCGGTACACCGTCCAGGAAGTTGCTTGTTTGTTAGAAAAGTGATAAAGGATAGCTATCAAAGAATTTGCAGTACATTGTTTACCTCTACTAGTTTCATTGAAAATGTTGTTGCCTTGGTGGTAGTTTCCTGACAGTGTAGCTTCACACATTATGGATAAGTTGAATCGGTAACTTATACTTTAGAAATGTACAATGTATGTAGATTTCGAGTGTGCGTATTCAAGTTATTTATGTTTGATGTCTGTTCAATGACAGAAGCTTATTTAGTTATGTGTGTAAGTGCAGTTTGCACGGTGAGTGCGAGAGCACAGAGGCAGGGGTTGGACTTGTAAGTTGGATTGAGTGCGAATGCACAGTCTGCACGGTGGCAGGGGTTGAACTTGTTGTTGTATTGAGTGCGAATGCACAGTCTGCACGGTGGCAGAGGTTGAACTTATTGTTGTATTGAGTGCGAATGCACAGTCTGCACGGTGGCAGAGGTTGAACTTGTTGTACTGAGTGCGAATGCACAGTCTGCACGGTGGCAGGGGTTGGAAGATTGAGTGCAAAAGCACAGTCTGCACGATGGCAAGGATTGGTAATAAGTGGCAGTGATTAGACTTTGTCTACTAGATCGTATTTCATTCAATATACACTTTGGCTTCAACACGGTCTGGTCTGTGCTGTGAAGAAATCTGCAATCGAAGACTGAAAGAGAAGGAAAACAATTTCTTGTGTCAACATTAAAACCAACTGAAAGAGCATATGCATATTTAATTGATAGAATACTAGTGGTTTCTAAACATATGATATGACAATGGAGGTTTAAATAGACCTTGACATGAATAAAGGGTAGCCAATTTCATGGCATTCTTCAATATTTGTTGTAGAGAGGATCTGCTCTCCACCGACAGCATAAATCTTTTTTAAAAAAATGGGACCAAAATGAAGGCAATACGATAGAAACAGTCATGAGAAGACACTTAAAGATGGCAAACGTTAGTTGGTAAGCAAGAAAGTAAGACACGAATGTGCTCAATCATGTGAAAATAGAATTATCTTGCATGTCCGAAAAGAGGGAGGGGGGCTGTTTTGTTTCACTTCGTCTTTTCGTGTTTATGAAATTATGTTCACGGCCGGACAAACCAGCGTCATTTATTACACTTGTTAATAATTTGTTAACCTACAATGTCAGGGAAATACCACCCAGGTAACAAAATTGTCCGACAAATTATGCACAAAGAAAACTGATCTAGCTACGGCCTCACAAAGTCTGATAAAACAATGGTTATTTTAGGAATCACTACGATAAAACTAGAAGTTTGACATCTATAGAAGCCAGAATATTATCTTACATATTCCAAGGCGTTACATTTTATTTCTGAATTAGCGATACCTTTGAAAGAAATGATGTTATGAAGACTAGGAAATTTATCTACGTACAAACCTGCTGATGCAAAATTGGACTCACACCGGAGTTTCTTAGGCATGTGTTCTGAAATGCGGCGCATATAGAATATGCATTGCAAACAAACACTTATTGCTTGCCGCAGGGCTAGGGTTGATGTTTGAAATATAAAAAAAATGATCCTAAATATTATCTATTGCGACTTCTCGTGTGACGTTTTGTGCTGGCGCTCTCCTAAACTCACGTTAGCGTTTTGCTGCGGTCTCGGAAGGTCTCCCATGCGATCTGCAACGTTTTGATGACGTCATGGCTGCTTATATATTCACATACAATTTATTAGCCTGATTCGGGAATAATTTCATCTTTATGAATAGCTAATGCATTTTTTTGCGAGATAATGCACTTGATTTCATGCCACTCAAAATAAATTTGGAATTTTACCATACAAACGCTTCATTCATTCAATGTAACCAAATATTAAATGCTTTTAGAACCGACCGCAAACAGAAACAAATACGTAAAATGGACGGTTTAAAATTCAACGAGGATGTACCATTGTCTGCCTAAGCCGTCAAACTTGTCCATGAGAAAGGCGATTTGGAAGGGCCTTTGAAAGGGTCTTTGGAAGAGCAAGGTTAACAGGTCCGTCCATTGATCCATGGAACCATGGAAGAAACCCGGCGTAAAGCCTTGCCGCCCTCGGCGGCAAGGCAAAAAAGCGCCAACTTAGAAAAAACTGTTGCGTGCACCAAACTTTATGCGCATTCACCTAGAACCAATAAACTGCTTTTAATCGAAGTTCCATGATCCAGTTGTTTTGGCGCTGCTGAATTTCAGTGATGTAGGTGGACTTACCTACCGATACAAACTCTCTTCCCTCTGTTGTAAGGGTAGAACATCCAGTAGAAGATGTCAGTAACGTATGCACCGATCCGCTTCACAACGGCGTACACAGGGGGCTGAAGGGTTCCTCTTATTGGCTCTCCTCTGAAGAAAGGCAACGTGGCTGAGGCAAATAGCAGGCGCTGATTGGTGCTCATGTAACATTTCCCGGAACATGTTGGAATGGTCGATGGTGTCCTGGAATAACCTCTACTTCCATCGTACACCCTGACGTTCTGTAGATGAAACGCGACGCTGGATGGTTTGTAGTCTTTGCCCCTCGCCAGCCAGACTTTTGGTGCGTACTTGGTCACTAGTTCTCCAAATCGGTCATCTCGGACACGAACCGCTGAGAGAATAGGAGATACTTTACATGGTGTATCTTGTATCAGCCGACGACACATCGCGACAATGGGAAAGATCGCCTCAGGAAGGCCGTAATCCTGTTTTTTTTCTTAACCATACTCGGTGATCTATTCATTAATTATGGGAACCTGCGAAGCATTATGACACGGCCTAAACCGCAGGCCGGTCATTCAAGTGCTGGTCATTACTGTCAATACCCGTTTTAGGGCACTGTCTACTTTGAAGCTTTACATATTAATCCAGAGTTTTGAACATTAGAGAAAGTTATTCGTACGTTTTAACCACCTTGGAGTTAGAGACTTCTAATTACATAAATTAGTCCAAAAAACATTCCGGTTCTACTTTATAAAGCCATACAATATACTGCCAATGCTATAAGGAGGCCTTTGTATTCATAAGACATTAAGTGTGGTATCATTATGTTACTGACAGACTATTTCAAAATCCTTCATTCTTATTGTATACCACAAAATCAGATTTAATGTGGAGATTCATACCTTTCTTACGGACCATGTCATTCCCTGTCCAACTTCCATAAGAACAAGTATTTCCTCCGGTGCGAGAGGCACCGACGACATGGCCCTGGTATGGACATTTTTCCCCGCGTGTGTTAGGGGAGTTGCCGCTACGGTAGGTGTTTGATGTGAATAGTGGAGAGGAATATCCTGCTGCTGTTGATGTAAAAAATCAAAGTACACAAGAATCAGAGAGAATAGTCACAAGCAGTAAAGGTGACTTAAACTTGCATCTGACTAAAAAGTCACGTGGAATGCCTAGGCAAGTAGAAACGAGATAAGAAGGAGAGGATAGGATCTGCCTTCGTGCCCTCATATTGACAGTATCGTCTAGAATTTTGAAGGTGAAAAGTGCAGCGATACCACCAAACATAACTCCGATGACCTTTGACCTCTTAGACAAGAAATTAACACATTATAAACTGCACTAGTACTTAATCTTAAACTAGGAGGTACCAGACGCCGAAAACATGGTTAAAGACCTATCATTTTAATAAAATAAAATAGCCCGAACCCTTAACTGCCATTCCACTGCGCATACCCCCCAAATGCCAACATCAAACACAGTGTTTTACACTTATTTAGAAAGCAATGTTGAATGACATACAACATACTTTATCCAAAAGATGTGCTTCGCAGCCCCAAAACGGGTTGAATTACGTAACAAATTTCACGAAGACTTCAAGTGTCTAATAACAACTGAACGAATCATTAAACTTTGCACATTAGTGTCAAGAGTCTGCACGCTCCATAAAAATGCACGCTCCACAATGCATCTAATGTTGACCTTTCACCACCAGGAAACTATCATACAGAATTTTCATTGACGTCGTAATAATTATAATTTGAATCCTCTGACGACCGTGGTTGGTAATTGAATTAAACAGTAGCATCTTCAATGTAATTTACAGAGTCTGACGTTTCGCTGTAATCTAACATGGCGCAGATGACGTCAAATGCAAAGCTTGTAAGTGCATCAGTCTCTATTTTTTTTTACGTTCACTTTTGCTATTTGTTATAGCCTCACCAGAGGTTGGACGACGATGTCGGTTTTGGCGTTGACCTTGGTAAATGCTAGAGGGGCGGCTCCGGTATCGGCTGAAGTTCGGGCGGCTTTGATGTTGGCTCTGGCTAAGACGGTGGTATCGTCGGCTACGCCATGCGTGTGACTCCAAAACAAGTGCGCACATCAGAAGAAGTACAAAGGACCAAAACCTGAAAATTGAAATTCATTATAAAAAAAGTTTTATGACGTTTCCAGTTACTACAGCCTGATTAACGCTACGTTGCACCAGTTCCGTATTGTATTTAGTCCAGGCTGGGCTTTGATGGCACAGCTTTTCTCGTGCATGGATATTACTTGGTGTTTTCACAAATAGCAAACGGCACCTATTCGTCAAGGAGTTCAACGACATAGTGTATGTGAGTGGCAGGATAGAGCTACTTTTTAACTCCCAGTGTAAACAATACAAGGGACCAGCCGACACCAAAAATGAGCCCACAGTTTCAAAGGGGCCTCGTCGGCGTCACGACCGAAAATGGAACGGCGTCACGACCAAAAATGGAAAGAAAAAATAGCCCAGTTTACAGTTTACTCTTGTTTGTTTTCTCGCTACCAATTGGTTGTCATATGATGTTTACTGAAGAGTAATGACAGCAAGATTTTTCTTTAATTTTGTTTTTATTAATAAAGAACTTCATAGTTTACTATATTTTGCTTAGAAATTTAAGTTGTGTGCCTTATTTCTGGGTAAGGTTAAAAACGTATTGGTCACCCCGATTGAGAAGCACTTACCTCATGATGGAGCTCTTCAACGAAAGACACTTTAAACCTTCAAAGATTTTGTCCTCCGACTGGTATCAAAAGTCCCTTTTCTCGAGGCCTCCTTCGAAGCTTGGCATTGAGTTCTCTGAGATCGGCTTGTGACGTCACCGTAATGTAGCCCGGAGTCCAGCCTTGTTACCTTTGTTCCGCTCCCGAAGGTCGCTACTCGCCCTTCGATGGATAAGGATATCAATGAATCATTGTGTGAAGTTAGAAATGCAACAGTGGTAGATTAATACATGATAAGTTGGAATTTATACTATTTTTTGTGGTAAAATATCTCAAGTTGCAGTGAAGTATTGCTACGTTAAGTCACATACGCGTTTTAAATTCAGCTCGTGATATAACCTTTAAGTTTAAGGGCATTCGTTTATTTCTTTACCTAGCATGCAATTTGGTAGCATTACCACCTAAATTCACCAAATAACGATGCTACTTTAAATTTGAATAAAACAAACTTTAAAGCATTTGCTCAAAACAAAAACTAAGGTAACTCTTATCATCTCCATGGTTTTAAAACTAATTTATGGGCCTTTTTGCGCAATGTGATGGGTTTTACCTTCAGTGCATGCATGCTGTTTGGTTTGGTTCAACACTGTGTCGCACAGGATGAAGGCCTTCCATGTTTGTTGTTCAACTATTGCCTTATATGGCAAGACCTGCAACATTTCATGTTCAGGCTTTGCCTTATATGGCAAGGGAGCAAGAAAAGCCAGGTAGCCCGATTTGCAGGATACACATGCAACCGCATGCAACTGCTACAACTGTTCTTTTTCTGATGGAAAAAGCTGAAGACACATTAGATTTTCATAGGCAGATTTCTAATATATTTCATAATGTAATCTAATCTTAGGCTATTATTTCTATTGAATGATATTAAGGGATTTAAAGCTTATCTATTTCATTTGGCGCTATTTTGATTGGTTATTCGCGTTTGGTGACCACTACAGAAGGAGACAGAATGCCATTCACTCCAGTTTTAGTCCACCATTTTGAAACGAACGCTCAGAGGTAGGAAATAAATATTTAATCTTATATGCCTTATAGTTGCGTATCGGTAACACTAGTCCATCTGTATGTGTCTTCAGGTAAATGTAGATCGACAATTATGTACCCTGGACGTCGGTGGTATTACAAAAATAACTCGTTCATGCAAGGAGGTTAAACCTCCTTGGTTCGAGTTACCGTACAAATCATATTCATAGTCAGTGCATATAAACCCTGGCATGTAGAGCAGTTGTACCGACTCGCGCTCCGAGCTTTGCTCCCGGGCCTACCCTCCCGCTGGCCCGACAATCTACCCTGCGGTCCCTGCCCCTCTCTCCGCTAGCCCACAAGGTCCGCTCGCCGGGCTAGCGACGTTCGAAGTGGGGCGGGGTAGTTTGTCGAGGCCAACGGGATTGTAAGCCCGGGGGCCGGTACAAATGCTCTCAGTCTGGGCATATAATTGGCGAAACGGAGTAAACTTGCGTCATAAATTACTTTAGCCTGTTGAATGACCTCTGTGTTTTGTAAACAAATTACTGGGGGAGGGTGGCGTATTGTTGTTTCTTCATCCCAGATCCCTTCTGAATCATTTATTTATTTATTTGTATCAGGCCCATGGCCCATAAAAACAGACACAGAACAAAGATTTACAAAGCTACACTTACAAATACTTTACATAATGTCGCCAGAATGTGCTATGGCAAAAGCCGTCCGAGTGTACAAGCACTCGGATTATATCATTGTCAGACGACAGCAGGCGTGTTACAAATGAGTAGGTGACCTTGCGACGCCTTGCGTCAAACAACAACAACTAGTTTCTTCCTTTAGTTTAGTAAAGTAGATCCATTCAGACAGGTTGGAACTTCTTTTCCCCATGTGTACAGTAATTTATCAAACCACTACTGAACAGCTGAAAGTATTTATTTATATTTAAGGAATTGTAAGTGATACTGCTATGCTGGTTATATATAAATAATTATAATATATAATATATATGTGTATATGTAGTAGTAGTAGTAGAAGTAGTAGTAGTAGTAGTAGTTGTTGTTGTAGTTGTAGTAGTATCCAGTATGCGGGGTTCCCTGACGCAGGGGTTGGCAGCAGTCGGCCAGTCCTCACACAGCGCCTCCAAGCCGCTCTGTCCAGCGGGTCCAGTCAGTGAGGCCGCACTCTTTAATGTCCTTTTATTCCAATATACACTGCACCAAATCGGATATTTAAGCATACTTAATGTGATTCGTAAATGAAGCTTAAACATTTGAATATAATTAAGTTATCTTTAAGCTACATTTACGAAGTCGGAAATGCCACAACTAAAAGTCAATATTTACGACACATTTATGAAAATCGTTAAGTTCACTTAAAGATATAAGTAACTTTAATTGTTCCTTGAGGTTACTTAACTATGCATTAAAGATATAACAGTAATTTTTGCAGTTTTGCCGACACATTATAGATATATACTGACTAAAATAACCATCAATTTACTCTGCATTTTAATTCGTTTATATACGATACCATTAAGCGTCCTTAAATATAGTTTAAAGCTATTTATTTAAGCTTCGTTTAAGCTACTTAAATTGTGGGGCAGACTCTCATTAGTCTTACTTGCAATTGTACTCTTCAACCAATGAATTTTGAAAACTACACTCCTTGACTTCTGGTCACATCATAGTTTATTCAAAAGCTTCTGCGGACACGCCTGAGCAGGCAATAGGAGGAGCGGACTTTGTGTTATTACAACGACTTTTAAAAACTACACATAAATAGAGACACCTTTTACTAGTATGCATTGTCTATATGTTCAAGCAAAAATGTAGTTTGATCTATTGATATATATTGTAGAGTTTCATATATGAAAGCAATTTTGAAACGTAACAGGACATCGATTATATAGCCAATTCAAAGGCGACACGTAGGAGTCCCGGCCTACCAGTCTAAGCAAAACAAAACAAATCATAATACAACTACTGGTACTTGGATTAACGATTTGATAACTAATTCTCTAGAATAGGGCACGTTTTCAGCCTTGTAAATACCTGCACAATACCCAAAGATCGGCCAATCCAATACAGATAATAATAGCTCACAAATTGTGATTAGCAGAGGGTTTAAAGAGAGTAAGCGTCACTAGTCCATAAAAACAAACAACATGTAGTTCCGAGCGGGCCTTTTCTTTTGTTTATAAATCCACCGGCTAACCCACGCCATCTTTGTTTGAATTCATTCCTAAACTTGAAAACACTATCAAATACCGTAGACGCAACAAAAAACGTTGATACTGGGTCCCATAAGACGCTGCACAGTGCGCGGATTTGACATTTTCCAGTTTGACCCTAGCAAATAGCTCCAAAATGCGTACATTTTTGTTTCTTTTTCGTAGTTTGAATGTCGCGGATAATCGCGCTTGGAGCACTCCGCGAATACAAAATGGCCGCTACCGCTGAATTTATAACAAGAACCTTTGAAAATTTGTTTGAGTTTTATCAAAGCACTTGATTTTGGTCAAGCGGTGTGTTGTTCATTGCCACCTTTACTTAACTCTGAAAAATGTCAACATTACAAGAAAACTGTACATTTCATGTTTCGAGTTATATCTGGAGATAAACAAGGCAGAATTAATGACCAAGTACCTTGATTTGACAAAACAAACAACCGCCGGGAGGCGGAATATCGCCGCCATTTTGGATCTGGTTTGAGGCGTCTAGACGTTCTAGGGGAAACGTAACACTCTACGTAATTTGCAAAATAAGTTTAAATTGCCTAGGCATGCGGCCTATATACATTGTGACTGGCGTTCTAACCGCTGGCGACCGAACTGAGCGTGTTGAATTTGGAAAAGAGAGCAAGCAAGTTCATAAAAACAAACTAGTTCCGAGCAGGATTTTTTCTTTGTTTACAATCTATAATTGGCTCAACGTCAACCCACGCCGTCTTTGTTTGGATTAATTCTTTAACTTAAAAGGACAGTTAAATGCCAAATTATATGGTAGATACAACAGAAAGTCGTTGGTACAGGATCCCATAACGTTCATGCTTTCTGCAAACTCTTTATTATTAGATAAAAGCGCTGCAGAGTGCAAGGAGTTGACAATTTCCCGTCGGACGCCAACTTTGTTTCGATTCATTCCTAAACTTTACAACAATATGTCAAATTAGAAACAACAGAAAATTGTTGCTATTGATTCTTCATAACGCTCATGTAAACAATTTGACATTTTCCAGTTTGACCCTAGCAAGAAGGTTCAAACTCCATAAATGTTTGTTTCTCTTTCATAGTTTGAATGTCGCGGGAAATCACGCTTGGGGCGCTCCGCGAATGCAAAATGGCCGGTTCCGCTGAATTTGTAACAAGAAGCTTTTAAAGTTTGTTTGAGCTTTTATCAAAGCACTTTGTTTTGGTCAAGCGGTGTGGTGTTCATAGCCACCTTCACTTAATTCTGAAAAAATTCAATTTTGTGGTGGCATGGCAGGACGATCCCACGCCAGGTAACAATGACTGGTCTTGGCACCCACGCCGATTTACAAAATGTGTGCCCGACAATTCACATGTCATTGTGTCTATCGGACATGTAAATTTTGATAAGAAATAAGCCAATCACATGCAGTTTCCTTATGACGATGGCCAATCAGCGTTGATGATGCAAGTTTTGAATTTTTGAACTGAACACCTAGCGTCATTCTAAGTCTAACGATTCTAGAGTGTGCAACGTTGACATTTTCACCGTTTTACAAAATGTCCGCGACTTCTCGTACTGACAACCCCATGGAACGAGGAGACAGCGAGAACCTTGCCATCATCCTTCAGGATATGGTTAGAAAGTTTGAGTCTCAAACCGCAGAACTGAAGGCACAGCTTCAGGAGCAGGAACGCCGGCAGGCTAATCAAGAACCGCCGCGGGACATCCGATAGGACAGCCCGTCGCCATGGCACGCTCGCCAACGCCACAGGGTTCGGAGGAAATCCTCTATTCCATCCACTTGCAGGGAAGGTGATTTATTTTGAGTTTTGTCATTTTGGTCATATTTGCATCATTGCCCGTACCCCAACCGGGCGCCGACGTCACAAATTTGTCCCGGTGGACGACCAGATACCGGGGTGTTGGGGTCCCCCAGGGACCAGCCCGTGCCCCAAATGCCCGTTAGCCACGGGGCGTCACACGGGGCCATGTATGGCTCACACCCGAACGACTGAAAAAAAGGGGTTCCAAAAAAGTGCCCGTAAAGTGCCGTTGAGTCTTTTTTCAATAATGTGACCGTAGCATTATTCAGGTAGTTGGTCAAACACATTTTAGCGCTTGTATCTGTATAATGCTGGCCACTTATGTAGATACCTAGCACGCGTACTAGCAGGTTTTTAACAAGAAACGGACCGATGAAAACAGCTCCCCAGGCTAGCGTGCGAGCTTATTAGACCGCCAGCCATACACTTGTAGTAATTGACATATCAATGTCCCTTCTATCTTTCTAACTCAATTTCTCGATCACTAAAACAAAAGCAACAGCCAAATTAGACGTATTCCTCAATGACTGTTTGAAGGAATTTTCCCATGCGTGTGTTACAAACTTGCGCACAAAGACAGCTAATACATTTGTTTAAAATGTTTTACAGGATGCCGTGCGCAAGGTGTACCGGGCAATGGAAGAAGGCGAAGGAGACTTTCAGGGCTTTCGGCTTACTGAACGGTATAGCAACTCCTATTTAATAAGACAATTAAATCGTTTCTCTTGCCATGGCATTGTCAAGACATGATAATAGTACCAGATGTACCGTTTAACATGTTCATTATGTTAATTTGACTCCCTTCCGTCAGATAGCACTGACCTTTAAATCTCTACGGCCAGTGAGCAGAAACTTCACGGTGTCAACGATACTTTTACAAATCTTAGTTTCTATGGCGTTACCTTAGAACCTATATTAACTATTCAAACACATTTGCATATGTGACGACTAAGTCTTGTTGACTCAGGTAAAACCGGTTTTCCCAGTGACATCTCATGTATAGCAGTATTGGCCATCTATGTAAAATTATGTCCGGAATTAATCTCCATATCTTATCCAGTTGTAGAAACCGATTTGCCTGCAAGTTTTAAGTTCATTTTTCTTCATTCTAGATGCTGCCAAGAGGTACTATAGATCCAAGAGGGATGACCAGGTGCGGGCCCAGAAGGGGAAGTATGCGGAGCACCGACACTCGGTCAAAAGAAACGGGAGGCAGCAACAGGTTAGTCTTATACACATGTAATGTCAAAGCGCAATACCTGTAGGATTAAAAGTTAACATATGAAATCGTGATTCTGAAGTTTTGTGACTCGTTCTCATCAACTTTTCAATCCAGGAAAATAACGCCACAATGTTACTGAGAGCCGGTATTTCTTAATATCAAGGAAAAAATACTTATAATATATAGGAGATTGTCTCTTGAAGCACGGTTCTCATTTATTCCATACCTTTATTTATTCCATCGTATTGCAACCAAGTGACAATTGATAGTTAGCTGTATAGTATATACTTCACCATGGAGAAATGTTTGACATCAGGCTCATATCTCATTTCAGAAACTGGCGAGACGACGAAAGGCGTACAACCTGGCACGGGACAGCTGGTCAGAGAAGTCTAGGAGACTCTCCACAAAGACTTCATGTCGTCGGAGTCTTCCGACAGTGAAGTGGAGGGGCCGAAAACCTTCAAGGTCAGAAAGCTGGCCTGGGAGTCAGGAAAGATGACCAAAATCAAGGAGTCGCTGGACGCTGTCGTGGCACTTCGGGGCTCTCCCCGAATCCCTTCTCGTGAGCTTTCGGACAGAAAAGTACCAGAGGGGACCCCGGAGTGGGCGATCAGCAAAAGGTATCAGAACGGCAGAGCACCAGCAACTGACGTCAGCGAGCTGAGACTGTAGTTGGATAGCGAGTAGGACGACAGACAATTAGGAGCAGATTTTGTTTGATTAGTTTAGTGTAGCAGTTTTTTTCTCAAAGAGTTTTCAAAGTCAAGTTTGTAGCCACAGAATAGTCGTTTGCAACAACCAATTTGAGTAATTAATGTCAACATTTGTTTGTCCTTTATACTATGTAAACACAATTTACTACTAGTAATTACGGTCCCTGTGAGTTAGTGTTTTTTACATGTTCAACCGGTTTTTCCAGGTATGTTTACTTGTATTGAATTATTCTACCAGTTAATCAACCCTTGAAAAACTGAAGAAGAGTGATTAATGTCACCCGAACCGCCTGTAAGTCGGAAATATCTCATTGTTATCGAATTCAATATCGTTTTTTGACATTCATAAATGAGCTATGTTTTTAATCGGTTTAAGATAATCTGATACAACAACATGCTGTTTTCAATGTGATTGCCTTGTGTATATGGAACTCTGAGAAGAGAATAAAAAGAATGTTGACTTGATATTGTGGACTGTTTGTCAATACTTCAGGTTAAGTCGGTAGCATTCTTACAGGGATGTATGCTTGCTGCAGCATACACGGTTACACGGCATATAATACTATTAATCACACAATATTTAAGGAGCATTACGATTCTTAAAAGCAGCTTAAATAAAATATTTAAGACTATATTAAAATACTTAAAACCTACTTAAACCAGACGTAAGGCAAAAAAAAATATACGATTTAAGATACATTTACGATGCTTAAACAATGTTTAAACATGTGGATTTAAGCTTAGTTTAAAGTACTTAAAAGTTGCTTAAATGTGTGCCACTACGTGCGCTTTACGGACTATTTAAGTCGACGTATGACACTCAATTTAAGCAGCATTTACGGTGCTTAAACGCTGTGTAAACGTAAGAATTTAAGCATAGTTTACGATACTTAAAAGTTGCTTAAATGTGTGCCACAACGTGTCCTTTACGGACGCACGTAATCATAGCTTAAATATAATATTTCCGAATGCGTAAACATGACGTAATGTAACTTAAAGAATGCCAATACGGTACCCTTAAGCACACTTTAAGAGTGCTTAAAGAGCAGTTTTCATGCAGTGATAGTAGAGGAATTTATACAAATTGTGTTGACATATTGTATGTGAACTTAAGTTCTCATTTTTTATTTATTTTTAGCCTCAGGGCTGTAGATCAAGAATGGCACTGCCTGCCAAGAAGTACCGGGGGTAGGTATGCTTTGAGATAGATTGCAAAACATTGTGTTACAGTTGGGATCAGGGTTTGTGACGCAAGTTTGACTACGTTTCATTTCACCAGATTAGCCTGTTTGGAAGTCAGCAACACACATTAATCAGCATGATAGTGAATCATTGTGGAAATTTGCACCTATAATCAAGTAGCTTCCCCCTCTGTATTTTTAACCTTCTTGCTCCAATCAATTCAGGCCAATTTTGAAATATTGAATATATTCAGTTGGCATCAGATGTCTAACATTTTCTTTCTTTTTCTTTCAGTAGTGACTGCTGCAGTCCTCAGCTGCCACAGAATTGAACTCAGCTGACCGCAGTATCCGGGCCCCACCCGTGCATGCGGTACCCACTCAGCTGAGCGCAGTATCCGGGCCCCACCCGTGCATGCGGTACCCACTCAGCTGACCGCAGTATCCGGGCCCCACCCGTGCATGCGGTACCCACTCAGCTGACCGCAGTATCCGGGCCCCACCCGTGCATGCGGTGCCCACTCACCCACTCAGCATTACACACTCTAGTCACCACATTACCTCACATTTTACTTAAATATCTCAAAATTATAATGTCTTAAACTTTAAGACATACATGCCCGGGCTATGCCATGAAACACATGTCAGCCATTTACAGAACTCCAACACATTATGTCCACCTAATCTCCCTAACATCAATCAGTTATACCTGAATATGCCCTTGAAGTTTACTTCCTAATGTATATGTAGTGTCTGCCAGCACATAGCACAGCAATTTCACTAAATGGCTTTGTACCAATGGTGTATTTCCACCTCAAGAACGTCTGATTACCTTAAGTACTAGAGTAGAGTAGAGTAGAGTAGAGTATCTATCTCACACAAACTTTTAATATGTCAAATCTCTTGCTCGTTTTCACATCAACCATATCTGTCTTTAACGTTATATATACAACACAGTAGAGAATCATATTGTATTGAGCAATTTCTAACTTACATCATTTGTGGACTACTCAATGATAATTGTGCTGAAAATGAGATCATGTGTATCGCAACTTCACAATTTTTGCCCTGCAACATAGTACTAAGTTCCCCTTTTCATGCTAGACAATGTGAAGGCCATGTTTCTGACTTCATAAAATTTGATCAAAATAAAAGCATACATGAACAATCACACACTGTCCTTTGTCCCATTAATTTATGTGTAACTTATATGGTCACTGCAACTCCTGAGTTACAAGAGCATACGTTTCTCAAGATTCGCATTATATTGAATAAATTTACATATACAATAACGTTATATGTTGAATATATTTGTTTCACTCACTCTCTGCCATTAGTTTCCATAGTTTGCATCCATAGTACAGTCTTATTTGCATACTCGGTACCATTCCTATGCTCCTGTAACCGACAGCTGTAATTGGTTGAAACTGCTGGACAAAGAGTCCCGGTGTGACAGCGATCTCGCCCCCCCGGCGATCTCGTCCCCCGGGGGGCGAGATCACTAGCGTTTTCGCCCCCCTTTAGCGTTTTCGCCCCCCCCCCCCCCCCAAGAGCAGCTGGTTACTACATATTACAGGTGCGCTACCTGGTACTATACTGCACCTGGGGAGTAACGTGTATGGTGTGTTACCTGGTACCTTATGGCACCTTATTACCGTACCGTAAGATGCCTGTCATACCTCGAAAGTCGATACTATATTGTTCGGTGCAAACATGACATTGAAATGAAAAAGACAATTTTTGCAGCTGAGGTGGCATAAAAACAGTACTACTGCGAACGTATAAATCAACACCGTCTATGGTATGGAATACGTCAGCTATATGTTTTCAATTTGTCACAGTGTTTTCTTTCTTGTGCTGGAAACATTTCCAAAGCACTAACAAAAACACACATGAATAATAGTTTCTCATTATAAACACTATCTACGCGCAAGTTGATATAGCTGTTGCTAAATGCTACACAAACACTGGTAAAGTACCAGTCTTAAGAAACACGGGTAAATGCATCAGTTCCTAAATACTAGAAAAAACAGTCATGTTGGAGGTGAAGATATCCCTTGGCCAGGTGCATATACCAAAATGTGCGTTATTCTAATTAATACCTATTATTTGCATAATTAATAAAGACATTACATAGTTCTTTTGTGGTCACTTCATGGTAGAGACTTCATATTGGAGATATATAGGTTGTTTGAGGAAAGGTGAATACAATGAAATACATCTTATGTCAAGACTCAGGTATATGCAATAATGGGAATACAAGGGACCCAACCCTCCTTGTCTGAAACAAGTTCAACTATCTTATTACCATGTAATTACGTTAATATTGATACTATGAATGGAGTTATGTATCAAACTCGTGTACTCATTCTGAAACTGCATTTTGTGATTTATACCAATCAACTTCTAAAATGTCATGTAAACCCGTTTTTTTGGGGGGGGGGCGAAATCGCTAAAGGGGGGCGAGGTAGGGGGCGAGATCACTAGCCGGGGAGGGCGAGATCGCTAGCGATTTCGCCCGGGGGGGCGAGATCGCTAGTGATTTCGCCCCCGGGGGGGCGAGATCACGGGGGGGCGAGATCGCTGTCACACCGGATGAAAACAAACACGCAGCGGGTCACTATGGGGAATCCCGACAACACTCAACGCTGAATTCAGAAGAACCCCCTTCTTATTACACTAAAGTAAAGAAAGGCAATTTCACAAAATTTGGTCCTCTCGCTCCGCATAACGTGAATAAAACTGCTTTTCCACGAATTACTCGAAATGAAAATGAACGGCCTACCCCTTACGAAGTCACCATGCAGATCCTCATATCACCCTACTTCCATCAAATCAGTCCATTCTGATCAACAAGTCAACACCAGTCAACAGTAGCATCGTGCTGTCCTTGTCAAGTAAGTTGTCTCTTTTTCGTCACTATAATATTTAATCCATCACTATGTGCTCTATATCAAGGCGCCTTTCGACAAAACTGTTCAACTCTGCCATCACGAACTTCCAGGAACGTCAACAAACAAGAAATCTTTTTAAAAAAGCTGTGCCTTGCCGCGTATTTTATGTTATTTTGGTAAGATAGACTAGATTCTACGCTTAAAAATCCCGAGTTCCACATGTCGCCCCCTCCCCCCTCATTATCATAATTTATGTCAGATGAATTATTGGCACATTAAACAGGTTTTGTAAAACTTTTTGACCCACAATGAATATGCATTATTTTTTATTACAAACTAAGTTCCTTCTGATGCAATTTGTGATATATATTTATATAAACATGGTGAGTTAAAGCGTAGATTTATTACGCTGGACCACATACAGTAACATGCGTCTAGAAGAGCGTTTTAATACTCGCCTGGAATGTACTATTGCCTAACTAAGCCATGAAACTCGGCAAGGAAAGAAGGGCCTTTGGAAGGGGCTTTGGAAGGGCTGGGTTAAAAGGTCCGTCCATTGATCCATGGAAAAAAGCTGGCGTAAAGCCTTGCCTGGCGGCAAGGCAAAAAGCATTGACCGCTAACATTATAATATCATCGCCATTTTCTCAAGTTTCAAAGAAGTAACACTACAAAGTTTCACTGCAATATACATCCATCCCACCAATATATTCCAACTTACAGTTTATAACTGCTAAATTTCCGGACCTGTACTTGAAAGACTTAAAGTCCAAATTTTAAAGCCTGAACTGAAAATTCACTAATCACTGTTCAAGTCTAAAGATTTCATCTCGAGATCAAACCTTCTATTCTCCCAACCATTTCCCACTTACATGAAATGACATACTTTGAGGAGAATTTCAATCACACCTCGCACCTACCACCACGTGTAGAAGACAAAGCAACAACATAAGCGACAATATTCTTCTAACCTCTACCCCACTCGTTAAGCCATGAAATGAGAAAACAACAACATTCTAACGACTTCACTCTCAATTATTCTCTCAATTTTATTTAATCATCGATTACTATATATCGTTCTCAGTGCTCCAAATTAATACCGGGTGCATGACTAAATAGCAGCGCTTTGTGCACCCAGAATAGGAGTTGTGTACACCTAATTTTTGTGGACATTTCTGTGAATGCACCATTGCACCTAGCTATTTTTGTATGTTGTATGAGTCACTAATATACAGAATAAACTGAAATGTAAGTATCAGTAAAAGCAATTCTTTCTTTGATGTATTACTAAGTGTTTAAAATTTTTAAGTTAATGTTAGCTATAAAATTACAGATTGAAGTTCTTAATGGTGTTAAATGTAATTATGTTTCACTGACATTCAACCTTTATTTTATATGGTGCACAAAAGGCCCAACAATCTTTCTGTGCACGTAATTCTTAACGTTGGGTCCACCAGTGCACTTCAACTTTCAAAAATGAATTTCGAGCCCTGGTTGTGATAATATTGTACATCCTCACACCTACAGTAATAATGTCCTTCCTCTCACAAACTTTCACCTCTATTTCTATAACCAAACCAGAGTCAATATAGTATATACCATAATACCATATTAAATCTTCCAGACTTTCTAAGATCAGTTATGTGTAGTGCTGCGTACATCAGGTACTGGTACCGTACAGGTACCAATACATTATAGGATTATAGCTGGT
Source organism: Branchiostoma floridae x Branchiostoma belcheri (assembly GCA_019207045.1). NCBI lineage: Eukaryota > Metazoa > Chordata > Leptocardii > Amphioxiformes > Branchiostomatidae > Branchiostoma > Branchiostoma floridae x Branchiostoma belcheri. Next base: position 401,135 of record JAFMNZ010000090.1, on the reverse strand, counting down.
ACAGGGTCCAGACCTGTACCTCTACCTAAACAATTTTACAAATCAACATGTGTTCCTCTGAACCTCTTCAATAATGACAGAAACATTAATAAGCTGTTTACAACTTGTCAACATCTTTATTCAAAGAATATAACTAGGTTCTTACTGCCAAACTCCTTTGGCCTTGCCATCAAAACTCCCGGCCCTCCTGAATGATCTGTCGCATATTAGTAACGCTGTTCCAATGTGTCACTTTTGTAATGTTTGGCATTGCATGAGGCTATGAGGTTAGGAGATCAATCGCAAAATAAGCATAGACTTGGTGTATATTTATATGGGTACAGTACCGGTACTTCATGATCCGGTATTTTGGACCTGTACCTAATCAATTTTCACGGTACAGTACCAGTACACAGTACCAGTACACAGCACTAGTTATGTACCATGCTCAGCACTGTATTTTCCTACACAAACATATATTTTCCAGCCTATTTCCACAAACTAATCAATTCTTTGTTATTATTCATTAGCACAATGGCTGAGAAACAAGATCCAGACCTAACAGGTTATATCCACAACGTCTCCCCAATGAAAAAATCCAGACGTGGGGCGTCATACTTCAATTTTGACCTGCAAGAGAAAGATGCAGTCAGAAAGGCCGTCTGCTTCTCCCCAGAGAAGAGAAAAGTTGTAGAAGACCAAGAACAGAGTCAACAAGATAACACGCTACTCGCAAGGTAGTTTTTCACAAACAGACATAGTCATCAATAAGGCAACCATCATTGACAAAGAACAACTTCCCTTTCCATCAAAGAAAGTTGAAGTGCCCTTCACACCCCTGAAAGACATTGATCATCTCACACCTGGTCAGGTCATTAATATCAAGGTGAAAGTCATCTCTACAAAACCTGCACAAACGGTTCCAGTAAAAGACACACAGGGAACAACCAAAGAGTTACAGAAAACAGAGGGACTTTGCGCAGACCATACAGCCACAAGAAACCTTGTTGTATGGGAACCAATCACACTACAGGAAAATCACTCGTACAAGCTAGATGTCAGAGTGCGCCTCTTTGGGTCGTCTAACTACATAAACACCATGCGTGACACTACTGTGGAGGAAATAAATGACATTGAGACCATAACATCTACAGATGACGAAACAAGGACCATCTCCTCCCCAGGATCCTTCAAGGGGAAGATATCTGCAATGACCATTATCTCAAGATTCATCAAATGTGTTGAATGTCGCAAAAAAATACCACACACAGATAAAAGAATCGTCACATGCCCCGCATGTCAGATGACAATGCTGGCAAAGAACTGTCCAGCCGACATAACAGCCAAACTATCAGTAAGTTTAAACGAAGATGCTGCAACTGGCCGAAACATGACAATAACATGTTTTAAGGACACGTTGGCTTATCTTACAGGTACAGATCCAGTTCTCCTCAGCGACGACGACATACTTGAGCAAGTCCTTGTCAACGAAGAGACGTATAGCTTTGACCAAAACCCGCAAAATATCTGCACAAACATTTCTCTCACTGACATCACTGACACTAGTGACAGTCCTGAAAGCCTCTTCAACTAGAACTATAGTAACTGAGCTTATGTTGAAAACTTTATGTTATGTTCAAAGGACAGAGAAGATCTTAAGTGTACTTAAGTGTTCTTAGTTCAGGTATGTTTGGACTAATGTTTTTGAAGTCAGTTCTAGTTCTTATATTTATTCTTACAAAGTACAAAGTTGCTTGTTGTACGTTCTCTTTTCCCATACCATACAAGAGAAGAAAAAAATGTCAATATTCAAACTAATTGTGGATACCAGTTTGGCTTAATATGATCCAAGTCCAACTTTAGGTCCAGAGATTTAGGTTCAGGTCCAGTTCCTGTCCAGTTAATGTTTTGTTTTATTAGACCAATATTAAGCATAGAGAATTGATACTGACACGTACGACTATAAAAGTTTCTTGGTGAGAAGACTTTCAACATAAACCAGCGTTTAATATTTGAATGTTGCACTTATTTTAAATGCCTTTTTTTCTGAGGGGAGACTCAAAACACTTTTCATCAAAGAAGATAAAAAAATATATTTGTACTTTGTTCAGGTATTTTTTACCCTGGAATCCAGAGCAATTGTACCGGCCCGCGCCCAACCTTTCCGCGGACATACCCTCCCGCTGGCCCCGACAAACTACCCCGCCCCACTCTCTGCTAACCCACAAGATCCGCTCCACTATTGTACGGCAAGCGGAGATCGGGTGCCTAGTGGATAGTGGGGCATGGTAGATCTTCGGGCGAGCGGAAGGGTAGTCCCGGGTAACACGGAGCGCGGGCCGGTACATATGCTCTAAAGTCCAGGGTAGTATTTTTGGACTCAGGTTTTTCACTTTGAAGTTTTTGAACTCAGTTCTAGTTCTTATATTTACTCTCAGAAAGTACGAAGTTGGTTGTTGCACATTCTCTTTTCCCATACAAGATGTTTAAACCCATTCCAGTTTTCATGTTTAAATAAAGTCAGTTATTCATCTTCATCTGTCGTGTGTAGACATGTTTTTGTGTTTATGCTTGTAGCAATCAACAGATTCTTCAAATACTCTATTTTGTTATATGATTTAACAACAAATAACACAAACAACAATGATGACAGATGCTATTATAATATCCTAACTATAGAATAAAAAGACACTACAAACATTCACTTCATCTTCTGCCTCAAAGGCAATCTGTGCACACATTTTCTCATACTCTGTGTAACCCAAACTCTGCCATACAGCTGCCCCTCCCCGTAGTACTAGATTACATAGATTATCCATATTTGGAAAAATGGTACTTGGTTCAACACTGTGTCGCACACCCGAAGACCTTATATAGCAAGACCTGCAACATTTCATGTTCAGGCTTTGCCTTATATGGCAAGGGAACAAGAAAAGCCAGGCAGTCTTGATTTCCACGATACACATGCGACCGCATGCAACAGCTACAACTGTTCAGAAATACCATTGCATTGTGGTTTCGGACTTCAATATCCTGGAAAATGCCCATATAACATCTATTCCACAAGATTGCACAAGAAAAAAATGATTTTGTCAAGAAAGCGACCGAAAATCGACATGAATAATACTATATGTAGGGAGGTTAAAGCATAATGTACACTCACATACAATACACGCAACAACTTTGCTCAATCGGTAAAGTTATAGGCCTTCGGATACGAAAGTCCCGGGGTCCTTGGTTCGAAACCGAGAGTGGATTTTTTTCTTTTTAAATATTGAAGATAATATATAAATATTCTATTTATTCATTGATATTATATTTTTATATATCATTTTTTTATTATTTTAATATTCATTTCATATATACAAGGCCTTTGTCTTATGAACAGGACTTCATAGATTCCAAACCCGGCATTCCGATTTTTCTGTTCATGGTAATGGAAAATACGTGCAGCGGCTCCTATGCACGGTAAGATGATTCTCGTAAAACACTCGCCACTAAACTACTATTCATGATGTAAACAGAGGCTCTTGATGTTCTTTGCATGAAACTCCCATCAAAAACAGCGATCATTTCTTAGAGTAACAAATGCTCCATTGTTCAGTATCGACTTCATTCAGAAGTTTTCACACAACACGGACGTGGAAAGTCACACCGCTCGACACGAAAGTATGGAAATTTTCATGAATATTAGCAAAATTATCCAGGAAAACAAGGAAGAAATGTTGTAAATGCGGAAACCAGTATAATAGAGATGAGGTAGCTTTAATTGGTTTGGATATTTGTTTAACATTTGGTAGTCAATTTAGATAGAATCTTGTCACAGTGCTGATGGTGCTTTTTCAAGTGTACATAAGTACCTGAGTATATTGATAGATTTTATAATGAACTTATTGTACATTTTAAAATAAAGTTGTAAGCCAAGACCAGCTATTAAACAGTACTCCTTTCCAAAATAACAATTTTTCTTATAGAGGCAACAGCCCTTGAGTGACTTTTTCTAACAGATTTTACTTCAAGAAAAAGACAGTTCACACTCATAAACGTAGACGAAACGCCAGCTTTTTTTAAAAGCACTTGTTTTCTAGATTGACCATTTGCGTGTCCCGCTTTAGGTAATACAGTTATGGCATTAGCCTTCGAGAATGGAGCGATAATGTAGTTTGCATTTGGTGAGACTGAAGTCAAAGGCAAAATTGTTTACCTCAAAGTGCTTTAAAGCCGTTACCTCCGTTGGAAAAGGAGGTATAGTTTTTACTCTACGTTGACCATTCGTGTACAGGTGGGAAATGTAAAATATTTTTAGAATCTCTGTGTAAATTGCGCTCATATTTGAACAATGGGTTGGTGTTGTTAAAAGTAAACCTTACTGTCCTTTAGACTGTCGGGCATCCTGGCGGCTGACCTTGTTACTGCAGTTGAACTTCCATTTTTTTTGTGCGTGAGTATATGTAGAGTACATCTCAAGGACCTATGAATGGGTTACAGAGGAATATTCGTCGACATTCTATTTATTTTTTATCTATTAAACTTTACAGAAAAAGTTCTGCAAGGTGTGGGCAACAGGATGATTTCAACGTCCTTTACAGAACCCACACCTCCAGCACAGTTAAAAACATAACATAATACATAGAGAATGGGCAAATAAAAGCTAAGTTCTTTACATAGAGATATTCTTACAAAATAACAGCAAAATACAAAATAATACCCAGACGAAACAACTGTAAAAGGGATCAGATAAACTAAGGTTAACGAACAAATGAGAATCATGTAACTAAAGGTTGACCACACATTTTGATGTTCATCCAATCAGCACTTGCAACAATGGGTCCAAGTGCTTATTAGATGGACTGCTTAAAACGATTGGTTGAAAATGTAGGATTTAGCTGGAGTTGTCTAATTTCAGGTGGTAAGGTGTTCCATATGTCGACAATTCTATTAAAATAGGAGTACTAAAAGTTTGTAGTGCGACATCTACCAGGGATGAGTTAAGCTTGTGAATGTCTTAAAAAGACATGTGGGAGATTAAGAAAATTGTCAATATCAATATCGTAAAGTCCTATTAAGCACTTATATAAAAAAACATAGATCTAGTATTTCTCGTCGGTAAGACAGAGGTAAGAGTGAACAATGTATTAATCTCCTCTTGTAATCTGTTGTGTAATCATTAAGAATATACTTGGAGGCACGTCTTTGAACTTTTTCGATTGAGGAAATGAGGTTGTGCGTATAGGGGGACCAAATTACAGAGCAGTTCTCCAGTCTGCTTCTGACTAGAGTGAGATATAGTTTTTTTTTTTACATTTACAGGGGCATTGAAACCTACAGATCTCTTTAAAAAGCCGACAGCTGAATTTGCTTTCGAAATGATATTATGTACATGAGACTTGAAAGTCAGATTCCACGTAGCTAAGACACCTAAGTCGGTGAATTCAGGAACAGACTCGAGGACGATGTCATTCATTATGTACGTAAAATTAATAGGATTTCTAAATCTGCTTATTGTGAGGATTTTACATTTGTCGGGATTAAAATTCATTTGCCAAGTATTACTCAAATCATACATGCAATCAATATCTCTCTGGAGTGATACACAATCTAAGACAGTAGAAATTTGTTTGAAACATTTAGAGTCGTCAGCGTAAAGGCCCATTTTGTTGCTAACTACGGATGGAAGATCGTTGATATATAATAAGAAAAGGAGGGGACCAAGAATTGACCCGTGGGGGACTCCCGATACTACTGGGAGCCGATCCGAACACGTACCCTCGACCAATACACGTTGCCTCCTACATGAAAGATAACTATGGAACCAGGTAAGTAAATTTGAATGAATACCATACATTTTGAGCTTATAGACTAACATCTGGTGAGAAACGCAGTCAAATGCCTTGGAAAAATCCAAATATATGATGTCTACTTGGCCACCTCGATCTAAAATCACGCCAATTTGATGGTAAATTTCACGGAGCTGTGTCGATGATGATCTGCCCTTGATGAAACCATGTTGTAACGGATATATCAAGTGCTTTAAATGAGGAAAGATACGATTAAACAAACACCTTTCCATTATCTTTCCGACAATGCTAAGAAGAGAAATTGGGCGGTAATTTTCTACTAAATCTTTCCGGCCTTTTTTAAAGACAGGACAAATATTTGCATCCTTCCACTGCACAGGAACCCAGCCCTGGCTCAAACTTCTGTTAAACAATGCAGTCAGGTGAGGAGCGATCACATGTGCGCACTCTCGAAATACGGTAGGTGAAAGTCCATCTGGACCAATTGCCTTAGTGCAATCGAGTATAGACAGTACATTTTGGACTTCTTCAATTGAAAATACAATATTTCCTAGACATGGATGTTCGAAAGCCGCGATTTCAGGCAGACAAAGGGTATCATTAGATAAAGTGAAGACTGAATGAAAATCGTTAAACATAACAGCCTTCTCTATGGTGGAGCTTGCTTTGGCGCTAGCTGAATAGAGTTAATTCCAGTTGTGGCGGCCATGTTGGATTTCTGGGGTCATCCGGGATCATGGCACCAGAACGAGACTGCAGGTGGTGCCAGCTGGGCATTCTACTATATAGGCTGTATTGCAGACATAAGTATGCCATCTTCGGGAGTGCATTTCACCCCTCTAAGATTAATAACTGCACAATATATGCCTGTTATTTATAGAAAATATTGTTTTGGACATTTGAACTTGATTTTGGTGATATTTTTAATCAATTTTTCACATTTTTTGACGGGAGACCTGAGAACAACTAATGTCAGTGTTTATATCCTCCATGTGCGCTGTGTATCGGTAACTGTGATCAAACCCTACAAAACATGGAAATATCGGACTGACAGACCTTTGGGTAGAAATTTAGAAGACATTTGGCTGTTATTCTGATGATTTCTCGATGCCAAGAAACGTTCTGCAAACTACACTCTATGGGAAAATCCTGCGGCACTCAATGGGGAAGGTGGTGTATGTACCGGGTGTGCTCCTTTACTTGTTTCCCAATTTATCTGACAGTGTTTTTATTGTTTTATTTTAGTTTTAACAACATACCCCGTAACAAAAATGTCCACATGTTGCATAACATTGTGGGATAAAATGTAGCAGATTGTTTACTGTTGTTTTTGCAATTTTTCAATGCCAAGGTGAAATAAAAAACTTTGATTATAAGTACCAGCGGAGGAGGGATTGTAGCCTGAGTGTCATCCTAGGTAGCTTACCGGGGCTTCCATACTCACCCCTCACAAACCAGAGGGGTGAGTATGAGAGCCTCGGTAACCAACTAGGATGACACTCAGGCTAGAGTCGACCCTCACATTAAAAACCGGGCCTCAGGCCAGTTTCAGATCAGTGTGGGGGGAAATGTGACAGAATTTTCACAGATGCTGCGAAGATCTGTTCATAAAACTACGTATTACTAAGTTCTATCACCAATTTACCCCTGTAGCTCTTCAAGTGGGATAAACCCCACAAATGTAAAATGTTACAAGGGACAAAGTGATATGCTATGTCTAGTCTACTATGTCTACACTCAGGCAACAATTCCTCTTCCACTGACGATAAAATTTACGCTTTTCTCCACGTTGGCAATGAAAAATCCCTAACAGAAAAAAAATCTGCTACATTTCATCCCACAATTTTATGGACCCAACATGTGGACATTGTTGTGTAGGGCTATGTTGTTTAAACTAAAATAAAACAATGAAAACATGAATTGGGAAGAAATTAAAGGAGCACACCCGGCATGATATTCCCATAGAGCGTAGTTTGCAGAACGGATCTTGGCGTCAATAAATCATCAGAACAACTGCCAAATGTCTTCTAAATTTCTACCCGCAAAGATGTCATCCCCATCTTTTATGTATTTGTAGGGTTTAATCCCAATAGTAAACCTACTATATCACAGTTACCAATACAAAGCACTCATGGATGATATAAACACTGACACTAGTTGTTCTCAGGTCACCCATTAAAAATGTCAAAAATTAATAAAAAGATATCACCAAAATCAAATTCAAATGTCCCAAACAATATTTTCTATAGATAACAGGCATATATTGTGCAGTTGTTAACCTAAGAGGGGTGAAATGCACTCCCGAAGATGGCATACTTATGTCTGCAATACAGCCTATATAGTAGAATGCCCAGCTGGCACCACCTGCAGTCTCGTTCTGGTGCCATGACCCCGGATAACCCCGGAAATCCAACATGGCCGCCACAACTGGAATTAACTCTATTCAAGACGGCCGGAAGGCATTTGGATTTGGTTTTAGATCTAAAAAAAGACCAAAACCTTTTCGGGTTCGTTTGTACAAGAGGTCCAAGATTGTTCAGAAACGAGTTGTACTTTGTCTTAATGAGTCTTTCTGAGTTTTCTAAACTTGCTCCAATGTGAAGGACTGTTAGTTCGTTTGGCTAATCGCCATGCCGTCTTCTTTTTGTTGCGCGCATGTCTGACTTCACCGTCGAACCTAGGTGATAAAAATGATCGTTTTACACACATTTTGGGAACACAAAGCTCAAGAGATTCTGTAACTTCGAAAATACATCTCTCCCAAACATTGTCAAGATTAACATCATCGTTGATATTGCGGAGTTTTGTTTCTAGATCTAACCTAAGCCTATCAAAGTCACCTCTTTTATAATTATAAACATATCGTTACCTTCATAACTTTTGATCTTCCTGTTGATAATTAAACTAAACTGTAAAATAGCATGTTCAGTAGGATAATTTGATGTTACCTGTTCGATTTCTAAACATTTGTCAGGTATGTTAGCCAATACTACATCTAGCAAATGCCCGTGACTGTTGGAGATGACATTATTTATCTGAGTAAGAGCGTAGTCATTTATTAAATCACATAGGTGCCCCTCATGTTCAAAATGGCTTTCTCCTTTAGACCAATCTATGTTTAGGCAGTTTAGATCACCCATCATATCTATATAAAAATATATATATATAGTGTCTTACCTGTTCAATGTCTAAATGAATAAAGATCAGTGGATACTGGAATCATGTGCAACCTGCTCTTAGTCCTTTGATCAGCATTTTCTCTATGTTTTGTCTGTAGTGGCTACATTTTCCTCACTGGACTGGAAAAATGTTGTTGTATTTTTGTCCCGAGCAAATGTAGATGTTTCTATTGTTGTTGTTGTTTGATGTAAAATTTAAACATTCAAATTGTAAGCAACTTTAAACTGCCAGAGTTACCAGTGTTTCAACCCAATAAAATGGTCTCAGTGCCAGGATATGACCACTGACCTCAGAAAAGAAACCCTCTAACAAAGTCGACAATCCTATCTTCCGGGTCTGGCACACTACTCGCAGGAAGTTGTTACACTAAGATAAGATTAGGTCTGATGGCTGATTGCATACAAAGTAAAACAGTCTAGTAATGGCATTCAATTATATACTTAACCAAGGAAAACGAAATATCACACAATAGATCAAATTAAGTTGTTGTTCCTGGGATTTTTTTCAGAAAGAAATTAAGCGACAGGGTGGTAAAAATATTTTAAAAGTTCGAGACGTCTCCGTTTTGGTAACTGTAATGGATGAAGAAAACAAACACTATTACTGCACAGTACTTGCACCTACTCGATGATTAGTAAAGCGTATGCCCTACTTTAATGAAAAATAATTAACTGCAATAATAAATGTACCCACACCACAATGAGCTTTTAACGGTACTAGGTATTACATGTATGGAATACAGGTATAGTTTTAATGTTCGTGTTTTGTGTGTTTTGGTACGTTTCCGCTGTTATGTCTCGAGTACGCAGCGTGCTATTGCGTTGGTGTTTTGTATATTTGTGAAGTGTGTTAGCAAGACGGTCAGGTTTGATTTGAGGCCTAATTGAGTTTGCACCTGGTGCAGAATGTTGATTTTTGTGTTAATTGGGGGTCTCATCACATCTGCTTAAATTTGTTAGGTTTGCGTTTGGTTTAGCCCTGACTTAGATGAGGGCCAGTTGACTTTTGCAATTAGCCAAAGATAAGGGGTCCAGTGTTGTGCTTCTGTAACATATAAAAGTTGCACTAGCATATGTCATTTATCATGTATCAGGTTACCTCATCTCTGTATGCACTGGTGCCTGGCATGTTTTTTTCATTTATCTTATTGGTGCTTCCAGAGGTGTGTTGTAGTTTGTGAGGGTCTCTAAGTTAGTTGCTCACGATAACCATGGGGAAACGAAAGTGGAACTATCAAAACAGAAGAATTGTATGAAGCGTTATCGTAAAAAAGTATATATAGTCAGTGTTTTGTATTGTTCAATTTGATAGTGGTATACTGTTGTGTAATGAGAAAGGTATGTGTAAGTTCATATGTTGACTTTTGTCCGCATTGAAATTGCTCACTGATGGTCAAATTAGATATTGTGTCCTCGTTGTTTAAACTGCATTTTATTTGCGCTATAGCTCCAGAACAAAACAATCGATCGCGATGATATTTGGTAAATGCCTTGTTGATGGTAGCTTGACAGTCAGGTTTGATTTCAAGCCTCCTGGCGTTTGAACTCCACACTGCAGATTACCTTTGTCTAGGTGGGCGTTTCTGGTGCGTTTGATTTGGAGCCTCCTTGCGTATGAACTGGATAAAGTGCAAAGTGGCATTTTCGGTTTTATATCTAATACACTCAGCACAAAAAGTTTGGAATATCAACTTCGGTTGGTCATATTTATGTTGTTTCTGTATCAATTTCAATATATTATATATCTATAGAAAGCTTGTATGATTTTCTTTCCAATGGTATCAAACTCATTATCATTGCTAACACATGGAACATACACTAGGCCTGCTAACGTGAGTAGGTCACGAAAAAAAAGTGCCCAAATTCCCCCGTTTCTGTTCAAAACTGTATCGTCCGGTTCAACCGTTGTTATGGCCGCGGGTGACAATGATTCAATCAATCCTTTTATCACCTAACGTTTGGTATACAGAACATTCAAGTTTCTTTTTAGCATATCTGAGTAGAGTATTTTATGAGTGCAAATTCATGGAACGAGGACTAGGCCCGCTTACGTACAGGGGTCCTAAAGATGAAGTGCCAAAATTACCGTACTTAAAAGTCAATCACTTCATTCTGCTCATTTTCTTCCGTCAGTATTGACTTATGAATGAAGGCAACTTGAATAAACAAGACATGTCAATCAAAGCTACTATTACTCTTTATTCAAGCAAAAAATCTGAACCATGACAAGAGGTGATCAATCGAGTGCTAGCCATACACCGTAGGAAGGCTATTCCACCCTAAGACTGTGCTCCAGCATCCAATGGTCCTTGCTCTGTGTTGACTGGTGTTGTAATCTTGCAGAATGGCATTTGGTCCAATATTGAAGAGGTAGAATGTTGCTACTGGATGGAGGATAGTGTCCCTATATGTCACCACATTAATTTGCCTGGAATGATGACGAGTCTTGTTTACCTTATGGTGGTTATACCGCCCCACACCATGACGCTGCCTCCACCACCAAATGCCGAATGTTACTCTTGCCTTGTCAACGTGCGGTTCTCCTTGCCGCATCCACGCTTTGATTCTGCCATCCAACTATCGAAAGGACAGATATACTCTACTCAAGTGTGCTAAAACCTTGTATGTTCCGTATACAAAATGTGAGGTGAAAAGAGGATTGATTGAACGAGTGACACACGCGCCAATATCAACAGGACGATGCAGTGTTGAACAGAAGTAGGGGAATTTGGGCACTTTTTTTTCGCGACCCACTCATGTAAGCAGGCCTTGTGCTCGTTTCATGTGTTTGCAATCATAATAAGTTTGATACCATAGGAAAGAAAATCACACAAGCTTTCTATTGATATATAATACATTGAAATTGATGCATAACTAACGGCAATACGATATACCAAAGTTGATATTCCAAACTTTTTGTGCCGAGTGTAGTATATAGAAAGAAACGTGCGATTGTGATGTTTTTTTTGGAAAATGTATTTGGTGGTGGTGTCTCACTAGTTTTGTTTGATTTTAGGCCTCCTGGTGTTTGGACTTGATACTGCAGGTTGCCCCTTTTTGTGTGTGCGGAGCATTTGGGCAGTAAACATCCAGAAGGAGATATATATCCAGGACAATCAACTTCCACCGCCGTTAAAAACAAACAAATTGCACAACAAGCCTAATCTCCAAGCAGATCCTACGGTAGCACATGATAGCATCAAAAGCAGGCAGAGGAGTGAAGCCGACGAAGGAGTGTGTTTCGCTACCGGAAAAAAATGTACACCTCTTGGCTGACTTCACTCCTTGGCCAGTTTGGTAGTATCTTCTGCCATTGTAGGATCTGATTGGAGATTACAACAAGTCTACAAACGTACTGCTTGTGGTGCGTTACACTCGATCCCTAGATCTCGGAAGTTAAGCAACGCACGGTCCGGACAGTGCTTGGATAGGAGTCCCGTAACCAAGAACGACCAAATTGCTGTAGCCTCACGAAGCTTTCCACGAAATCGTCTTTTGGGAGGGACGGGGGTCGAGTGCTCGAGGAGGTGCCTCCACCACGTTAAACAGCCTCATTACCCATGACTTGGGTACCTACTGACTGGCAAAATAATCAGATGATGAATGAATGAATGAATGAATGAATGAATGAATGAATGAATGAATGAATTTATTGCTCAACAATCGTACAGGGTAATGTATGGCAACCAATAACAACTAAAAGCTATACAGACAATAATACTAAGATTATTATTATTATCATTATTATTATCATCATTATCATTATTTGTTAGTAGTAGTAGTAGTAGTAGTAGTAGTAGTAGTAGTAGTAGTAGTAGCAGTAGTAGTAGAAAGAGCAACTCAGGCGATATCACTGCTTCAGTAATGTACACAAGTTACATATTGAACGGTAAAATATGTACCTTCCTAAAAGTATCAACACTACATGTACTTGAAAACGATTACCTCCATCTTTCCGATATGGTATCGTTTTGGCACCTATACATGAAAGGAGGGGGATCTCCACCATTTTTATGTAAAGTGAGTTCAAGGTAACAGACATATGGCGGAAAGATATACCGTATGTAAGTTCCACTCAGGAGGAAAGTCTACTTTACTTGGTTTCATCAAACATATTGACATGCAAAGAACAACTCAGTCAGAGCCGCTGCTTCAGTAAGTGACACATGTTACATATGAAACGGTAAAATACTTAAAGTAGCTCCACTACTTGAAAAGAAGAAACGCTACATTTCCGATACTTTTTTTTTGCATCCATACAAAAAAGGAGGGTGACCTCCTCCTATCATTTAAAGTGAGTTCAAATGTATACGGAATTGTTTCGGAAAGATATTATCTGTCACATATACCGTGTGTACATTTCACCAGGAGAAGCATTGTACAAAATGGCCTTGAATACTAATGAATCCGAAGGATCCAAAATCGTGCATCATGGCAAATTTGGAACGTTTCCGAGCGAATACAGACAAATCCATGATCCGTATACGTCTTGGATACGAGATTTCTCGAACCACGGCAATACGGCGGCGTATTTGGGTAAATCCGTGATTTAATTGGAAGTTTCACATTAAATATAACTGACAAAAGTACACCGTACTACTAATATTTATTTACAATTACTATTGATAACTGCAATCGGGAATCGCAGCAAAACCAACTACCAAATTAAGCGGATTTCACCCTCCACAGAATCCGTAAGAATCGGGGATTTCTGAAGTGTGCGGCAGAAACGGGATTTCTGAAGTGTGCGGCAGAAACCGTTATGTCGGGGTGCGGCACAGATATCAAAAGCGTTCCATCGCTCTCTGTACTGTACAATAGTACCTGGCCAAAAGATCAAGATGCACTGTATTATGCAGCGACCTACCTCTGGCTTGATTTCAAGTTATCCCAAGGTCCAGTTGTGGAGACATTCATGTTTTCTATCTAATTTGAGAAGAAACTGGACAAAAACAACATTACGGGTAATATAAGGTTATACCATAAATCAGAGTATCGACTCAGGACAGCTACATTGATTGATGAAAATTAGTTCAAGGGTCGACGATTAAGTTTTGTATCTTTGCCATATCTTCCTCAAACGAGTATCCAAACATATCAAAATCTTCCTTGTAGATTTCCCTCATCGGCAGTATTTCGTCAATTGGGACCTCTCTGAATATAGTGTTGAAAGTGCCGCCAGCACGCTGAAGTCGATGTTTCGGAAGAATCTCTTCTTGGGCAGTGATCTTGCTCTTTTTAAAAAATAGCCGAACATCTGAATGTAGCGTGTCCGTGTGGGCAATGAAGTCGTATTCGATCTAATGGCAAAAATCCTTATTAGAACTCTAACGGGATGGTGAGGAATATGATCACGAATTTATCTTGCATTCCTTCGTCTTCAAATCGGTAAGCAATAAGTACTTAACCCTATCCAGACTGGGGGGGGGGGGGTGGCTAAACGTGCCTGCGCCGACTTTGACGTCGTATACGAAAATTTTGGTTTACAAAATGGCATTTTAAGATTTTCTTGCTAAACCGAACTTCTGTTCATACATATTTGATAACTAACACATCTTAATCAATTATACTAATAAAATGGCGTAATCCAAGACGAGAATATCCAAATAAAAAATATAACCAGCTTATCTTTAATCATTTTGACGTCGTTGCGTCGTTGTTTGACAAAAAAAGTCTTATATCACTTAAATATTGATAAGTAACCTTTGATGGTACCTTTTTTTGAAAAATATTTAGTTATTATGGGAATTCCCCGTTTTAGCCTCCCATATCAACTAATCACGTCATAATTACCTCATATAACGTCATAATGATATAAATGTTTTAAGGATTATAAAACTTGCCAAGCATATCACTCCCCGATTTAAAATACGAAGGAGCCCCCCTCCCACTCCAGGGAATGCAAAAAAAGCACAGTCTGGATAGAGTTAAGCACCGCTATTACATTGAACTATGTCAACTCTAAAATCCTAATATTATGTCTAACCAGATTTCGATTACATCATACCTTTGCAAACAACGTTAAACTTATGGAGTGACGTAACGTTATGTTTCTCATTATAGCCATTGCAATAATCAGAAATATCAGCTATTACTTATGACAATACAGTATTCTGATAAATATGATATGATACAACTTTCTTCGCGAAGTCCATGATCCAAATAATTGCTGTTGCACTTCAAACTTCTATGAGAACAATCTTTGATAGAAGGTAAGAAACAAAGTGTGTAACGTACCTCGCATGGTAGGCATAGCTTGGAAAATGGTAGCCAGTGTTTATCGTCCAATATATGCTTAGGAATGGCACGGAGAAAATCTCGAAACGTGACTGATTGTGTGGTGTTTTGTGTCTTTCCTCCTTCCGCTTGACTTGACTAGAATGCATGGGATATATCTCTTTTTTATGCTGTTAGGTGTTGGGTGAGAACTATCACTAGGTGCATCGTTGCAGTGTAAAGCATAATCGTTGTAAAAATACACTTAACATATTTCTAATCTATGAAAAGAAAATGCTTCTCACCTTGTTTTTTGATATTTGGTATAGATGATGTCGAATACGGTGTTTGTGAAACCTCTTTGTCCACCACCCTTGCAATCTATTGGACACAAATTTGTCGAGCCACGCAGACGCCAACCTAAGTCATAAATAAGAACATGTGTATCATCAACAACGAAATACGTAAATGACGTGATAAAGCCCAGCTTTATGATATGGTTCGGAAACTCTTCGTCACCAAATTAGCATATATTATGATTATTAAATCATAAATGTAAACTTTTATAAGATGACGTAAGAAAAATTTTGGTATAGCAAGAAAACCTTGAGTCCTCATTATTAAAACCGAAATATTTGTTTCATGAACCCGTTGTCATAGGAACACGAAACATACAAAAAAAATTAGTCTATTATTCCCAAATTGATACGGAGTGCATTTTAGGAAAACTCTTTTCAAGTTTGGTAGTCCTAGCACATGTCGTTTGACTGTTCTACGATGTGATGGGTACTTGTGTGCGTGGGTACTTCAAGCCACCGCCCCCCCCCCCACATGAGGGTGGGCTAATAAGAGCACAGAAGCCATGTGTTGGTTTTAAAGATCAGATTTAAACGTGGCTGTAAAGTACAATGATATTGTGAGATCCATCTCTAAATATTTATTTTTGACGCTATAGAGTTGATCAAACTTAGTATGTAAAGAAATCGTAGGAAAATCTACTTACTGTGTTGTCGAAATGTTACATAATGCACTTTAAAAATAATTTTCGTGGTCCAATCTACAATGCAAAAGGAGTTCCATCCAACTGAACTCAAACGACCTTAGATAGACACGCGATGGCCAAACTTTAATACGCATATCAGGCTGTGTTTAAAGCTATATAGTCTCGTTCATTGCAATTTAAAGCCTTTCGATAATCTAGAAGATCCATCATACATAGTTGCTCAAGGCATCCTCACCTTTCCAGAGGGTCACGGACAACGATAATCTTTTTGTAGCTTAAAAGGCGCAAATTTGCCTCTTTCTCGCTGTAGTCACTCCATGTTTTGACATATTTTCGGTGATTGCTAAGAGTATACTTTTGGAATATATGGTTTGTGCTGTTCGTCAGTCCTTCAGATAAATTATGTATATGCTCTAGATTAGTAAAGAGCAGTTTCATTGTTGTGCATCCAGTTTTAGGGATAAAGCAGAACATTGTTTTGATATTTTCATAAAAAAACAGTTGCTTCTTTGCCGTCGCTGTGAATCGGTGCGATTGATGCATCTGAAAAAAAGGTAGTCAGGTAAGTATTATAATGCTATCTAACATCGATGACAAATGGCCATGTATATGGATCAATTTGCCGAACAGTCATATTAATTTCCCTTGGTCTTAAATACTTGGTAAGGTAACATTCTATCAAGTATGTTTTATTTCCTTTTACAGCATATCAAACTGTAATACGTGTAAACATCATATAAGTATCCGGTGTATCGGTTCATAAGCCGACAGATGTGGAGAAACAGATTTTCGTATAACGCTGAAAAAGAAAACATTAACGGTGGATGATAAGAAATGTTTGCTTTTGAGTTTGCTTTAGAAGCAATGTAATCATCGCTGGTAGCCTGCCGGCAATAGAACACCAAACTTGAGGTATTAGGGCCGATGTTTTTCCTTAATTTTTACAAAAAGGATAACATATATTATCATAATACGGGCACGTTTACGACGATTTCTCTAGCCATGTTGATTTGACAAATTGTCAACGCATCCTTTTCTTCAGTTACATGTTGCTGTTATAGGTTACCCTTGCCACTTCTTCTGTGTAACTTTTCTGCAACTCTTGTATTGCTAAAAGCGTAATATTATAATAGTAACACGCCGCGGAATTACACGGTGAACGGGCGCGTGGTTGGGAGGGGGTAAAAAAACAGCAGGAAGAAACACGGCACAATTAACTGTCGCTATGTAGCTTTCCACATCCTCTGATGTTCATTTCTTTTCTCTAAGTAAATGCATAAAACATAAACCTGCTTGAGCATACAAAATGTCATGAGAAAACGGACGTATACTGTCAAGAATTTTCATTTAATTTTTGTCCGTCACAACCGCTATGACGTAACACTTTAAATACTTTTACCTATTCAGCCATAGATCAGGGCAACGATTCTTCACACTTTTACACGAGTGGTAGGTCACTTACAGAAATTAAAGATTGCTGTTGAATCATGTTCATTTTGTGCCGTAAGCATGTGTAATTATGATCTACAAATCTGGCAATGAATGTGACAGTGTGTTCGTCCTACGACGAGCTGTCTGTCCCGAAAAAGATACTGAAAACTTTTGGCCTTGTTGTCTTCGAATGCATTGTTATCGATGCTTTGTAAACAATGTAATGGACACCTAGATGTCTGAAGTGTGCATACCTCAGAAATAACTATTGCTGTATGCCGGTATTATGTCAATGCATGTTAGATTAGTAGTTTTGCAAGCCATCAACTGGCAGTGAAATACCACGCGTCACAAAAAAATGGAAATTGTTGAATAAACATATAGGCATATATCATTACACATTCATGCAAAACATAATCGATCGATATATGGTTAGCGTTCGTGTCCGTTCATTTGGGTCACTTCATTTAATGTAAAAGTCTTTCAAGGCCATTATATAACATATGTAACATGTTTATCATCACAAGGCAATGCGGTGGCGCCCCTCTGTGTAGTTGGCATTTGTGCCAATAATAAATTTCTACCAATATCACTCTCCGTAAAGATCACAGCAGAACGCCGAAAGAAAGGCAATTTTTTATTCAGAAAAATTCTGAAACATTTTTAAAGTGGTTTATGCAAAAAAATTACTTGGACCATTTTATGTAATATCCCAAGCATATATACACAGAATTTCAGGCCATCTAATTGTATTACTAGGGTACAGAAGGCCAAAGTATAGGTCAGAAATGGCCCCCGAACTTAAAAATAGAATTATCATGAATATTTTGGAAAAAAGGAAAAGCAACTGTAAGGGTATAAGCTCATACCTTTTGCTAAATTTTAGGTCCTTCGGCACCAGTACAACGAAGATGAATTAACTTAAAGATTGCAAAAGTAGGAAACAAAGCAAATACTGTAAATGCATTTAAGTTCGCGAGAATTTAATTTCGCGGTAGCAGGAAAGGGACTTTTCGCGGTGGATTTAAGTTCGCGGTAACAACATAGACTGCAGTCTTATACCATAATGGAAAAATGTTCGCGGTGGTTTTAAGTTCGCGGTGAAGTGGTCGCCGCGAAAACCGCGAAAATTAATCCACCTCGAACATTTCTGCATTTACAGTATATTATAACGAATACAATATTTCAATACTTGTGCCGTACCGTTGAATTCGATTTTCCTTCACAGTATGCCTTCAATGTGTTGAGTCTGCTTGATTGTTCTATCTCCGCTGCTGTCATTTTCCAAGTTTAATGATAGAAAATGTCAAGTTACATGTAAGAAATATTTCATCATTAACGCTTTGAAAAACAATGGTTTATGTAAAAAAGTAAAGTCTTTTCAATTTACGCTGTTGGCTATACAATTCTGAAAGCTTATATAAATCTATACACAAACAGTAAGGCTGACAGCAGTGAGTTCTGCATCTTCGTTTACATCTTATTATATTACTGTATTCTAGAGTAATGTTAGATTTTATTATGATAATTGCTCTTGACAACGTATAAACCGGTCCAAATACTACATATCCGAGTGCACAAACAGTATATTGTGTTGGATTTTATGTACCAAATGAGACATTCATTTGCGTGATTAGTCCATGTTAGCTGTATCAGGTACTTGTATCACATGTTAAAAGCCATTTCTGTCTAAAACGTAGTAGATTTATAAATTTTCATTGATTATATACATATATATCCTGTCATGAATATGACGTCTTTGACAATTGCATCAAGTTCTTAAGGCAATTGCAAAGTAAAAATCATGACTATTAGTCACTTCTTTTATAACACTTCTTAAAATGCTGCCGTACTGAAAAAAACCCACAATGGTTTGGAGACCTTATACCTGAATGAGAAGGAATTTTCTAATTTGCTTGTCTTATCTCGTCTCACTGCTTTAGACATGTTTCACGCTAATAAACGTCTCATTACGGAAAACGTGAATTCTAAATAGATGTTCCTCATCACCTTAGTACGTTTATTCCCAATCTGTATAATCCATGTCTAATTTTATACATCCCTGCCTCCCGGACACCGTGCACATCTATGCTTCTGTTGTTTTGCTAGTCTCTTAGAAAAAAAAAGTTTCAAAATTGTCAACATAATGGAACATGTTCTGTATAATCGCAACGGTTTTGCCAACCAAAATATTCAGACACACAGACCCTTTTGGCATATGCTAAAGCCCGATAGATAACTTTTTCGATGGCTTTGTTGTTTTGCCGACATATTAGATATTATATGGATTCATCCAGGCCACATCTTCTACTAGAGTTATAACGTTTACATCGAAGACATGTTTACCTCTCCCACGAAAGCAAAAGAATATATTTACCTTTTTCCCAAACCGGTGAAACAGCCTCATCAACAGATGTGTTTATTGATAAGATGTGTCCTTTTTGCTTTCTCGTCCCCTTTAGGTTTGCGAATGCATGTTCTGAAGCACTGTGATGCCACAGTTTAAATGATTTCCAATTAAAAATTATATCATATGCATGAAAAATGTAGATTACCGACCCCAAAATAAGCAAGGACAGAAATACTGGCTTTGCAGACAGGCCCATCGTTTTCATGTATAAATATATTTTTTTTGTACGTCAATGGATCTCGTAACACCTTCTATTGCATCAAAAAATCAGTTTCAGGGAGGTTTTTGACGTCACAAACTATTTAGACAACCTGCAACTTGCAAACAGTTGTCCCACTGGATAACCTGCAAAATTAAGAATAATAGGTTACTTTGTAAAGCCATCGGATTACAAGGTCTAATGGATGCCTTTTATTGTTCTTATACTCAATTTGATACGCAATCATTTGACAAATAGAACAGTTGGAGGGCAAGCAAGAGAGAAACAATGTCTGTCCGTGGAGTCACATGGGCAGCTCAGACCTAAGGATACACGGAGGAGAAGCAGGTATATGATGCGAAATGGGAGATAAAATAATTAAAACATATATGTTGTGGCTCTGTGTTTGGACCGGTTCATATTGTGTTGTGCACATGGTGTCACAGGAAGAGATTATTATCATATACTGTATGAAAAACTGTAAGAAGCCTGGCTTCTGCTATATCTGGCACGTCATCATATTTGCATATGCATTAGATTATATTTTTTCATACTGAAAGCAAATATTTTGTATTGGAATCAAATGCCAGAAGTTACACATAAGCTCTGCCTGATTGTCATTTCTCATCTACTTAAGAATGCATATGTCAAGCAAATAGTGTTAATTTTTGCAACATATGCCCAATTCACACGGGGGCTCGCCCGGGACAGCTTTCATACCTTGAGTTATTCTAACATTTTGTCAACAAAAATATGTCTCGTTGACAGGCATTTTGACGAAACTCGCTAACTCGCACTCATTACCGATCTCTGATACTGTACTGTTTGAAGGTTATGCACTTCACAAGGGGAACAAACATCTTACCACCTACTGCACCTTACCTACAACTTGATGACCTGCCCAATTTTTGGCAGCTTGGAAGCAACACTTTGCACACAAAGAGCGATATACTAGAGACGTATTTAGCAGATAAGGAAATCATCTACATTTCATAATTCACGCCAAGGCTATTTTCAAAAGTTTAAATTGATCGGGCAGACATTTACGTTGAGCTGTGTTTGTGTATTTCATGCGTCTTTTGCAACTGGTTGGGAGGATATGATTTTATATAACGTATATAGTCCTTTCTTTGATGTTATGTAACATAAAGATTTCGACATGACACTGCAAATAGTAAGAAACAGTACTTACGGAATAAACATTCGCAATGAAAACTTGACCGGAATACTCGAATGTGGCTGGATCTTGGTTGATTTGGCTAGAATACTTGAATGTGTGGCTGGATCGTGGTTGATTTAATGCAGACTGAAAATATCCGACCACTCTCTATTATGTGGGTTTAGGGATGTGTCGACGTGGAAACTGATTTCTATCTCTACTTTGTTTGTTGTTGCTTGCAAGCTCCTGCATGTAGCTTTAGTTCAACTTACACTGCACGAAACGCTTGAATCCTGGTAGACACCTCTGTACTTCTGGCGAATACAAGTGGATCCGACAAGGGATTCGTAACAAATCGGATATTGTTATTCGCAACCTCATAACGAGGAAATCCTAAAATTAGTATTTTTTGGCGGACACCATATTTTGTCTGCAACATATCTTGATTTTAAAGGTCGGACTCAAATCCAACAATACCAGAAAACAAAAATTTTCGTCAGATTCAGAGACATATTTACATTGACTTACCAAATACACGAACAGAAGTTTTAATACTGATACATAATCTGTATTCATAGTTATATACCATATAGCATTATCCAATGCTATAAAGTTTTGGAATTCTTTTCAGCATATCTGTATGTCAAAATTTCACGACAAGTGTTCAACGACTTCATAACTCCATGTACCATTTAAAGATTTTGTACATTTTATGCAAATGAATTGGAATATTATATCTGCATGGTATGCATGGTGATGACATATGACAAAAGTATGAAATCCCGAACATTTATCACTAAGCGGTTTTGCCATTTTGTGAAGATTATGCAAATCAGTTTCTCATTTGCATATTTTGTATCTCTTTATGTTTATCTATTAACCCTATTCAGACCGGGATTTTTTGGTCATCCCTGGACGGGGGGGGGGGGGGGGGGCTTTTGAGGGGGGGGGGGGCTTTTGAGGCCCTCCACTTCTAAGTCATATAAGTCTAAAACGACGTGCCGTAAGGCCACCAAATTTTAGGCCATAATGTCGACATAATATCTAACAAGTATGTGACGTTTGACGTTACGTTGACGTAAGATGACGTAATTATGACGTCATCAATTTGATTATATTGGCCAAACCCATGAAAAAATGGTATTCTCAGAAAACTTCAAGTTATGCTACAAAAATGTAACAAGTGCAGATAACAGAATGATAATGTTTGTTACGCCTTTTGTTGCCAAAAGCAACATCAATGACGTCAATATGACGTCATAAAATGACGTCATGCAAATCTAAGATACGAGTTGGGCTCAGCCATATTATATCCACCAACATGATTTTTAAAAGATCCTTTTTTTGCAACAAATAATCACAAAGGGCAATGGAAATAGACTAAATTCATTCATTTAGATGGTTTTTGATGAAAAAATACCAGGTAGTTACAAATTTTAAGGGATAATTAGCTTCTTATTCTTGATCTGGCCATACGGTCCGCCATCTTGGATTTTGGGCTGATGACGTCATCAAATTAGCATAATTCATGCATATATATCTATGAAAGATCTGCTGAATAATATAAGATTTTATTTATGTAACAAAACTCGCAGTAATATAGCAAATAAATGTGAAAAATACATTGTTAGAACCAAAAATAGTGATCTTTGCAAAACTGCCTGTCAACAAACGGTTGCCATGGCAACAAGAAAAAATGAAAAGTTTGTCAAACGTCATGGAATTGTTGCCAACAACATTTTAGGAAAACTCACCAAATTTGGTGGCTCTAGCGTAAGCCGTTCTGGCGCTATAGGACATCAAAGTTAGCGCAGGCCTCAACCCCCCCCCCCGTCTGAATGAATGAATGAAGCAATGAAATTATACCATATCCTCATTAGGTACTTTTATAATTATCGACATATTTGTCTAAGCTACTTTCATGTATAAAGTAACTAAAATCGCTGGAAATCGCTAAAATCCACTTTGGAATGTTTTGACAAAAATGCCCCTACAATACCAAAATTCAATGTTAGGTGTCTAAAACTTACTGCACATTGTGCTGACGATTAAAGTTACCTGACACCTAAATGTCAAGACAGTATCATGTCCGTGTCAAGAGATATATGGAAAAAATTATATCATAGAATATTCTCATAATCATTCAGATGACCTCTTGTTTGCATGATAAGTGTGACATTTTGTGTCAAAGCTATTCAGATAAAAAAAAAATCGTAAAAATCCGACATTCCTATCTTGAGTTTTCTCTTATCTATTGGGAATTTCCTAGTACAAAAATGTCCCTGTCATTCCGAGCCTAGTTGCTAGGGGCCCAAGCTAACGTCACTTCTTCCCAACCGGAATACCTATCTAACATTCTCTTGACCATAACTTGTTCAAAATGAGAGATATAAAAATCAGAAGACTGTCTTCCTGTTAGCACTACACAATGTATATGTCTTCTAAAATGTCGGGAATTTCATCCTCCATTGCATACAGAAAAGAAGTCAAACAAAATAGCATCCATTTTAGGTTAGAAGTATCACTAGTTGATTGCCTCTATTTAATTTAATGTCCACTTTGTTATGTATCATTAATCATCATTGTACTTTCATTCATGTATTTTAGCAGTTGGCCTTCGGGCATGAGTTCGCAATAAAAATTATATTAATGGAAGCCATTACACATAGAGGGCACAAAATCTTATCATTTCCAGTTTACGTCACACCCTAGCAGCACACCAAGTATGGAACCATTTCTTCCAGTCGTTCTTGACTGATCTTGCTGAGAGACAGACAGACAGACGGACACATGGACACACAAACGCTTGTGAAAATGTATCCTCCATAAACATTCCATAATTAAATCACAGTGCATGTTACCTGCTGTCAATTCTTCCATATTAAATTCATGACGATTTTGACCGCTAGATTAATAACACCTACCCACATAAGTCTCGTTGCAGTCAATCTCCTGTCGGACACGCCGAACACATGTATCCATGCAGGGTAAATGGCTTTACGAACACAAACTTTCGCCAAATAAGCCAGGTTTGTTATGTATATTGATGTCTGTGGTCATGAATATTTCATTTGATGAAGTCAACTGGAGTTCGCCGACCTAATACCTCCATAAAATATTAAGAGCTTGTATAAATTTCATGCAAATGACTTACTAGGGGGCCCAGCATCTTATTATTAGTCTTTGTAGGAGGGTTGATAGGTACGATGTGTATTTTGGTGTGGAAGGAGGAATGGAGGTTGGTGGGGGAGTTAAAGGGCAGAGTTGATCTTTTGATGCCACTAGAATGTTTTTTTTAAATAATATTTCTATTTTTGCGAGGAACGCATTTGAGAATGCAAATGACAGTCTACCTACCTTTTACTGAAAAGAATAGAATGCAGACTGACATTGTTACATTTCATTTTGGAATGAAAAGCTGGCAATACGGTCAATTATAAGGGTCGTCTAACTTGCTTTTTTTGCTTAAGACAGTCCGTCAATTCTATACAATTCGTACACATCCCCTAAAACTCGTATGAACGCCGTTAAATTCTTATAAAAAATAGGCAGCCCTGGGGTGAAGAGTTCCTCATAACAGGTCTAAGTCATAGTTAAATCATAGGACTATGTGGATTTAGTACTGCTCCGCTCACCCGAGGAGTTTGTTGGGGTCCTCAAGGGCGAAGCGCAAGCCGGCCAATGTAGTTATACCGCGTAACTCCCGGGGCCGGCTAACTCGATTTATGGGGCATGTTGCTAGAGGCTCGGGAAAGACTCTTGCTGCTGAACACTGATCTCTAGTAACCAGGGTACTTTACTGGGTTCCCTTAAATTGCTTCGTCCCGTCCTTGTACATGTACGTGTGTGGATTTAGTATGGTTAGTACAATTATTAGTAGGTTTCTTAGTTATTTTCAGTCAGAAACTGTCGCTGCCGTAAAGATTATCATCCTGGATCTTGAGTCTCGACGTCAGAGCTGCACCTGATGTTTCTACCCTGGTTGCCAGAGAACAGCGGCTACGAGTCTTTTCAGAGCCCCTAGCCTGATGTTGATCCTTCTGACCCTATTTACCACATTACCTTTCCCAATCTCCCATGTAGGTTATTCGTAGCTTATCTTTCCCTGAGCACGGTCATATTTCCCGCCCAGCCCTTTCCTGAATTATCCGAGAACATATGAATTCTAGACACTTATGTTCACCTGTTAACTAAACATATACTGTATGGTCTCATTGTTTTTTCTAATAGCTTTTGAGCTAAGTTGGAATTTTGAGAGAATCTGTCTCTATGGAAACTTGAAAGCATCATGCTCACACATTGAACTCTTGGTGGATTCAGTAGATATGTGAGTACAGTTTGAGCTCCTGAGTGGTGCATGCTAAGCTCATCTACGTTCTGTTATGAATTAAAGTTTGATATGCAAGTCTACAGCTTAGACCTACTGATATGACGACCATTTAGTGATGTATATAGCCAGAGGTGGATCGAGGGAACTACCATGGTGCTTTGTGCGCATTTTTGGTTGGTGATAACCAACTCCTGTCTGTAACCATTCCCAGTTGTGAGCTCTGAGTTGTAAGAGAAGCCGTCCATCTTTGTGACATCGCCCCTCGATATTGAACATTGAATGGAGTCCAATAGGTATGTTTAATTGCTTAAGTATTTGTCTAAGACTTTGAGGATTTGTTCTTATGTAAAACAAAATCGTTTTGATCATTTTGATGCCGTTTTCCGTCATCCTTACTATGTATATGTTAAATTACACAAAGGCAAGCTAAGTCCAAGTTGTGGTTCATGTTCTCGTGTGAGCGCCATTGTGAGATATTCTCCCTCTTAGTTGATCACTCCGATGTTCACGTATCTATATAACTTATTCATTGCCAAGGTCGTTACTTTTTTTCACCATTGTTAACCATCAAACACCCAGGCGCCAACTTTGAAGTGGGATTTGAAAATTTTTGATCTGAAGAAAAATTCCCTCCGTGAATTTGTCAGTCAATATCTGCTGTACCTTCTCCTACGCTTTTTAGGAAGATTGATACAATACTGTGGAAACTATAAAGAAAGTCTGTGTTCAGTCCAGGTTTTTGTTAGATTACCAAGTTTCGTGGCTTTAGCTCTACTTATTCATGAGTTATACGCCATAAAATTTGATGAAGGCCTCAAAATTCCCCTCTCTGGTCAGAATAGGTTTTGTGCAAAACTGTTCCTTCTAATCTCTTGCATAAATTAATATGATAAGTTAGAATATCTTAATACCTTAACATCTCAAAAAATGCCTCTTACATTGACGAAGAAATGTATGTACAATGATCACCGATAGGAATTGGAATTAAGATTTTATGAACAAACATTTTGGGGTCCGTTTGGACCCCACTCGGTCATTTTAGTCACAAAAAAAGGTCGGGTGCTTGAGGGTTAAGGCAACATGTTACCTTTATAATGACGTTAGCTTTGCAGTGATTACGCTCTCTCTCTACACGGAAATGTCTTTCGTACAGAATGTCACCGAGGTTAAAACCCAGGTTCTTTTCTAAATCGGCGGAAGACTGACACATCGGGGATAACAAAACAGACACAGAGACAGGGTTTTTCCGTACACTAAGCACAGGAGACTCCGTAAGGCAAGCAGTCTATGGCTACATGTCCGACTCTCTGGTTGCCTCTCTGATCAACTCCTGCCTCGTAAATCTATTCTGTTCTGTTCTTCCAGACACACAGCTAGACAATTGCCTAAAGAAAGCCCTGGGATTATTCATTACATGTACCTGCTATTGGGTCTGTAGTTATTCTCAACATCAGTTCATCAAATAGCAATGCAAAGAATGACATCTTGCTGACACTTATTACACAACAATAGAAGACTAATTACAGTTATCTGTTTGATCTTGGGCTGTCTGAGGCTTCTCAGAGCATCTACATGATATGATGAGTACCTAAACGAAGTCTTCAAAAATGCATTTTCACCCATCTTACAAGGCGACATTTCATGCAGCACTACAACACTTACTGCCAGGCTAAGAATGAACTGGAACCCTGTGCTAGTCTACATGTAATGGAAATAAACTGGCTACCGTAGTCCACCCTCTGTCTCCCACTATCTGCTTTACTATGCGCTCTAGAACTGCAGCCAGCCTGACGACCTAGTCACCACTGTCAAACAGCTCACATAATATCGCCGGAACAAACCTGTTCTGTTAGTCGTTCCACTACATGTCATTCAGACACTTGAAACCAATATTTCATCCACAAAACGACATGACTTTGTAGTTAAACGTGTAAGTAGACAAGCATTAAAAGATCTCTGATATGATATTCTTTCCTTATCGCTAATTATAAGTTGTTTTAAAGAAATGCAGATTGTGTTGTTTGTACATATTTAATGTAGCTTGGTGAGGCTTCGTGGCCGAGACAGACCTTAGGGGCATGTTCGGGCATGAGCGGCACCCACCATGGCACACGAGTCGGGGGTAGCTATATAGGAGGAACCCCTTACATACATGGTCGGAAGTCCTGCTAGGAGACGGATACTCCGAACAAAGCTGCATCTGCTGGAGCCGCATCACACGTTGCAAAGTTGCCCCCGTGAAACGAATTGCACCAGTAGACGAGAGGGTGGAGAAGGAGTTGCACACCCCTCCATAACCATAAAAAGTCATGTGCAGGTCAGGCAAACAGGCAAAATAATGCCTGTCTGCGTCCTCATTTGTCCAATTGACAGGAGAACAAAAAAAAAAACATATGTAATGCATGTGTAAATGATTGTCACTCAATGTTTTATTTCATGTATACTAGTTCCTTCAGTTAAAAGTTAGCATTGAAGCCACTTGAAATCGCGTTTCAGATTAAATATTTAACAAGGGATTTTATTGCGAACAACATACTGTTGCTCGATACCCCCCAAAACCATAAAGACTCATATAGTGTTTTTAATTCTTGACGACTGACCGTCACATGACACTAATGAATTACTATCTGGCTATCTTTTGCCTTCCTTTTTCAGATTACGTCTGGAAAATCTATTCTTTTATTGCTGGTTATTCAGCACAATGTTTTGATATCGATCATCTTAGACAGATTCATTCTCTAGCCAGAGAAATCCAGTATCGTTTAATAGTGCCGCAAGTCGGATGTTATACGGTCGGTAAAACTCGTTCAGAATATGCCGCGTCTCTGGCAGCATCGAACCTAACTTAATGTACTCTCTTTTACGAGCGTTCTTCTTCTCCTGGCGGAATATGGCGTCTTCTCCCTGGGGTACAGGTCCTGTAAAGTATGTCAAAGTCACTAATTTACACATGCACAGTACACACTATCTTGCAACTCATCCATGATTTCGGCAGTCTAAATCAATTACTTCGCACCTACCTGCTATTGACGGATTAACCTTCTTTGTCTGATAAATTAAAAGCTAAACCCAAAACTACATTGTACTAGACTCCAAAGATTTTAAAATAACATACTAACCAAGCTGCAGAAATGAGAAGATGCTTAACATGGCCTCGTACGGATCTTTAGAACGATCCTCAACACGCTGTACGAAAATCTGGTCCCGGGAATAAATAGACAACCAGTCCCGTAAATAGACTTCGTACAGCCCAAGCCGCAGCCTAACCTGGAGACAGAAATATATGTTACCAATGCAGATTCCGGAGGAGGGATAAAAAAAAAGAAGTAAATTAAAAGATTAATACAGAAATGAGAAAGACAGAAAAAAAGATATAAAATAAAAAAAGAAAGAAAAGAAAGAAACTAGAAGGCCAACATTTGCTTATGAGCAAAAACAGCATATTTCTATCCATCTCCAATCTCAATGCAAAAAAAAAAAATACTTTTTCACGTCAACCTTTTGCTAAGCTGGCTTTCTTGGTCCCTCTTTACTTAGGGATATATAAAAAATAAGCACACTGACACACACATCTTAGTCCACGTGACGTGGGTAATCACTCCATCACGACATTCCAAACTGGACTGTTTCATTCGTCCGGGGAGGGGGGAACTAGGCTATTCTAATCTAAGTAATCTAACATTCCCCTTTTCTTTTCTTTACATACTAGTAACTTGAAGCAATGAAATCTACTTAACAGTGTACAAAATTGTCAGAAACTATAGAACTTAAAATGTTACATAATTTAAAGATTACATAAACTGCAGTTATAAACTGAATGCTCAGCTTCTACAGAGACAATATAACTTTAGAACAAGAGAGAGGTATATAAAATGTTGTTGCTACACTAAGTAGACTACATGTACTAAATAAAGTGGTAGATTAATAAGTATATCTAAGGTTGGCATGACCGTACAATCCGTTCTTCTCAACAACAGTGTATTACAAAACTTTTGGACTTCTTACCAAGTATATTACAAACATTAACACTTTTATCATCTTTATATCTCTATCTTCATTACAGTGCAATACTCATCAAACTTCCCCTGTGTCCTTATTGTTTTTTTTTTCTTCTTCACCATGCACTCTTATCACCCAATCCATTACAATACCTATGGACTACTTCTTAAACTACTCTTACACATTAAACATCACAATCTTCACAACACTGTAATGATATACTTGTGGACTTCTTCCCAAGTCTCTTACACATTAAACTTCTCCATCTTCACAACAATGTAATACAATACTTGTGGACTTCTTGCCAAGTCTACAATTATAACACTTGTAAATAAATAGGACTTCTTTCCAAGTCTACTACAACATTTGTCAATGATGTGGACTTCTTACCAAGTCTAGTATAACACTTATCAATAATGTGGACTTCTTACCAAGTCTAGTACAACACTTATCAATAATGTGGACTTCTTACCAAGTCTATTACAACACATATTAATAATGTGGACTTTTTACCAAGTCTAGTACAACACTTATCAATAAATAAATAATGTAGACTTCTTACCAAGTCGTCTACAAAACTT
This sequence comes from Branchiostoma floridae x Branchiostoma belcheri, assembly GCA_019207045.1. Lineage (NCBI taxonomy): Eukaryota > Metazoa > Chordata > Leptocardii > Amphioxiformes > Branchiostomatidae > Branchiostoma > Branchiostoma floridae x Branchiostoma belcheri. The sequence continues at coordinate 370,851 of JAFMNZ010000090.1, read as the reverse complement.
GTCAATAATACGGACTTCGTACCAAGTCTTCTACAACACTTGTCAATAATGTGGACTTCTTTAAATACCAAGTCTATTCCAAACATACACCATTGTAATACAATATTTGTGGAATTCTTAACAAGTATGCTATAACATTAACCTTTGTACCTTCGGCAAACTGAGCGTCAGTCTCTATTGTATAGGCCTCCTCTGTCGTCGCATCTGGGCAGGAGTCTAGCAAATGTCTGAACGAACCTCACTCCATTTCTCGCAAATCCCTCCTTCATCTGGCCCGGCTACAATGTCCAGGTTCCCGCCGAACACCCTGAACTATATTCACCGAATTCATGGGCGCCGCAATCCTGTGCACGCCGACCCTTCCCGGCTGGCGTGTGTTTCCGGTTCCATTTCGTGACCTCCATGCCTGCCACATTGGCTATGTCTTGTTTGACACGAGGCATCGAAAAAGCATCAAAATTATGTCCGAACCGGAGTCCAACGTACAGGTCGCTACAAGACCATCAGAAAACCCTCCTTTGCACAATCCAGACCGGCGAGAACAAGTTTCGATTCATCAGGGGTGAGATTCACCCGGCGGACAAGCAACAAGAGGGTCGAGTCGCCCGCCTTGTTAAGAACATAGATATAGAACATAAAATCGGTAGATTCAGTCACCGACATGTCCTTGGTAACGTTACGGCGAAACCTGTCAAAGTTCACGAATGATTCCCATAGTCTTCCTGTATCGTCACGCCGGAGGCGCTCGTCCAGTCGGGCGATGACCTTGTCGTAGCCGTCCTCGTCCGCCATATTCTACATCGCAAGCCGGGAGGCGAGTCAGCTCACACGTCCCCATCTTGGAAAGCCCTCCCCGGCGCACAGAAAACGTCCGGGAAATCGGGCACTGTCGAAACCAGAGACCCGGACCGGCGACTCTAAATGTATAGAGTTGTATACCCTCTGCTACCATTGCTAAGCTGACTTTCCTGGTCCCTCTTTACTTAAAGATATATGATAAATAAGCACACTGACACACACATCTCAGTCCACGTGTGTAATCACTCCATCACCACATTCCAGACTAGACTGTTTCATTCGTCCGGGGAGGGGGGAACTAGGTTATTCAAATCTAAGTAATCTAACACCTTTTGCAGAAATGAAATTAGTCAATCTAACAGTGACATCAACGCCAAACTGTTAAGAAACAACACAAACCTTAACTTATTACTACTCTGGAAATTCCATTGAAAGTTGATGACAATTACACCGGTCAACAAAAGACTGTTGAAATACTGTCTACCTAATGAACCATGAAATAAAAGGTTGGGCTTACGTTATTTCTAACTTTGCAGTACCAAAAAAACTTACAATAGGGGCTGCGCAAGCATAGATTTAAAGTTAACTTGGTTACAAGTGTATAATAAGCCTTTTCCTACATGTTCTAAAGCAGAACATCCCATTTGGGGCAAGAATGGTGAAGTAATGCTGCTGAACATCAGAAAAGAAGATATGCACGTAAATTTTACCGATTTTATGGAAATTCACCCCACGCTACAGAAAACGACTTAGGAAAGGCTGTTAAGCTGCAAATTCGACCTCTTGCACTTTTGTGGAGTTCATTGAGTGCCTGGATGTGGCAAAAAATTAGTGACAAGTGGAGCTGAACATATGTTACATTATTCTATTGCACAGCCTGTTCAGCACCACGGCAATACCTAGTCATAAATTCACCTGCAGTGATACCTGGGTATTTTTTGCCGCATGTGTGGCTCTGACATTCTCAGGATTTCATAGGAATGTTTTAGTGTTAATACTAAGATTATTTATAAAATCCAGGTATTATAATACAAAATTATATAAAGATAACTTGTTGTGTTGATTTATAACCCTTGCGTATCATTTCTAAGACTCAGGGTAAAACTTTCAATACAATTTTAAAAACTCTCAGCTTTCTATTGATGTATAACATTATAGGGTTACTTAGGTGCAAAGTAACCAAAAAAAGCCACGAACAGGGGGGGGGGGGGATTTGGTTACAAAATTGCCAGCAGGATAAGGGTTTATGTAACAGTATACCTATACTAATTACAGTAGAGGTTTAAACCATCTTTAAACGACAAATATTTGTATGCATAAAGATCTACTAGCTGACTGCAGTAGTGCATGTAAGTCCAAACTTTATGACCAGGCCTTGGAACTACTGAATAATATGTCTTCATGACAGTAACTTTCAGTCAATTCCCAATTTGAGTTTTGCTATGTTCAAAATTATTTAGAGCCCATCGTCGCCATGGCAATAACATTTTTTATTGCCAGGCTTGTTGATATTGCAGATAAATTTTAATGCTAGCTATATAGGAAGAAACATGTAGGTTTATTCTCCCAACCTGCAGCTTGTTCTTGATTTATAAAGGTATATCTTGTTGACATATTTTTGAGCAGGAATACCGTATAAAAAAAAACAGCGTGGGTATAGTTTGCATGTAAATCAGACGGATATGTACGCGATGAACGGAATTTAAAAAAAATAGGATACAATTTGCGTTTTAAACTATAAAATGTTTCAGTTCTCCTAAATATAACATTATTAGAGTAACTCAGACACCTTCACTACAATAATTTCCTTACCGCATTTGTTTAACGTATTGTTTTTTTGCGCAATGATGTTGCAATTCCTTTAGGCCAAAGCTGAATGTCATCACGCAATGCCTTTAGGACTGGTTTGATTTACTATATTTCATACTATAGGTAGCATAATCATCAGCAAAATAAAGGTGGCTGTCTTAATTGAAAGAAGAAGAAGAAAGGAAGGAATGACAAAGAAATCAACATTGTTATAAACAACTAACTAGGTAGTGGATTTTTTTTAGGTATGGAACTTACGTTTCCCTCGACACGCTTCTCACTCGTTCGCCTATAAGCACATGAGCGAACAGAATAATTCCTGAGACAGTTTTTAAAGTTGTCGATAAGAGTGACAGCCCTCTCATGAAAATTGGTCACGGACTTCTCAGGTTGAAGGAAATAGAGATACTCTGAGTACAACCTGTAAGGAGATAAGAAAACTGTATTTATGTATGTATGTATATAAATATAGCAAGAAAAGTATAGAATGTTAACATTGGTTGATTATAATTTCCATTTTTCTGCGTCAATGTCAATTAATCAATCAATCGTTCGTATTTGTATTATACTCCACTTTATAGATTTATTAACGAAGCACCAGACCTGCGTACGTAAGTGAGCGGAGCACAAAACCAAAGCGACAAAATTACCATACAAACACTATATCCTTCTTTTGCACAAAGGCAACTTGAATAAAAAGGGCACATTACTTCGAACCGTCAAATGCTTATGTGGTCTGTTAACTGTCATTCGCTTTATTCTACGATTTCTATACCTAGTCTGCAAACATCACTACCAAATCAGAGTCCTTAAATTAGTCTTGTATACGTAGATTCCAACCAGCTAGCTGACAATCATTCCAATGTAATGGGAGCTGAAAACCTCAAGATTGAGAAAGTCAATTCCCTTCGAAAATAAGGCTATGTTTTCGGTTATTCCTAAGGGGGTATTATTATGTAGGTCAACAATATATAATGAGCAATTTAAATGGAATTTTTGGTGGAATTTGTGATTTTGGTAGGTGCTTAGCGGCTGTGGAAAGAAATGCCAACTTCGAAAACGGTTTATATAGTACTTTTCTACTGCACTGCAGTGTGCTTTGTATTTCTGTGCGCTTCTTTGTGAACAGCATGACTTAAGATGATGCTGGTGTATTTTCACGATATCTAGTAGGTGTGAAGCGGTTGTGGAGAGGAAGGTCAAGTACGAAAATACTATACCCGCCTTTTATCTACGGTGCTGAAGTTGGCAAGTGCGTTTGACTGTAGACAAGATACCTCGAGATGTTGTAGATGGATCTTAATGATATTTGGTCGATAGGTAGGGGTCACATCTAGTTCGGTAATGGGCTTCATAATGGCTGGTTACGGTCCTGCAGCTCAGCTTCAAATTTTGAGGTTAAATTCATGTTCATGATTTTTAATGATAGATAGATAATTGTAGATAGCTGTTGGGACTTTTACTTACTTTGTTGTTGGGACAAATTGTACGCTTTGCCCCTCTAGCATCTTGGTTGTAACTGTAGTGGGGCTTATAGTTTAATAGTTAACCATTTTTTTCTAATTAGCTGTATTTGTATGGAATTATCCAGCTGTAGAGATTGAATTGTATTTAAATATTGTTTACCTGGATGTCTGATCTTGAAAAACGAATTAGCTTAGTCTATTGATGTTTATGCGGCTCTCAACATGAGGAATGGGGTTATCAAATTGATTGATTGAAAATAGAGTTAAGACTTGTCATCTTTAAGGATAAGCCCAACTTTTATTTCAAAACCATTTCATTCAAAAAGGCGTACAAAGTTCGCACAGGATCTATTTTTGCTGAACGCTATTCAGACCGGGCTTTAATGGTCATCCATGGACTTGGGTTTTGGTCCCTCCTAACTCCTATACTACTATAACTCCTAAACGACGTGTTGTTTCGTCACAATTTTTAAAATGATATCGACATATTACCGTACAAGGTAAAGACGTTTGACGTTACGATGACGTAATATGACGTAATTATGATGTAATCAATTTAGTTGCATTAGCTGGACCCATGACAAAAAGGAAATTCTCAGAAAACTTCAAGTTTTGTTACAAAAATGTAACAGCAAGTGCAGATAACAGCATGTTGATGTTCGAACTTGTGTTGGCAATAGCAACATCAATGACGTCAAAATAACGTCATAAAATGTAAGATATTATATTCACCACCTTGAATTATTTTTTCACAAAACCTTTTTTTTTCAACAAATAATGACCAAATGCAATGGAAATAGACTAAATACATTCATTTAGATGGTTTGTGATGGTTTTACGTAAGAAAACAGCAGTGATGTAGCAAATAAACGTAAAAAAATACAATGTTAGAACCGAAATTAGCGTTTTTTGGCATACTGCTTGTAAACAATCGGTTGCCATGGCAACACGAAAAACTGGAAAATTTTTCAATCTTCTTGAAATTGTTACTTACAATATCTTTAGGGAAACTCATCAAATTTGGTAGCTCTAACATAAGCCCTTCTGGTGTTATAGGCCATCAAAGTTGTCGCAGGCCTCAAAAGCCCCCCCCCCCGTCTGAACAGGGTTAAAAAGCTAACCAAAATCAAGAACGTTACCTATTGACTGTATGTTTAATTCAAAGGTAACCCCTTACTTCATAAAAAAGGGCGGGTCTAATGTATTTGTTTCCTCTTATACAAAGCGTAATCTTTTCTTTCAATTCCAAAAGTACGCACTTGCATCATATAGTAATCCCTTACTGTATGCAACAAGCTGGACTTCGACAATACTTGTTAATTCAGAATATGCATATGTGTTCCTATATTGCAGAAACATAATGGTAGTTGACATGAGTAGTATGTGATTAGCCATTGAAAGGGTATAACCCCGTCGTAAGGGCTGTATTAAGCCCCGTTTACAAATCAAGAATTTAGCTCGGCCGAGTTGTTGGCGAGCTCCAAATGAACATTTTCGGCCGGAGTATGACCGGCGTTTTGGCGATTATGCGGACCTCGACCGATTTTTAGCAGCTCGGCCGGCGTTTGCGGGGCAGCTCGGCCTGCGCTTAATTTCAGCGAGGCCTTGGCGGCGAGCGTTGAGCTCGGAGAGCACGTCAACACCCGATACTGTTGTCATTAGCGTTTCTTGTCGTTAAAAGTGGGAAATTATTAGGCGATAGTGTCGGGTATAGATTACGATCCAGTGTTCCAGATCCCTGCCATTAGCGAAAGTTGTCGGTCCCAGGCTAAAGGAGCTGCCGCACATTGCGTGATGGGAGTCGAGCTGACAAGCTGATCAGTATGGTTAAAATGGGTAGGCGGAAACGGCTGCCCGGTCCGGTCCGGAGGTTGGTTTTTGGGGTTTCGAGTGTTCCAAATGTAAACAACATGGCTTGCTGTCGCAACAGTAATTTAGGTGCATTTGTCGTGTAGGCTGACCCTACGTTGAACAGTAGCACTTATTTCGTAAACATTACCGTAATTACCGTAATAACGGCGTAATTTCGATCTCATACACGTTTACGGCAAACACCAGATTTCGGTGATGCCAGCTTATTAGCGCTTATAAGGTCGATAATAAGCCGCGTGTCCTTACCGTAAGAACTGATTAGCACCTTGATTTTTTTTGCGAAAATGTTATCCCCAACACTAGTTTCATATTTATATACTCTGAAATAAGAAAACTGTAGGTTGGATTGATTGGATTGTGTAATTCATGGGAGGTTTTCGGCATTCCATGCGGCGCACATTAGGTCGTTGACCACGAAATATGCAGCGTGTGTAGACACGTGGATATGTGTGAGGCGCTTCTAATAGGGGCCAGTAGTAAACTTTATCATTACTTGCTCTTCGGAATAGCTTCAGACAAATAAGATATGGGCATTGATCAGAGTATGAGTCATTCATGTTGAAGATTAATTGCTACTTACAAAATTTTCTCAAGCCGACCATGACCACGTTGTTAATCGCGGTGTTATTTGGGCTCTAGCCACTCTGCCGACCTGAGACTGGATGGGATTCTTCTAACTTTTAGTTGTTTGGCCACGAACACATTTGTTAAATCCTTGGTGAAATCTTTATTATCTGCGGGTTTCTTCATTTCCAACATGTGAGAAAATAGTATCGTGATCAATCAAAGAATTGCAGTTTCAGGCTGTTTGGTTAATAATCAATTATGTTCTCATTAGTATTCCGTCTACACGGTATTCAAAAGATGAATATTCTTAATATTACCGACCGCTCTCCACGTGATAGCGCCCCGTAAATACGGCCATAATTACGATCAGATTTACAATGACAATGACAATGACAATGATGTTTATTGCATGTTCATGCCCCAATGGGGCTAAATGCATTAAGTTTCATATAAAGTTAAACAGGTAAACAATGATATATCGTAATGATAACTATTTTCTACATGCTTCGCCCCTCCTCTTAAAACATGAGTAAATGAACTTACACAGTTCTTCCAATACGTCATAGTTTTTTGATGTCATCAGATATGTAAACAAGTCTACCTTTGTTAGGTGTATATATTGTTAAGACATGAGGAGCGGAATGGCACTGTCTACAACATCCGTGACAATCATGACATTGTTGTCAGCCAGTTTGGCAGGAATGCGATATTTGCCCAAAGAAGCCAATTTCTCGCCCCCGCCAAACTTAAATACGTTGGAGCTGGACTCCTGTTGGACATGCTTTAGATCTTTCTCCCCTAAAGCAGATAGATATTTATTCAACCAGGAAAGGCCACAGACAGTGGAAGAACAGGCCGAATCGAGAACAGCACAAAGTGACGCCTCTGTTGTCAGTTCTGACATAAGGCACTTCGAGGCACCAGTATTCAATACTGCAAACTGTGGATCTTCTGTGAACTCGGTGTCATTCTCTGTCAAATTCGCTTTCTGTACCTGTGCATGTGGGCAGGAGTCGAGCAAATGTTTGAGCGAACCACACTCATAACAGTGAAGATAATCCCCATTTCTCGATCAGGGGTTATATCCTGAATGCCGTCTGGCCGACCTCTGACCCCCTGACCTAGATTCACGGAGGGTGAGATCGTGTACACGGGGGCGACCCTCACGGGTAGACATGGTTCTATATGGGGGTTTTGAGGCAATTGAACGAGGCCTATCAGTTTCCGGGTCACATTTTCAGGGCATTTAGCAACAAAAAGCAGCAAAAGGGTAATCAACAAATAAAAGTTTAATATTTATTAAATAATGAATGAATGAAGACCTTTAATAAGTGATCCTGGTAGTGGCAGACGATATCCAGGGGCGGCAGGCTGTTTCTTCGGTGGCTCAATGCAGCCTGCCGCCAATCTAACTTAGCTCTCCGGGGAGGGCTCGGTAACCTCCTTGGCCCGGCTCTTTCGGGCTTTTACAACTAGGAGCGCTAATTGTAGATCGGCGGGCGGACTCTCTTGCTTATTTGCACGTACTTCGGCATTTAGGACGAAAGATTGTTTTGTGTTATAACTAATACGACAATCCCTTGGCGCACTTTCCGTTTTGCCACTTAAAGGCACTGACTAAGGATGGAAAATTTGTTTTGTGAAAACCGCGTCAGAACATAGACTGATTTTCATGTTTGCACTCTGAAGGTATTATTTTCTCCCCCTTAGACCACTATAGCTACTTAACTACTTACCCATTTGCTCCGCGTGGCACGGAGAGTGCCTTAAAATCTTTTTTTTTCCTTGTTGGCGAGAGTCGCACTATTTGTACAATGTTGCGCCTGAAATTTAAAAAAAAAATCGGCAATGCTGCGATGGGACAGTGCTTTCTTTTAAGTTGTGATGCTCACGAAGGGCACAAGTTTTCACTTTGGGAAACCATGAACATTCTTATTTGAAATTAGCTGCGAGCTAACAAGTACTTCAATCAATTAAGTGTACATGCCCGGATTGTCCCTTCAAAAGTAATGTTGTACATGGGAAATGGCACGACGTGAGACAAGCACAAGGGCATGGTGTGAAAGGAGTGGGTTTTTTTGTAGGCTTTTAATACATTTATATATTATACAAAAATAACAAACTCGTATATGTTAAATTGTATAGATTAAAGATTGATTATAGGCTATCCGAGTTCAAGATACGGTGTAGCCGTATTGATTTAAAGACGGATGCACAGTGTTCTTAGAACCAACAATACATGCATTTTTGCAAGGTAAGGAACTTTTCAGGTTACAAAAGTGTGTTTTATTTGAAGATTGACCATAGGACAAAAGGTAAGGTACATCACAAGTAAGAAAGTTGTGTTTCATTTGAAGATTGACCATAAGACACCAAGTAATGTACATTACAGGTAAGAAAGGTATGTTTTCTTTGAATATTGACCATAGGGCACCAGGTAAGGTACATAACATAAAAGATAGGCGTGTTTTCTTTGAAGATTGACCACGTGCACAAGGCACCAGGTAAGGTACATTCCAGGTAAGACAGGTGTGTTTTCTTTGAGGATTGACCATAAGATACCAGGTAAGGTACATTATAGGTAAGGCAGGTTTGTTTCATTTAAAGATTGACCACAAGACAGCAGGTAAGGAACTTTTCAGGTAAGACAGGTGTGTTTTATTTGAAGATAGACCATATGGCACCAGGTAAGGTACATTCAGGTAAGACAGGTGTTTTTTCTTTAAAGACTGACCATAAGACACCAGGTTATGTACATTCCAGGTAAAATAGGTATTCTTTATTTGAAGATTGGTCATAAGACACCAGGTAATGTACATTAGAGGTAAGACAGGAGTGTTTTATTTGAGGATTGACCATAAGGCCCCAGGTAAGGTAAAACAGAGGTAAGACAGGTGTGTTCTCTTTGAATTTTGACCGTAAGACACCAGGTATGGTAAAATACCGTAAGACAGGTGTGTTTTCTTTGAAGATTGACCAGAACACACCAGGTTATGTACTTTCCTGTACTGTACTGTAAGTCATTTGGTCATACCTCTTCTGTAGGCAAAGACAACACACCAGTCTTACCTCTAATGTACTTCATCTGGTCATATTTAGTTATTATTCAAAGAAAACATACATGTCTTACCTGTACTGTACCTCATCTGTTCATACCTGGTCTGTAGTAAAAGAAAACACACATGTCTTACCTGTACTGTACCTCATCTGTTCATACCTGGTCTGTAGTAAAAGAAAACACACCTGGCTTACCTGTACTGTACCTCATCTGTTCATACCTGGTCTGTGTTAAAAGAAAACACACCTGTCTTACCTGTACTGTACCTCATCTGTTCATACCTGGTCTGTAGTAAAACAAAACACACCTGCTTACCTGTAATGAACCTCATCTAGTCATACGTGATCTGTATTATAAAAAAAACACATCTGTCTAGCCTGTAATGTACCTCATCTGGTCATACCTGGTCTTCAGTCAAAGACAATACACCTGTCTTACCTGTAATGTACCTCATCTCGTCATACCTGACCTATAGTCAAAGACAACACACCTGTCTTACCTGTATTGTACCTCATCTGGTCTTACCTGGTTATAAGTCAAAGACAACACATCTGTCTTACTTTCAAAGTACTAGTACTACGTTCAACATGGTATTACCTGGTTCATATATTATGACCACACAACTATGTGCCCCCGGTATTCCTAGTTGATTGCTAAACCCGGTTTATACAGAGCCATTTGCAAGTTATATCTCTGAGTCAAAAACTACCAAAATAATTTGTAAGAGTAGAGCTTTATGTCTTTTTTTCTGGTAACACTAAAAGGGGCTTTGCCCAGTACAGCATAGAAATAGAAATAGAAACACCTTTTGAACGCTGTTCCGTCAACTCACTGACTGCGAAGTCAAATGCGTGACCGGAAGTGAAAATATGGGCCTCGCGAAAACCCCATATAGAGCCGTGATGGTACTTCCTGTATTCGGGCTAGGAAACAGATCCTCAAACCCTGAAATGTGTTCAAGTCAAAGTTTGACGCCAGAAATTCCGTTTTCACGAAGTGATCTTCACGAGGTCTTCAAACTTGGCTGGAAGAAGAGCTTAACCCCAGATAACTCTTCAAGAGATCCTCACGAGGTTTTAAAACTTGGCTGGAATACCGTGATAGTCTTATAGTAATATGGCCGGCCGTGAGGGTCGCTCCCATGTGCAAAATCTCGGAGAGTGTAGCGCGCCATTTTGAGTACATAGAAGACTCCATTCAATCAGTCGTAGCACAGTTACAATTTGTCAAATCAGGTCATCAAATATGTCAACGTAACGATGAAGGCTCAGAGAACCTTGTGTACCTCACAAGATAAATTAGACTTTTACTAGATTGACGGGTTACCACCTCAAAGTTTGCCCTAACTCAGATTTTTCGGTTGCCGCCATTTTTCTAGCCGCCATGTTTCCGGCTGAAATACGCGCCACATGGGGGTTTTGCGGTACCCGGTCACAAAGTAAAACGCATCTGTTTCCGGGACACACTGTCGGTAGAAGCGCATGAAACCATGCACATGACCCTACAGACTGATGCGGTGCAAGAGACATTACCTCTTTAAAACAAGAAGTTACAGGATGTCATGGGATGACCGAACAGTTAAGACTTCGGCGGGAGGACAACTGTGTCAATTTATACGAAGGACCATTGGGACAAAACCTGTTTTAGCGAAGGAGCTGTGTGCTCACAGCGAAGGGGCTGCATGCTCGGCGAATGAGCTGTGTGCTCACAGCGAAGGGGCTGCGTGCTCGGCGAAGGAGCTGTGTGCTGACAGCAAATGGGCTGTGTGCTCGGGGAAGGAGTTGTGTGCTCACAGCGAATGGGCTGTGTGCTCAGCGACGTACCTGTGTGCTCACAGCGAAAGAGCTGTGTGCTCACAGCAAAGGGGCTGCATGCTCGGCGAAGGATCTGTGTGCTCACAGCAAAGGGCTGTGTGCACCAGGCTGAAGTTGGCCGCCGATTGGTAGCCTAAGATCCAGCCGCCGATTCGTCATTAGACAAAACATAGGATCCCATTCAGACGCCCATTCGAAGAATTTGTCTAGGGGATTGGTGCAAAAATTGCTCAAATTATGGTTAAAGCATGAAACTTGGCATATGTGTTCAGTACAAAAATGGAAACAAGTCTAGGGGTGGAGCCAAAAGAAGCCAGATCTAGATTTTACATGGCAACTGTTGCTTTTATGAAAAACCTGTTGTATTTTACAGCATATTGAGGGGAACTGATTTTAGGAAAACAAAACAGACTTTATGTACCTTTGATGCAGTGTACACTGGATCTATAATGTGGTACTTCTCTCCACATTTTGTGCAAAAACTTCCCCTATACCAAATCATCCAAATTACTACATGTAATTTATTCGTCTGTCACATAATGAAATTAAGAAGTTCATACTATTTTAAGGTAGAAAAAAGGTTCAAGTCAGCATCAGAACAAAGTACACCATGAAAGAGGTTTCAAGAGTCCAAAATTTGAGTTCACATTTCTCATATTCTGCTGCAACACGACATTAGATATTAGCATGGCTGAAAAGGTTGTGCAGTGAAGTATAATTATACCGATTTTTCTTGTTGGACCTGTCCGGTAAAAACCGGACGTAAAACAGTGGACCTGATGTTGTACCGATTCGAAAATGAACTAATTATACTGACAGGCGTCCACATGTTTGGGGCTTACATGTCGACGCAAATAACAAGAGCGTAGAGAGTTTATAGTCATTTTTACCGAGTACGGTAATGCATTTACGTTTGCGGGGATTTAAATTTAGCGGTAGAGAGAAAATGGAATATTCGCGGTGGTTCTGAGTTCGCGGGTGAACCATCCATGCATGCATACTGCACTGTAATGGAAAACCCGGCACATTTACCAACCGCCAGTCGGAAGCCACAAATAGTGGTTACTCGGCGAAGGTGCTACAAACGGACAGAACAGTCCACTTTTGACTTTGACAGTGCTGGCGTGATCAACTGTTACTGATCCGTAACTACTCTCTTAATACATAGTACAGACAGTACAACTTTCCTACCATGGTGTTATACACGGTGAAATGAATAATTACGAACCCCCCAAAAAGTATTCATGTATATTCACAGCACCTGAGCAGAAAAATAGTATGTATTATAGAATCTTGTCATCAAGTCACAATTTTATACAACATAAGTTGACACTACAGTAACACTAAACAGTGATGTTCACGGCGTATGAAAACGACTTTGTTTTGCCGTGGGAATGTTTTTAAATATAAACTAGTCCCACAACCACTTGACTTGTCAGCCATATTTGTCCAAATGGGAATTGGTCGCGATCGGCAATCACATATTTTCACGGCTTGCTATTGTATACTGATGGTGAAAATGTGGCAAAAAAGGAACGCAACAAGTTGCAAATTCAACCTGAATGAATTTTTTTAAATACAAAATATTTACAGCCATCTGAATTCCGACAATACGCCTCAGATTACGTTTAAACACCCCTGTAACTAAATGAGTAACACCTGAATATACAGCTGACATAACTCTAAATGAACACATCACACGGTCTCTTTTGACTTCTGTATTCAGAGGAAGAAGGCACGACAAGTAAACTCTCAGGTAAGGACTCAGCGATGTGTAGTGTACATTCGACACTGATGCTGCGGTTTCCACTAAGATGAATTAACTATGATTTTGTGTGCATTTTTGGACGAAGTTTTAACAACATGCTCACAAAAATGGTATGCTTAGAAATCGAGTAAGGTGTCCGAACTCAATATTTGATAACTTCCTGGATCGACTATGACATAGTTTTCATTTTATACGCTTGTGGTTTATAGAATAAAGTTTGATAGAAGCACAAACCGATAGAAAATGATCAGGTGTTGACCCATGTTGATGGGACACAAGAACATTTAAGACCAGCAAATCATATATGTGTAAAAGAACAGAGCAAGTATTGTACACGTATTTGTAAGTCTCGTGACGATCACCAGATGTGGGGGTGTCGTAAGAATATTCAAATTAGGTACGCACTGTATTGTCAACACTATATTGTATATTGTCACCAAAACTTATTTTCTTCAAAGATAAATTCTTAAAAGAGACGTACGTCAACAATGACTATATTGTTTGCCAAACAAAAGAAAAAGTCTTACATGTTACTCGTCAAGGGCGCTACAAACGACCAGAACAGTCCACTTTTGACTTTGACAGTGCTGGCGTGATCAACTGTGACAGTCACTGATCTAACCATATCTACCCTCTGATTACTAGTACAGTAATACTTGTAGTTGTATACCATGGTGTTATACAGTAGGTGTTATGTAGAAATGAATGAATGCGAACTAAATGTCATCATACTTTGACAATGTAACGTTACACTACATACATGTTGTGAGGAGGGAGTGCCGTAGACGGCACGGACAGAACACAGAAGGGAAATGTTTGCGGTGGTTTTGAGTTCTCTATGAAGAGGCCACCGCGAAAACCGCGAATATAAAACCACCGCAGTTAATGATTCTTACATTAAAACGCCAGCGAAAGTTTAAAATGGCCGGCTATCAGAGAGGCCAGCAATCAGCGACCCAGTACAAAAAGAAATGGCCAGCAAAAGTGCCAAAAAAGGCCATAGAGAGCCTGCTATGGAGGCTAATTCCCCTCTATCATTAATTAAATTCGGCCCGTAAGATTTGATACTTGTTTTGAATACGTTAGGGTATGCGCTATCTAAATTCGTCTTAAAAATTCACAGGCCACGTCTAGATAAGTAGCAGATTGCTCTACAAGCCGTATACGTATGGCAGCCGATTTTAGACCAGGCTGAAGTTGGCCGTCCATTGGGCCTACTATTTGTGCTTAATCGTTGATATCATACTTTCTGTTATTATTTATGTTTATACATACATACATCGGGCGGTAACAGACAATATCTAGCAGTTATTGATATCCATTTAAGCTTTTAAAGGAAATTAGGAATTTTTCGTTTCTTCTAATGGGCGTCTGAATGGGATGCTATATTTTGTCTAATGACGAATCGGCGGCTGGATCGGCGGCTACCAATCGGCGGCCAACTTCACCCTGGTGCACACAGCCCTTTGCTGTGAGCACACAGATCCTTTGCCGAGCATGCAGCCCCTTTGCTGTGAGCACACAGCTCCTTCCCCGAGCACACAGGTACGTCGCTGAGCACACAGCCCATTTGCTGTCAGCACACAGCTCCTTCGCCGAGCATGCAGCACTTCGCTGTGAGCACACAGCTCCTTCGCCGAGCATGCAGCCCCTTCGCTGTGAGCACACAGCTCCTTCGCTAAAACAGGTTTTGTCCCAATGGTCCTTCGTAAATTTATATATTGGCTCATCCCAAGCGCGAGACTTTGCACTACTGTCAAGTGACCAAAGAAAAGTAGATTATCTGTCATACTGTCATACTGAGGCGTGACATGTAAATTAATTGTATGTGATTTGAACCAGAATTCTGGAAGAGCCTGGCATTTACCTCTTTCTAAGCTATTCCGACAGTGTATCATTCAAATGATACAGGGTAATACACAATGTATACAGCGATCTATAAGGTATATTATTTAAATGATACAGGATAAGATACAAGAATCCCAACTGGTGCAACATTCAAAGGACAAAGGGATACCGGAAAGACTAAGCTATTCCGACAGTGTATCATTCAAATGATACAGGGTAATATACAGCCATCTGGGGTTGTATCATTCAAATGATTCAGGATAAGATACAAGAATCCCAACTGGTGCAACGTTTTAAAGGACAAACTCCCTGGGGAAAGACTAAGCTATTCCGACAGTGTATAATTCAATTCATACAGGATAAAATACACCGATCTAGGGGGTGTATCATTCGAATGATACAGGATAAGATACAAGAATCCCAACTGGTGCAACATGCAAAGACTCCCCGGGATTAGACGTATACAGCATGAGTCTGAAACTCACCTGCCTAGTAGGCTTGCTACTTGTCGCACTTTCCAGCGCCTTGAGTTGCAGAAATCATCAGTCAGAACCACCTCTCATCGGTCGTTTCGTCCCCTAATCTGAGACGGCCTCTAGGTGGGGGGACAGCAGGGCGAACGTCTTCACTCTGCTTCTCTGCAACTCTTGAACTGACTACTACTCCTTGGTTCCCCACTTCTGGTCTTTCCTCTTGACCCACAGCCAAAAGGTGCATCTCTCCACTTCTTCGGATAACGCCTTCACTAACTGTTTGTGACTGAGTGAGAGTTCTCTACAGAGGCGTGTGATGGATGTTCCTACGAATCCCCTGCATCCTACCTCTACTGGGTATAACAACGCCCTCCAACTGTTCTCTACACACTGTTGTACTAGGTCTTGATATTTGAGCTTTTTCCTCTCAAACGCGGCCTGGACATTTTCCTCCCAAGGGACAGTTAACTCGACTATGACGACTATTCTCTGTGTTGGTGACCAAAGCACTATGTCTGGGCGCAGAGTCGTTTCACAGATGGTTCTTGGGAAGGTTAAACGGGTGTCCAGGTCGACTGACATCTCCCACCCTCCTTTGCTCATCAGACCTTCACCTCTACTTCTGTTGGCTGGAGCCGCTTTCTGCCCTTCCTTGACGAAAGGGATGAAGGACTGGTTCTGAACTCTATTGCTGCTCGCCTTTTTCCTTCCCTCCTCTAAGGCTGCAGCCAGGATCCTCAGAGCTTGGTTGTGACGCCAGGTGTATCTTCCCTGTTTTAACGAGGTAGTGCAGGCAGAAAGGATATGCTTTAGGTTGGCCTTATTCGCCCCACACAATTCACAAGATTCTTCCTTTGAGTACCATCTGCTTAGGTTTCTTGGACATGGGAGAATATCGTAGGCTGCCCTTATAAGAAAACTTAATCTGTGGTCTGGTTTGTCCCACATGTTTTTCCACGTTAACTTTCTGTCCACTGTGCTCTCCCAGTTAATCCAGGCTCCCTGCTGGTGTTGACCAACAACCTTTACTTTCCTCTCTTCTTCCATCATTCTCTTCACCTCATCCACTATCAGTTGTTTCTTTTCTCGCTGGGTGGCCTTGTCCCATCTCAGGGTTCTCTCGCCCCATCCAAGACCACACCTCCCCTGCTGTACAGCTCCTACTATATCTCTATGCTTGAGCCTGCTGACAGCTTGGTCGATCACTCCGTCTGGATTCCACTCTGGGAAAGACTAAGCTATTCCGAAAGTGTATCATTCAAATGATACAGGGTAATATACAGCGATCTAGGGGGTGCATCATTCGAATGGGAGTCTTGTATCTTATCCTGTATCATTTGAATGATACACCTTATAGATAGCTGTATACATTGTGTATTACCCTGTATCATTTGAATGATGCACTGACGGAATAGCTTAGTAAGAGGTAAATGCCAGGCTTTTCCAGAATTCTGGTTCAAATACAGTTAAGTTACATGTCACGCCTGGCAATATGATAATCTTTAGAGGTGACCCTTTCCTTCGGTAACTTGTGCAAAGTCTCGCGCTCGGGATGAACCAATGAAGTTTAATAAGATAACTGATAAAACCTCATAGATCTGGTTTGTTTATTAATAATCAATCTGTCTAAAGTGTATTGACTGAGATACATACGATTCTCCAAACTGAGTGTACTCAATCGGTAATCACTGGTAGTCTAAGAGTAATTGCGTGTTTTGTTATGGGTAGTTGGTTTGACCGGAAGTAGACGGTACACATCGGTCACTTGGAAACCTCCATGCAGACCGTAAAACACCAGATACCCTCGCCAAAATGAGTATTTAGAAGGTCAACTTTGACGGAACGAATCTCGTCTTCAGCTACTTTTTTAAATCTCAACTGACCTACACACGCTTGTCTGACTCTTCTAGCCCACGGGGGCAGATATAACAGCTCGATTTGACATGTCGTTACTGTGCTACGACTTATTGAATGGAGTCTTCTATGTACTCAAAATGGCGCGCCACAAGTGCATGGGCGCCGCCCTTTTGTACACTCTGAACCCTCCCGGCTGACTTGTTTTTATTTGGCTTCCGACTCCATTTTGTGAACCCCCCACGGGCGGTCTGGTACAGCTCCAAGTCTGCCACGTTTACGATCTCTTGTTTGACACGAGGCATCGAAAAAGCACCCATATCCGAACTGGAGGCTAACGTACAGGGCGCTACAAGACTTATATAATCCGAGAATTTTCGCAAAGAGGCTTTGGCTTGTACAAATGCGTGCTTTCCTCCTTTTTATAATCTAGACCGGTGAGAACAAGTTTCGATTCATCAGGGGCGAGATTCGCCCGGCGGATAAGCAATAAGCCCAGTACACTTGCGGGGGGATCACGTCTTGTTTAGCTGGTAATATAAAATGTCGAATCGGGAGATATATTCACTCACCGACATGTCCTTGGTACCATGAAACTTGTCAAAGTTCACGAAGGATTCCCATAGTCTTCCCGTATCGTCACACCGGAGGTGTTCGTCCAGTTGGGCGAGGACTTTGTCGTAGCCGTCCTCGGCCGCCATCTCCTCCATCGTAAGCCGGGAGGCGAGGAATTCCCTTGTCGCAAACTCATCCTTCGGCCCTTCGGGGATCTCGGTGCCACGTTGTTTCTTGGGAATCTTGGTGACTTGGGCCCAACAACGAATTTCAAATCTGTACTGTTCATACGTTTTGAGATTCATATCGAAGAGCGGGAGACGAGTCCGTTCACACGTCGCCATCTTGAAAAGGTCGCGCTCGAAGCCTGTGCACAAAAAACGTCCGAGAAATCGGGCACTGTCGACACCAGAGACCTAGAGACCCGGACCGTCCCCTCTAAATGTACAGAGTTGCACCCTCTGCTACCATTTGTTAAGTTTACTTTACGTCACTCTTTACTTAGGGATAAATAAGTCCACTGACACACACATCTCAGTCCACGTGAGTGTATTCCCAGAAACTCCACATTCCGCACTGGACTATTCCATTCGTGAGGGGGGTAGTAATTCTAAGCTAAGTAAACTAACATATATTTCTCTTTTATACGTTTAACATTAACAAGGCTATTACGCATATCATTGTACAGAGAACACTCTAGGACAAAGTGTATTTCATTTTCTATATATCTGACATTCTTATTACAAAACATGCATATTCTATCATCAGGAGGAGTTCGGGTGTATCTGCAAGCTTCAATTTGCAGTGGGTGATCGCTGATCCTTAATTTAGTCATGGCTCGGCGATAGCTAAAATTTGTTATCTCTAGGTACTTTTCTCTTTTTTCTACAGCATGTACACGATTACCCTCGTCGTAATTTAGACACAGAATTCTACCAGCTGTTTTCCAACCAAAACCCCGTCCAAAATTTCGACACGGTTTTGTATACGTTTATTCTACGATGAGAGTATCTTAATATTGAGATTACACAATGCTTTCTGCTGCAAGAAGGCGCAGCTGCACTAGATACCTTACTCTACTGTATGCAATACTCGAAACCCCCAAAACTAACCTCCGGACCGGACCGGGCAGGGGTTTCTGCCGACCGACCGGGCAGCCGTTTCCGCCAACCCGATCAAAATGGCGGCCTTTTCGTAGCTATAGCCCGGTATCCAGTCGTATATAGCTCCCGGGTCTCTACTGTTCTCTCTGTATCATAGCTCCCGAGCAATGTCCCGAGTCTCTTCTGTTCTCTCTGCAAATGGCAGACGAGTCTTGGGAGCTACAATATGGCTGGATACCAGGCTAGATGTAGCCTTTTGTGCGATGTAAAAGCATTAGTACGCACGTAACATTTATACATGTATTTCAAAAGATTATAGCATCCGCGATGATAGCACCACATTGGTACTGATAGGAGCCATAGTTTTGATAGTTCCTTGTGGCACGAGGTATATTCACATCGGTAACCACAAAATCTCGGCGTGCAATTACGGCTGTCAACGCTCCCGGTTCCAGCGTACAGGTGAGTCATAACGTTTACATCACCCCTCTTTCAACCTCCTTGCATCATCACCACCATTAATGTACGGTGTGGCTGTGTCTCTAGAATTGACTCTTGTTTTCCTTATAACGATCGCCGTAAAGATGTCACTGCAGATAGACGTTGATTAAATTAAAGTAAGCTCCCATATATAAACTAGACCGTCAGTATCATGTGTCATATAGTTTGTTATGGTTATAATAATATTCAGTACTTTAACGTACTAGTATGCACACTTTGTTGTTGTTGAGAATTTGACAAGTTCTATGGATTAGTCTACATGAACGAACTCAAAAGATATATCACCTACAATTTACAATTATGCAGAATATCTATTTCTAATTTTTACCTGCTCCTAACCTGTGAATGCAGAAATGTTCGCGGTGGTTTTATGTTCTTGGTTTTCGCAGTGGCCACTTTACCGCAAATCTAAAACCACAGCAAACATTTTTCCATGGCATGGTGCTACGGCGAACTTAAAACCACAGTGAAATGTCCCTTTCCCTGCTACCAGGAAATTAAATCCCAGTGAACTTAAAGGCATTTACAACTTATACTATAACTTATACAAAAAAGTTATAGGTTGACAACTGTTGTGCGTGCAGGGGAACTTTGTAGTTTAATGATCACCAGCGCAGGAAAAACAGTGATCACAAATACATTATTATTATTATTATTATTATGATTCAGGTACTTTAGTATATTATAAGCATGATGTCAGGAACACATTTTGATTTAGAGTCAATCTCAATTGCATCTCCATCTCTCTAGACCATCAGTGCCTTACACTCGTTGCTAAAAAATAAACTTTTTGCAGGGCAGTGAGTGTAAGGAGGGCCACTTAAGTAGGGCAAGAAGTGTTAGGAGCCCCAGTTGTATATTGACGATATGGTACCTAGGCTGTAAACATCCCGCTTCCACAAAAAATTCAATGTCGGCTGAGCGGGAAGGTGAGGACAAAATTATGTTGGGAAGCAAATGAAGCTGACACTCCTGTGTGCTGTATTTTCCTACTGGTAAAGATGTCTACCAGCAAAATTTGCCCCTTGAAATACATAGGAAGTATACGTAGCATATAATGATTTCATAATATTTGGTGAAAATCCAGTCAACAATATGTCCTTCAGTACCGTGTCCCTCCATACAAATTACAAAATTTCCTGCTTCTGCCTCTGCATCTGGTTCTAATGTATGTACAATCCACCATCCCACGACATCCTTGATTGTAAAATCCTAGCTCATACTGAATCAAAATGGAAATTAAACTAAATTTTAAGTGTTGCCAGCCTTCATGTATCAAGTAAAGTATAATCAAGATCCCCATGTAGACCCTCTTTTGATAATATTGGTGCTGTCAGTTTCAAGTTTCAGATTATTGTCACATGCATGTACATTGTCCCTTAGCTGAACATAAACATTTTTAGTACACATGGCACACACATTCCACACATTTATAACACCTTTATAATGCATGGTTGAACAAGTCCACTTTTATATATTGTCCAGGGCAAGTGAAAGTGCCAATAGGGCGAGTTTATGACCTGCCCCACTTGCTCAATCGGGCAAATAAATTTTTTCCATTGACAATGATTGAGTGAGACTTTGCTTGTCATGACATCAAGCAATGGTCAACATAGATAGATAGAGGCAATAATATGAAACCCATTGCTGGCATTGAAAATGCATAAAAAATGACATTTGAATTTTGGGCAAGCGAAAAATTGGTTCGGGCAAGTGAAATTGTTATGTGCTTGTCCGACAGGACAAGTGAATTTTAACCCTCATCCGACCGGTACATTTTTACGACGAATCTGACCGTATGGGGTCATTTTTGACCCCATTTTGTTTTGCTCATAGACATATTTCTGCTGGCTTATTTTGTCATTTGTATGGATTTAATGTTTCACCAAGCTATGAAAAATATTTTGACAAGTTTTGATGGCAGTAATTTTTACTCATTATTATAATTTATGCAGAAAATAAGGAGAAACCATCTTTTGCTCTAAAAATCTACCATACTCCACTTACTTTAACAATGTTTTTGTCTTAGCAATTTCTAATCGATAAGTTTGATGCTACAAGAATGCTGATGGCATAATCATGTTTTTTGACGAAAAAAGATACAATATTTGTGAAAAGTAATGAATTTATTACTTAATTATGCACCATACTCTGTCACCTAAATACATACATACAATAACTCTTGTCTATTTTCCCGCAAAGATGTTTCTTGTAGGTTCCTTCTGCACATTCTGTCCATATATTGTTTTTTAATTAATTAGAAACATTTTCACTTTCATTAGCATAGGTAGTTAGTGCTCATTATCATAATTTATGCACAATGTGTAACAACTGTGTTTTACACTAAAAAAACTATATTTCTTTCAAAATATTCGGTGTTTACTCATCTAAACAACTATATTTTGTTGCTGTAATAGCAATGATGAGGAATGCCTGTTATTTTATTGAAATTTCTTGATATTTACGTAATTTATGATTCATAATTGGCTGGGGTCATTTTTGACCCCACCGAACCAGACACAAACTTTCAAGTATAGCTTATACAATAATGGGCAAAACTCAGTGAAAAATTGGTAGATGCTGTAAGACATGTATATTAACAAATTCATGGAAGGATTTTTTTCTCCGATGAAAAATGTTGCTTTGGCAGATAAAATTATACGCCTGGGGTCAAAAATGACCCCATACGGTCGGATGAGGGTTAAAACACTTGTCCGACCCTGTAATGGACTTACAAATGTATGTCTGGACACTGGAGTTGGATGCTAGATTTACAAACTGGTCATACTCTTACTCTTACTAAGTCTTAGCTCATTTTGATTTGTCATTTATTTTCAGGGACAACATCTTACAGGACTCGAAATACTGGGTGCATGTGCACCCAGGTGCACCCAAAATTGGAGCTGTGCACCCAATTATTTTCTGTGAGTGCACAGGTTGCACCCAAATATTTTCTTAGGTATTTGTATGTAAAGATATCAAAGTATACTAGTATATAACGTATTCTTGACATCTAAGTTAGAAAGAGGATGGAAATGTCTGTCATGGTACTTGTTTAAGAATTTGATAGCTTGTAACTAAGTTATTATTATTATTTAAGTTATTAGTTAGATTTAAGTGGTGCACCCAAACATTTTTAAGTGCACCCAATTTTTTAAGCTGGGTGCACCAGTGCACCTAATCCCAAAAATGAATTTCGAGCCCTGTCTTAAGTATCAATCAATATGGCAAAGTACAAAGCAATTACAAAATCACTGCTGCTCAGGCTCAAAAACCATCTTCACAGCCAAACATGAATGTACAATGTATTACTTATGTTGGACCTCTGGGAAGAGCGGCTAAAGCCAACAGGTCATTTTCAGTATAAATAAAGGTCATTCCTTTCCTTTCTTTATTCCTCCACCCTGGAAGAGCATAAAAATTATATACAATTAGTTACAAATATCAAAATATTAAACGCAACTTAATTACACCTCTTCCCGTCTCAAACGTTTTTGGAACAACTGTCCTGCGTTTCTGTTACATTTCTGCACACAGCATAACTACACCTTGTACACACATAGATATGCCTTGTCCTGACTTAAACTTTTCTGAGGCAATACTCCTGTGTTTCTGTTACATTTCTGCACACAACATAACTACACCTCGTCTTGTCATACACGTTTCTGGGACAACAGTCCTGTGTTTCTGGTACAATTTTGTACACACATAGTTACACCTCGTCTTGTCATAAACGTTTCTGGGACAACAGTCCTGTGTTTCTGTTACAATTCTTCACACACATTTATAGATACGCCTTGTCCTGACTTAAAATTTTCTGAGGCAACAGTCCTGTGTTTCTGTTACAGTTCATTCATTCATTCATTCATTCATTCATTCATTCATTCATTCATTCATTCATCCATTTATTCATTTATTCATTCATTCATTCATACATTCATTTATTCATTCTATCCCACAACACAAAAAATGGGAATAGAAATGTTACCCCTCCCTTAAAAGTTGCCTTCATAAGTGTTCATTTAATAGATCTTTGGAACCTAACCAAAAGGAGAAATGTTTCTGCTGGTTTTATGTTTTTGTGGTCATCATATCTCATTTTACTTTAAACTGTCACGAACACTTTATCTTACATAACAGTTTCAACCACAAGATTAACCACAAACACAACATTTCTTTTCACTATGAATGAAATAAGTCACCCACAAACTTTTCTCCCTCCCCTTTCAGTATAGATTGAGACAAGTGAAAAAAATTGCAAATCTCCCCTGCAAAATGGACCATTCTGAACCACTACAGTGCCTACATGCTACTACATTATAGCCTTGTACTTGTATCCAGCTGTCTTATAGCTCCCGGGTCTCTTTTGTCCTCTTCGCAATATAACTATTATAATATACCAGGCTATCTATATTAAAATAAAAGTGGTTAAACCGGTTCTAAGCCAAAACAGCAAGTAGAATACTCCACCAAACAGATTTCTTTGTAGCAAAATGGACCATTGCCCATTCACAACACAAACAATTAGGTCCAGGTTCAGGTCCAGACCTGGACCTGATCCTCTGAACCTGGACCGTACCATACCTGGATTTTCTGTACCGGTACCCATGCCAACAGAACCTAGTCTCTACCAGACTGACTATGCTAGCTATCAATCTCATAGGGAGAATAATTTCCCAGGGGAGTTTTGCTACCAAAGGAGTTTGCGTGGACTGATTCCCCTTGCTGATCTCCCTGATCTTTTGCTTAATTCTACGTTGCTTAATTCTACTATCCCTGTTTCCCATATAAGAAGGCCTGGTGGAGGCTAAAAAGAACCCCTTGCCAGTATTTGTGTTGCATTCACAATGGACAATTTAACCTCTATCTAGCAAAATGGACCATTAACACCATTGTTTTGAATATCACCCTTTCACAAGTTTTCACATACTGAATCAGGTCCAGACCGGGACCTGCTCCTCTGGACCAAACCCCTATCCTTTGCCCAATATTGGCAAAGTATTGAATGTATGGACATGGTGTGCATACCACTGTATATATTATTATGACAGATAAAAATTGTAATGCTTGTACTGACAGCTGACTGTGTGGAAGTTGTACACATAATTTAGTTGTGTGTGGAAGTTATACACATAACGTTACACGTAATTTCAGTCTAAAACTTTTTTTTTAATTCAGAATCAGAACTGTTGTAAGACAACAAAGGAAGGTATTCATTGTATAAAATGTGCCATCTAACTCCTCAGGCTGTTGCTTCTTTATGTTTATTAAGCTGTGCACTAGTATCTTCACCCCAGACCTTCCGAAAAAGTTATTTTTATTTTTTCGACCTGTCCAATTTTTTTTCTGAAAAAATCCTAGAAGCAGAAAATAAATTTGTAGATATATAATTGCCCTTTGTGAATTTGTTCAAAGTATTTACAAGTGTATCGTGATTATACATTAATCTTTCTAAAAGTCGGGACGAAAATCTCATTATGTATTAGAAGGCCTAGGAAAAAAATGTTGTGTTTCCTGTTTCCCTACCTACCCTAGAAAAACCTGTCAACCCTAGCCTTTTTTGGATGGGCAGTGGAGGCACATAGTTTCCATTTTTTATTCAGCCTGCTTCCCATTGAAGTAAAAACACTGCTTGTCCTGTACAGTCAAACCTGTCTATAGCGGCCACTCAAGGGACTGGAGAAATATGGCCACTATAGTCAGGTGGCCACTATAGAGAAATGTTGATCAATTGACCATGAGCAAGCTACACATGATTTCTGTTCCAACTAAACTTTCTCACTAAGTAACATTGTCTCGATCGGTAAATGAAGACTTGCACTTTAATGCTCAAGGCATGCATACCTTCTGCTACCGCCAAAATGACCCTGTCAGGAACTCTAAATCCTCGCAAACTACAATTTCAAACTTTGTGCAGGGTGACATAAGGTGGCAGTATGGTTGCAATAGGCAGTGTTTCAGTATCAACGGGACCGGAAATCTTGTGGCTGTGGCCGCGTTGGACAGGTGGCGGCTAAGCCTATTTCTTAATCATTACGAATCCAAGGGACCGACAAAAAATGGCCACTAGGGCCAGGTGGCTGATATGCAAAGGTGGCCGCTAATACAGCTTTGACTGTACATGTATAACGAAGGATAAATGTTATATCAATAATATGGTATGCACAAATTACAGTTTGACATTGAAAGACAAATCTCCTCATGCAATTCAGTTTACTTTGTTCAACTGTATTACATTATGTCACACTAGTTTTGGCCAGCCTTAAAAAAGCCTAAGAAGAAAAAAGACAGTCCCTACGCAAGGACCCTAATTTTTTCAGGACTGAATCAGGAAACACAGCAGTTGTTCCCTAGGCCTAACAATAAGCAAGGCTTGGAGCAAATTACTACTAGTACTAGTAGTAGGTTAAACCTGTCTTTCTGTGATTAACCCTCAAACACCTGAGTGGGGTCCATTTGGACCCCAGGCGTACATTTTGAAGTGCCATTTAAACATTTTTGATCTGAACAAAAAATCCTTCCGTGACTTTGTCAGTCAATATGTCTTATACCTTCTCCTAAGTTGTCGCAAAGATTGGTACAATTATGTGGAAATTATAAAAAAAGTTTGTGTTCAGTCCCTCTGGGGTCCAAACGGACCCCAGCAAAAATGTGCAGTTTTTAAAACAAACTTTGGAGGCTAACTCCTTAACCACTTACAGTATGAATACCAAACTTTTTAGACAATAATAAGAATGAAAACCTAAATCATCACAAAAATTTCTGTGTCATCAACATGTAATGTGACGACATTATGACGTCATTTGCCTAATCAGGGCGGCCATCTTGGATTTTGACCAATGACGTCATGAAATTAGCATAAATTATAAATTTTAAGTCATGAAAATTACATTGAATTTCATAGAATTCAATTGTTGTCAGAAAACAGGTGTAGTTTACCAAGAAAACCTTGTTTAAATTGAAATTGTCAAATTTTGGCAAAAATATGCCTGTTAAAATATGATAAACTTACTTTATTGACCAAAAACTTTTGCAAATATTTTGTGATAAATTACCAAGTTTCGTAGCTTAAGCTCTAGCCGTTCATGAGTTATGCGACATAAATGTTGCTGAGGGCCTCAAAATTCCCCTATCTGGTCAGAATAGGTTTAGTGCAAAACGTGGTCCTTCTGAACTTTTGCATAAATTATGATAATGAGTTGGAATTAGCAACACCTTAACTTCTCAAAATCTTCCTCTTACATTGACGAAGCAATGTAAATACAATGATCGCCGATAAGAAATGATACTGAGATTTTATGAACAAAACATTTTGGGGTCCGTTTGGACCCTACTCGGTCATTTTAGTCGCAAAAAAAGGTCGGGTGCTTGAGGGTTAAACAATAAGTTAAGAAATACAGGGTGTTGAGCTACATTAAGAATTATGTCCCATTTATGTTATGTATTTTAGCAGTTAACATACTGGTACATTTTGTTCCAAACAGCTAAAGAAAGTTATACTTTAATGAGCATTTTTGTAATGTGTGTTAACACATTACATTCAAACTATTAACTTAGATTTAATAAGCATTTTTGTAATGTGTGTTAACACATTACATTTAAACTATTAACTTAGATTTTATACTAATAATGAATTAAATATTTTTTCAATGTTTTTGAAATGTTGGCCACTCACACATTGTACATTACATGTGTGTCATGCACATAACCTATTCATTTACCACACTGCCATAAGAGTGAAAATTTTGATGTTATTTCCTATGAAGAGGCATCATGTTTAAAGTTATATCTACAAACTACCTTTTTGTCTGCTATCTAAGCTTAGAGTTCAGGTCTTTGACATTATCACTTGACCCATTGAATGATCATTTTGATATAAATTTCACTTGTATGTTTAAGTAAGCCTGAAATTCTTATCTTTATATCACAGGTACCAGACTCAACACATGGCCGAACTGTTGATGCATATGAAGAAAGCAGACCCACCCGGACCAGTCTGCTTGCCTTTGGGACCAAGGGCGATATGGAATACCTTGTGTTGTGCTGTATTTTATTTATATCATGCCAACCTGAGCAAACTCAAGTTCATTGCTAGAAAAATGATGGGACAAAAAGCTGATTATCATTCAGTAGTTGATTACCCGTTTCTACCTGGAGGAATTATTCAGTAACACCAACCAAGTCCTATCTTTTGATGCAGTGAGGATTAAACATGTCTCATCGTCCTCATCGGTCCCTTGACCAGGGATGAAATGAACAATGAGTCTGTAAAAAGTTAAACTAGTAGAGGTGTACAGACAGCTTGTATATAGAAAGTTTTTTTTTTGTAATGCATTTTTCTGCAGTGTGCTGTGTTTGTTATCACGTAATAATGGCTGTAACACAATTTCAGATTCTTTTAAAATCCTGTCTCTTTGGATTGAAGATGTATTACTAGTAGAGTGCATTGAGTAGGAAATGTTGAGGCTAATACAGGTTGTGAGTATCTGTTTTGCATGTTAATTACAACCAGCTTGTATTATACATTCCATGATGCAGAGAACTTTCTAATGTTCTGTGTTGTATTAGATATTCCATTGAACAGCCTTTGTATGTAAGGTAGCTATGGGGAAGGATGGATTAGTTTTATGTTTCAGATGCTCATCCAAAAATGTTTAGGTATATGGGCAATTACTGATGACACAGTGTTGGAGCTATTGAGCTTAAACTGTACAACTGTACATGTATGAGGTCACTGTCAATGTCAGATGTATGTGATGAGACCTTGTGCGAGTCTTCTTATGCAATCCTTACATAAGTAAATGGTGGTGGGGAATAACAGGAATAGAAAATTGATTAAGAAGCTTTTATTTTGGTTTTATTTCGTATTAATATACTGGGTAATCTGAATATTTCCATATCAGTTTATTACATAAATGTGTGCGCCTGCTAAAAGGCCAGAAGTTGTGTGTGACTAAAGCTAACTGGGATTGGGATTGGGTTATTATGATCTGTACAGTGGCCTGGAAGATTTTTACAAAGTATCAACTTTGTAAGTATTAGCTGTAAAGGGTTAGAAGATTTAGTGTTTGCCAAAGTGCAATATTGTATTTGTCGAAAATTAATCTGTAGTTTCTTATATGTATACAAATAGATAAGTGCAAAACACAAAGGATTATATCTAGTCGCATATAAAATTTGTCGATCTGTCTTATTCATGTGTGGGACCGTTTTTTCAAGCTTTTTTTCATTGTAGTCAAGTCATCATGAAATAAACAGTGGACTTTGAAAAAGCAACATCTGCTTCATGAGTTTGATCCATAGTTTTTAGGACAGGTAAGCAGCAATGGTCAATATTTCTTAGTAACGGAGGAAACAGATGTTTTTGTTTTAACTTACCATAGTGATGTAAGGTTATATACAACACTCAAAGAAAGGCTACCATAGGCAAAGTTTTGAAGTTGTCATGTTTTGGATAAGTGATACTGAATCTTCTAGCTGACATTGCAAATTACTTTTAAGTATTGTTTGTGGTATCTCGCCTATGAAGCAAACATGCTTTCTTTTTACGTTTGACTGGCATATATGTACATTACTATTGTCATATAAATTGATTTCATACCTGAGGTAATATTACGTTTTTGAGATATATCCATATCTCCCTTTTTGAGATATATCTATATCTCCAAACATATTAACTGCAAACGCCCAGAACAAATTCTGTGAATACAACTGAAAGGACTTCCATAGAAAATGATATAACATCGATATCTGCGCCTGTTTTAGGATGAGTTAATTCATTCTCTTTACATATATTTGATTAAGTGCACTGAAAAGACCTGAACAAATGAAATGTCGCAATAAAATGTGCCGCGCCAGGGAAATTTCTGCAGTACCGCTAAATGTTGATAGGTTATAAACTGTCGCTTTTACATATTATTCGTATGTTTTTATGTAATTACATTTATCAAAACGCACTCTGAAAGCTATTTGACAAATGTAACATCAATATACGAATGTTTGCTAACTGTACAGAGCATCATTGATGGATACAATCTTTTTAACTGGACAGAAGACACCGATAAGCGCCACGGTGCTGCGCAGTATATCGTATGGTCAAAATGAACAAAGATCAAATACTTATATCTTCTGGTGCATTATGGAGAGACCCAAACTGCCAAAGGCACATTTAGATCAGACCAATATCCTACCTTGGTGAAAATTTCGTCGACAAATACCGCTTCTTTCTCGTTTTATGAACGAAAACACGCTTCGGTCATGTGGGGTTCAGATTTAGCTAGAATTGTTTATGTGGATTATAGCGGACAGAGAGCGCACTCGCTTTACGCGAAAGTTGATCGTCTTGGTTTTTCATATCTCGCCAAAGAAACACCGGATTTCTTCCAAATTTTGTCGATATATTTACAAAGTGTTACTTAGTTGCGGTATAAAATCCCATGAAGTTATCTCAATCGGTTATTGAGTTTTGAAGTTTTGAACATAGCGGTCGGAGCGCTCTCTCACTTTGCGCGAAACTA
Source organism: Branchiostoma floridae x Branchiostoma belcheri (assembly GCA_019207045.1). NCBI lineage: Eukaryota > Metazoa > Chordata > Leptocardii > Amphioxiformes > Branchiostomatidae > Branchiostoma > Branchiostoma floridae x Branchiostoma belcheri. The sequence continues at coordinate 340,848 of JAFMNZ010000090.1, read as the reverse complement.
GCTAGCTATAGAACGGCTTGGTTTTTCATATCTCAAGGAAACGCCGTATTTCTTCCAAATTTGGTCGATATATTCACGAAATCTTACTTAGTTGCTGTATGAATCCCATGTAGTTGTTTTAATCGAGCTTTGAACCTTTGAAGTTTTGAACGTAGCTGTCTGAGCGCGCTCTCACTGTGCGCAAAACTAGAACGGCTTGGTTTTTCGAATCTCTCCATGGAAACGGGTTTGAACCGTACGTTGTTTGGTCACAGAAAACAAGAGAAGATAATTGTACTAGGTATTTGCAATTGCAAGCAAGATAAAGGAAAACACTTTAACAACAAGGATATACAACTTATTACATATTACCTTACCTACTTTGGTTAAAGATGTATGTTTAAAATACTAGTACTGCTCCCGTTTCGTTTGATGAAGACAAACGCACTTCCGTACAGGTGTATGTGGTTCATTGGACGTGGATTTCTGGATAGAACGTGTAGGACTTCATGTCTCCTATTAGAATCAGATTTGTTTTTTAAATTTGGCTGAAATGTTGATAAATGCTTGTGAAGTCGTTATGTCAAATGCTATGCTGAAATCATGGATCATTGTCAAGTTACTTGGTAATATCATTAGTGTCGAACACACTGGGCATTCACTATTCCCCACCTCCGCACGTTTTCCAAACACCATGTCTACAAATCTCTACACTGATTGGGTTGGCATCCATCTGTCTAGGAAGATAATTGTAGGCAGACAGGGTGGGTTAGGCGACCAGTCTAGATCTTCCTGGTCTGCACTTTGGATTTTAAGGTGAAGGTGGGGTTTGCACTTCCTTCTCCACCCTCTCGTCTACTGGCGAACTGGGTCCTACAGGGGCAAGACACTGATTGGGTACACACACCTATTTTGTACTTTGTGTAACAGTCGTTGCCATCCATTGTACCATGTGCAAATGTCGAGCAATAAAGTTCATACCATACATAATCAGTCCATTTATTCACCACTTGAGGTGGATACGGGTTCGGCCACTTCGGCGTTATCAAGTCCAGGTTTAGGTCCACAGGTTTGGGCTCAGATCCGAACCTGACCATTTTTACTTGACATGTTTGGGTTTGTCAAAACGGTTTAAAACGGATTTTCTTGGTGAGAAGACTCTTAAGTCAAACCAATGGTGATATATTTGAATAGAAGAGAGTCATGTCATATTTGATTGAGGCAATCAGATCTAGATTTACTTTATTTATCCCCTTTCTGTCAAATTACCTACTACTAGTACTAGGATGTCTAAATATAAATACCGACATTTTGTACTTTGTTCAGTTTTGTTTAAATTTCAGAATTAGACCAGGTAATTTGGTATCTACCCATTCTCCACACACATGTATACACATAGATTAACAAAGTTTATACAGATAAAGTCAATCAATAATGACAATAGACCAATCCATCAATATCTTTGAAATAAAACAAATGGCCATGGTGTCCACCCCCACCACAGAGTCTATTATATCCAAATGAATGAATAAAGAGGCTCTTTTTCTGAAAACTCTTTCTTTATTTGACACCAGCGTTTCAGTGACCATCTGTCACCTTCCTCAGGACAATATTGGGCAGTATATGCACTGTAGCTATATACACAAATGTAGATCTTGCTGCTTACAGATACAGTTACAAGCGTTTACATATATACAGTGATTGCAGATGTACGGATTCAATGATGCACATTTCTCAGGCATCGAAATATGAATATGACACACTGCACACAAAGGCATTCGAAACAATAGAGTTATCAGGTGTCGTTTAGATTTTTTTCTAAATGGCGTATCAAACTATCACAAATACAGGTATATACAGTACTCCAATTGGAAAAGCAAACTCACATTACACTAAGTATCAGCAAAATACAAATTATTGTGCTAAATACAAGATTCACTGTACATTCACTACCAGTATATGCTTTATACAGTTTCATTAGCCTGAGTACCATTCTCTGTAGTGACTGCTTGCTCAGTACTTTTGAAACGTTTAGGGTGTTTGGATTGTAAGTTCTACATGTATACTAGCTTATTAGGATCTCAGCCAAACAAGTTGATTACTATTTTGAGCAGTGTTTATTCAACCTATGCTTAACCCAAGTAACATATAATACAATGTGCTCCAATACGGTTAGAGCAAGGTTACAGTTATAGGATTATACAGGTCTAGAGATAAAATAATAATACAGAGATCTAAATATATACAGGGAGAGTTGGTCTACCCAACTCGTACACAATGCAACAGAGGGACTCGCCCTAATCACCGTGGTTAGCAAGCGAAAGTACTGAGCCAGCAGTCACTACAGAGTATGGTACTCAGGCTACAGTTTTATAGAGACCTTGTCCTAAACACGTGCCGCTCAGATGATTTGGCATCAAAGAGAACAAAACAAACCAACACAGTCTTATTCTACAATTCATTAGGACACACATTTCTAACCAATCTACCTGACAATTTCATATTTGTCTACTAATATATGACCAGTAGTCTTCAATCAGACCAAGGACATTGCAAACAACTGAAGCTGTGTGTTTGACCACTCAATACAGACAGACAGCAGTGATGCATGATGAGCTTCATCTCCTGCTGTGTAATCTGCTTCCCTACTTCTGCCAGTTCACGTTTCCAGACATCGATGAACTGAAAAAAGAAATACGCTTATGAAGGTTAGACATCCAGGTAAACAATATTCAAATACAATTCAATCTCTAGAACTGGATTAAAAAAAAAAACAGATATTTACTTCTGGATGTTTCGAGTGACAACCATCACTCTTCTTCAGCATCACTAGAATGAACTGGCAGGACACATCAATACAAAGAAAAAAAGAAGTGTTCTCAGTGATGTACTTCTGATTAAACAATTGTAACATCCAGTCACCCATGGAGATGTGATGGGCATTTATCTTGTTCTCAGAAAGCTAAATTAAGTGATGAACCTGTACAATACATTACATGTATCTTATCTTACCTAGCCTGGATACCAGACCCCAGCCTGATAAAAAAATATCTATCATAGATATTTTTGAGATCAGGCTGGGGTCTCGTATCCAGGATATACCTTACCCTTCTCTAGACCAAAACGAATATTACCTGTTTGGTACTTTACCTAGTGTCCAGCTAGATCAAGGAACCATGCATACATTGACTGTACAGTACGTACTTACAGGGTATCCAGACCAAGAGGCTATGCATATGTTAGTATTGTTACATATACGGCACTTACATTTACGTGGTATACAGACAAACAAACCATACTGATACGATACAATACTTAGTTGGTATACAGACCAACATGCCATACACGTGTTACCTGTACAGTACTGAGATGGTATACAGACCAGCAAGCCATGCAAATATTACTTGCTCGGGTAACTTAAGGCCTGTGATTTGATGGAGCTCCCTGGGGAGTAAAAAAGGGCGTGGCCCCGCAAGGTTACCAGGGTGATGGAACCGAACATGAATTTCGAACCACTCCGTGACCGTAGGTGACCTGCGGGACCGCCAGGTTTTCAGAACGGTCCAATGTTATAATGTTATGTTACATTGCGAAAACAGGAACTCACTATGTATGGGGCATACTTACTACTTTTGGAAAGACGTCTAAGTGCTAACCGTATTAGGTATTGATTAAGTTTTTATCAAATATTAAAATAATTCGATGCGATTAAGAATACAAGGCCCCCGCGGAAGCCGCATAATGGTACCGCCCGAACCGTGTTCGATTTAAAATGGCGGGAAAACGACAGCTTAGATTGACAACGGCCCGGAGCTTCACGAAGCATCTTGCATTGTCAACTTTATAGGCTTCAGCCTCGGTCAAAATAGCATAATTGCTGACAAATTTAGTGTATTTTGAAGTATTAGCACTTGTTTGTTTTTGTTTTTAAGTATTTTCACCGGAGCTCATTTTTAACGAAAAATTAGGGGGAAAACTATTTTTTTGCTCTTTTTGGCCTAAAAAAGTTAAGATTCCTTCACTTTAAGCAATATAGCCGCGGACAAAATTAATCTAAAGGAGGTAAGCTCTTATCTTGATGAATATAAAGGCTAAATGTGCTGTCCTCGCCAAGGCTTGGACATGTGGAGTGACCGATGTTTTTTTTTACCAAAATGTGTATTTCTAACCCCAAATTCCATCGATCCACATAAAAACCCACCAGTGTCTAGTACATTTTAAACTGTTCAAGCATTGTGTGAAGTTTCATCTTGATACGACTACGCGACAAAAAGTTATGAGGATTTAAGCGTTTTAACATAGCTACACGCGTGTCACATGCCTTAAGTTACCTGAGTGACAATGTCAGGTCCCACCTTGGAGTACAACACTCCAACAATCTGTTGTGGGACATCAGCTATGTATACATTAACGGTTAGACATCTTAGACAATTCCAGCCAATGCCTGACCAAATTAACTCTATTAACCCTATTCAGACCGGGCTTTTTTGGTCATCCCTGGACCGGGGGGGGGGGGGGATTTTGAGGCCATCCACTTCTATGTCCTCTAACTCTTGAACAACGTGCCGTAGGGACGTCATAATGACGTCATAAAATGACGTCATGCACATCTAAGATACGAGTTAGGCTCCGCCATATTATATCCACCACCTTGAATTTTTTTAAGTACTTTTTTTGCAACAAATAATCACAAAGGGCAATGGAAATAGACTAAATTCATTCATTTAGATGGTTTTTGATGAAAAAATACCAGGTAGTTACAAATTTTAAGGGATAATTAGCTTGTTATTCTTGATCTGGCCATACGGTCCGCCATCTTGGATTTTGGGCTGATGACGTCATCAAATTAGCATAATTTATGCATATATAATTATGAAAGATATGCTAAATAATATAAGATTTTATTTATGTAACAAAATAGCAGTAATATAGCAAATAAATGTGAAAAATACATTGTTAGAACCAAAAATAGTGATTTTTGGCAAAACTGCCTGTCAACAAACGGTAGCCATGGCAACACGAAAAGATGGAAAATTTTTCAAACTTCGTGAAATTGTTGCCAACAATATTTTAGGAAAACTCACCAAATTTGGTGGCTTTAGCGTAAGGCGTTCTGGCGTTATAGGACATCGAAGTTGGCGCGGGCCTCAAAAGCCCCCCCCCCCCCCCCCCCCGGTCTGAATAGGGTTAAGTCTATAATTATAAGGTGCTGTTTCATCTGCACTTGGCATATGCAGGGCTCTAAATACCACCTGCATATATATATGTAGGTTAGTGCAGGTAAAACTGGAACTATGCAGGTATTTCTGGTGTTTACCTGCACTGGTCCATGTACTGGATTTTATACATAAATGTCCTCTGAGGTAGGTGTATATGGTTTGGTATTAGGCTGCATTGACTGTTACCATACATGAAGTATAAAAGAAAATAGCAATAGTTCCTGAACAATTTTTATATATGAAGCAAGATCAATACTTCCTAAATTCAGTGGTGCAGGCAAAATTTGTCTGGGGCAGGTAATTCTCAATGTTACCTGCACCAGTGCAGGTATGCAGGAAAAGGTATTTTAAGCCCTGGCATATGTAAGGCTTCCTTCAGTCAATATTGACCATGGTAAACTAGATCCATCAATGTTTTGGATCAATGTTTTTCACAGTTTTGGATATTACCATAGGAGGGGCCCAGGTGGCCATGCAGTATAGCTGGCAGCCAGAGTGACCATCAATGTCTTCTGTGCACTAGTAGAGATAAATGCAACAAGACTGGCAATGAAAATATTATTGCCATGACGACGATTGAGGGGAACAACAATACAGCTCAAATCAGAAATAGACTGGAACTTCCCTGTCGCACTATCCCTGGCACAATATACTAGTCCACCTGTAACATAAACCTACAGCCAGCAGAAATGTACTATCCCTGGTACAACACAATGGTCTGCCTAAACCTACAGCTGAGCACTACAGTGTGTACTGGAGAATAAAAAATAAGGAAGAACTAACTGTTTCCAGCACTTCCGTCCTTGAATGACTTTCTTGCACCCAACCCACATGGCTGTCCCACTTCGTAATATTCCAGTACTTGGATAGTATAATAGGCATTGAACAATTACATTTGGCTCTGAATATGATAACCATTTGGATGCCATCATTCAAGATCATGACCTCTATATGAAGTATTTCCTGTCTGCCTGTGGCGCATGACTTGAACAAGCTCTAGAAAAGAAAATGCATCCTTCATAACAAAACATAACAACCAAGAAAACGTGATCCATTGTGCAGAGTTTCCCTGTCTACCACTCAAGTTTCAAAGGACAGATTCCTCCAGGGAGCCAGTGTGACCTACATTCCACCATTGCATACCAAAGATACATCTGGAACAGATCGGGGGGGGGGGGGGGGTGCATACCCAGCATACTGCATTCCTGTGGAAAAATGCCTGTGCAATTCCTAGAAATTTTTGCAGACTGAACGCAATATATACCACTTGACAACTCCCCTGAGAGGTCGTCAAAAACAATTTATGCTGAAGTGGCCTTCTCTATCAAACAGGAGGAGGTGCTGCCCATCTCATTGCAATGCAAGGTATCAATATTCAAGTACACTAGGATTTGAAGCCTGACCTACATGTATGTCAGGGAGATAGAGCTGTGTACAGGTACACAGGTTTATATGGTACAGGTCCAGATCTGAACATGTACCTAAACAGTTTGATCAACTATATGTAAGTTATAAAAATAGCCAACTTACTGTTATAGTACTATTAATGAACTGTCATCATTTTATGATACTTAATTTTCAACTGCAAGCTTATAACAAATATCATCATTTATTTGGAATTCACTTATCTGTAGTCTTAAAACCCAAGTTACTAGTTTGTTTAGGTACTGGAACAGGTCCGGATCAGTACCTAGACTATTTTACAGGTACAGTTCAGGGTGGGTACCGGTACAGAAAATTCAGGTCCAGGTCCGGTTCAGGTCCAAAGGATCAGGTCGATCAGGTCCAGGTCTGGACCTGAACCTGGACCTGATGCAGTATGACTCATACCAATGGTCCATTTTACTACAAAGAAATCTGTTTGGTGGAGTAGACTTACACTGGCGTTTTAAAATCATACAACGCTAACTGTACCTGTATGATTGGCTGTAAAACTTGGTAGAAATTCCTATAAACTCTACTCTACTTCACTTTTGTTATTTTCTTCCATCTTCAAGACATGTGAATGCCTGATAAAATAATCTGTTAATTTTCTAAAAGGTCACATCCGGTCCACCCGATTTTTTCAGGTCCGGTTTTTCTGGACCGGTCCAATAAGAAAAAAAACTGTTTTGTACCGGAACGCTGTACCGATACCCAGCCCTAGCGCAGTCACCTCTGTTGTAGGCTGTTGTGCAATTTCAATGCCGTAGAATTTTCAATGGAACAGTCATGGTTCTCCAACGACCCATGCAGAGGTCAAGGGATAAATACAATGTAGATGAGGAGCGGTGAAAATTTTAATGCAGGCTATGATGGAAACGGCAGCTGACAAGGATCTAACAATCATTCTGGACATCCTTTGCTATCGGTAGCAAGATAGCAGCATTTCTAACAGCAACCCTATCTATCCCTGACCTACCATGTGTCATGACAGGACCATTTTGAGTGCACAGTCAGCATCATGTAGTCTTGTTTTTGTTTCTTAGAATTTCTTCATCTAGAACTAGCTATAGTGGACATGCTCTTCCTGCTACTGGTGCTAATCACTAACTATCATCGGAAGTGGGTACTTCGTGGGTACCTAGCCTGATTAAATCTCGCTTATAGCAGCCCGCCAAACATCCGCCGGCCCCCTAGAGGGTGGGGCCAGTTACAGCCCTGGGCAGCGGAGTTTGTGTTACACAGACTAACTTGTACCCAATGGACATTGAAAATAGCCCATCGTTCGCTGCCAGAATTACGAAATGTGTACTACCCTCAGTTAGATCCGCTCTTTGTATTGCAGAAATCAAATTTTGTTCCTAAGTCGTCACAGTAGTGTTTCCCTTCGTATGTAATGTTCCAGCTTTGTTGGAGAAGCGCAGAACAAATCTTACTGTTACCCAATTTGTGTGCGCTTTGGCGGTGCAGAACCAACACCCCACCACATGGCAAAACAGTGTGATTATGAAACTAAACTAAAAAAAAAAAAAAACTAAAGGTAAATTGTGCAGTTTGTGAAATATTTACAATTTTTACGGAGAGTTGTAGTAGGGCCCCACTGTAGGAGGGCTGAATCTGCAGCTGGTACACCAAAATGGCAGACTTCGCTTGTGATATGGCGGCCGGTTCGTTGTTAGGAGGAGGATCGTGTGACTGAATAGGCCCTATAAAAAGGGGAGGTTACTAGTACCTGCCCATATAGCCTGCCCTGCCTACTAGCTAGTAGCCTAGCCCATCTTTCCTTGCAACCCCCTAAAGCACTACTAAATATAGCCATATGCATTGAAGCCGGGAAAATATCTCGGTGTGTGGACCATAGAGTCAAGCAAATATCTAGCTTCAGTGCCTTAACTTACTTACTTGTTACTTGACAAGGTCTCCTCAGCACTTTGAGTGACCTGCATCGAGGAGTCTACTAAATTGAACTAAATATTGAAGCATGCAATGGATAATAAACTATGTCAATGCCTAACCTTATACTACCTAACAAAGGAACACTTTAAGCCATGCTGTGATTACCGCCTTACTAGTTATACTTTACCTTTGGACTAAAGAGCCTTCTTTCCAGGGAAGTCCGTTAGACTGCCGACCGGATAACGCCAGGGATGAACGCCAGGCTGGATACCGGTCTATCGCTACGAAAAGGCCGCCATTTTGATCATGCTGATCAGCTGGTCAGCTCGACTCCCATCACGCAATGCGCGGCAGCTCCTTTAGCCTGGGACCGACAACTTTCGCTAATGGCAGGGATCTGGAACACTGGATCGTAATCTATACCCGACACTATCGCCTAATAATTCCCCACTTTTAATGACAAGAAACGCTAATGACAACAGTATCGTCAATGGGTTGCCTGTAGCTCGACCGGACTTGTCCGAGCAATGGCCAAGACTTGGCAAATACTCGGGCGGCAACCCGATGGTTTTTGACTCTCTCTTTTTTGGTCGGAGTTTGCCCGAACTCTTCTGCCTCGCGCCATACTCGTTCGGGCTTTCTGCAATAACCGTACGATATTCCGTCCGACTTTTAACAAGGTTGGCGTGCTTTGGGCGAGCGTTGTGCTGGTGTCGCTGGGAGCTCGGGAGGGCTCCGGCAGAATTTTAACAGTCACCTAATCAATTTGACACCTGTGTTGAACACGTGCCTTTGTTTTTGGACTTTCATCTTTACTAAACAGTTTGTTCCGAAATATAAGATAATAAAGACTTCTGTATGAACTTTCCTAAGAAAGCTGCGTGCCATTTATGATGTAAGGCAATTGGACACGAAGACAGTACTTGCTATCTATTTTATTTTGCTATAGGTTTGGATGCCTGAGATTATATATTCTTCATGTCTGAAGGTTTCCAGTCTGAAACTCGGACGGCCTTTGCCGGCCTTCGCCCGAGGTTCGCCCGAGGTTCGCCCGATTTCAGCTTTGTCAAAATTATTGTATTATGTTGAATAAGACTGGTCTGTTCACTTTGTAGCTCTTGTGGTAGTTTTCGGATTGGTGTATCACCACATTCCTGTTTATATTATTGTTTTCAGTGTTCCCGTCCACTCCACTCATGTCCGACATATATCCCACAACTCAGAAATTAAATTTGACACAAAAATCGGCATTTTACAGGGTTAGTCAGTTCTGACTTCGTCCATGTTCAAGACATAGTACAATCTCATTAACAAATGCGAGATGGTACGAAATCCGACGGATTTGGGAGCACGCAGACACGTCGTAGCTCTTTAAGTGATTTAGAACTTTTTTTCTGCGTTCGGGCTTTGGATTCACTGACCTACCACCCCCACACCCGTACGAGAACGAGTTAGTGCGAGCGACGCGCGTGCCCCGTAAAGCGAGTACAGTAAGTAAGGAAACCGTACGTAAGCAGCACGTGTAATTACGGCCTGCATACAGCAACTTGGCAATCGTACGTTGTTAGCACGTACAACTCATTCGCAACTTTTGCAACGAACGTTTTCAGAAAAAAAGGGGCAGACGTGGCCTCCTAAAAACGGAAGGACAAAGAAATCACGTACGGCGGGCATTGCCTTTAGCTTTAGATACTTCGCTTATTTGCACGACGAAAAGTCACCAATGCCTGATAAATTCACGAAAATTTGTCAAACATCTTCGACAAATTGACTAAACATGCGTGCTAAAAATCATTCTACGTGGTACACATAAGGCGATAAGGCACAATGCTGACAATATGAATAAAATTGTTATTGTGAACAAAGGAAGGAAATTTGGGGGGGGGGGGGGCGTGGGTGGATCCGGGCAAGTCGGCACCATAGAGAAGCTCGCCCGCCAAATGTCGCCAAAGCCGACATTAGGATAAAGCAGACATTAGATTTAGAGCCCGAGTCACCTGTTTCCTTTATATCAGTGGAGCCTATTGAGGGTAAATGTGTTCCTACCACGGCAAATGTAGAGTTTGAACAGGTAGGCCATTGAACTCGATATGGCGAAATCCGATGTGCCATAATCTTTACGAATTGTTTTAACTTAAAAGCAGATGGCTGTGCCTGGTATCAAACTTTGGCCTTGCTGATATTTGAGGCAATATTGTTTTGACAATGCCTTCATGGTATTATTGTACTCAATAGACGATTAGCAGCTACCTTTATTCGCTATTAAAGTCTACCTTTATATACTGATGTATAATGTATCGTAAGTTTACATTTACCTTAAGTTCTGCCACTTGACAAAGGAATTATTCGAGCTTAGTCCAATACATTTACAATAAATTATTCGAAAACGATGCAAGTAAATCTCTATATCTAGCACATATTCTTTTATGACAAGAAATTGCAAGTCAGTACAGATTTTGATTTTTCCTGTTCTATCAGGAAGTATGCAACCCGATATATTAGATAATAATTTTACCTCTAGAAAAGACGATAAGTGTCCCCACCTTACACAGATGGACATGTTTCCAAAACGTTTACCTCTCTGTGGGGTTCCTAAGTGTGACGATAAACCTGGCGTTTGGCTGCACGGCTCGGATCAGATTGGCCACCAGAATGGGCGGTTCATTGTTCTTAGTGTCCCACAGCTCCCGCCTCCAATGGTCGTTGTCCCATAGTGTCGAGGCACTGGCTTCTACTGTACAGCATGGTAAGCAAAATAACCCTTGTCACTTCGTCTTGGAAAATGCACCATAAATTAATGATTCTCTCAAAATAAAGGATATCTTTCAATCATACCACAGTTATGGATTGCAATAAAATCTTTTTTAACTTAACAAAAAGGCTATGATTTGGAATTTATCCAGATACGCCGCCGTATTTGTAAGGATTTGAGAACTTGTATCCGAGACATATACGGCACCGGAATCGGTCGGATTAACATGATACGTCGTATTTGAGTATCATAAATTTGTCCGGATTTACTTGGAAACGTTTCGTATTCACTATGTCATACGATTTCGGATGCATCGTATTCATCAGGATTCCAGGTATGAGAACTTTATTTGCATAATAAATGAGGAAATTTTATAACTCCATTGTTTTCCTCATCTGCACTTTAATAAGTGTAGCACATGTAATTTATGATCGGGTGAACATAAAGTATATGTTTTTAATGATTTTTGTCAGATTTAATTTTGTACCAGGGGAATTATATGCTTGATACGATTTTCAGTGGAAGTGTTTTGAACTTGATAATTTTACGCAAAAAGTTCATTCTCGCACATGTGTAAGCGTTTCACAATTCACTCTTTGAAATATCAATGTTGGTTTGGAGATTGGTGAAACACGCTGTATTTGCTTGCAAATATGTCAGTGTAGTTTAATAATAAAGATACTTTGTACATACTGAAATATGTCTGAATCATCTGTCACTAAATTTTGCGGTTATCACGTTTTTACACGCAGGGTATAGCCCCCAAAATGCCTCGTCTAAAATAAATAAGAGAGTTAAAATGAATTAACATAACAACACATTTTCAACCCATACCTAAAGTATTGGACTAATATATGGAAACAATATATTTCATCCATAGATATTTGAAAACAATATATTTCAAGCATATTCATTACATGGAGTAAAATATAAATAGCATTGCGTGTAGATATTATTGCCATCTGGATGATCATTTGCATTGACTGTATGATGGCATGTCAAATATTTTTACCTGTAATAACGTCGTGATTCACGATTTCTTGTTCCGAAGATGTCAAACTTTTCTTAATCCGGGAGACGATTTTCAGAGCCGCTTCATTGAAATAATTTAGGTACTTGTCAAAACCTGAAGGAGAAACATTTTCTTGTGTTTGATCTAAGTATACAATACATTATAATGTCGTATTTAAATATGGTGTAAGCGAAAACAAGAAAAACAATTTGTAATACGGGTCTAATTTTTGTACAATGCTTGATATGCTACCTAACCAAAGTCACGCCCTTAAAGTAGGGGTAAGACGAATAAATTTTATGACTTCATCGCATATAATGAAATGTCATATTTACCTGCATAGAAGCGACGTCGAGTCCACCAATGGGGTTCTTTTCCCCTACCTTTAACAACATCTGGGTGTTGAACAATGCGGTAGAACATATCTGTAGTTCCACACTTGGGTTGGCCTATTATATAGACGTATGGTAAACATCTGGAAACGAAGTATTGATTAGTGAGTGAGTAAGTGAGATAGCTAGTGAGTTGGCGAGTGAGTAGGTGAGTGAGTGGGTGAGTGGGTCGTTGAGTGATTGAGTGAGTGATTGAGTGAGTGACTGAGTGAGAGAGAGAGAGTGAGTGAGTGAGTGAGTGAGTGAGTGAGTAAGTGAGTAGATTAAAAAATGGAAAGGCGAGCAATTTTTCTGAACTGGTCCAATAACAGTTTTGTGTGTTCCAGCACCCACCCTCAATGCTGTACATTGTGCAAAACTTCAATTGTGGTCAATGAAAGCAGGTCTAGCTCATAGTGTAGTTTTGATTAATACCCTGTATTTTTTGCTTATCGGACTAGGAAATGTATTTCTCATATTGCATATACTTCATTGGATAATTACTATGTATACACTTCTACATAATTTCTAGCCAAGCTGATATTTCATATCATTCCACTCGAATTAATCACAACAGGTGACAAACAGGCACAGGGTGGATCCGATTCACGAGTCCTGGTACATACTAATGTCACTGACCAGTAAGCTAGTTTACGGTGTATTATATCCATCATCACATAGAACTCTAGGTGCTATAGCTATCTGACTTTTAAAACAGTAATCACCTATATAGTAAAAGAGGAATTCAAAAGTTTTATAATTTAAAAAAAAAATCAAACATTCGCTTTGCTTTTTTTTAAATTTACCATTGATTTACTTAGTTATCATGTCTCTTGTAGGAAACTTGCAATGTAGGAATTAGCTAGGTTGACTTGTTCTTTTCTAAAAAGGAGTGGGTGTAAGTACCAATCCATACATTTTGACAATAACTATCAATGTTATTACTTTATTAAGCGGAAGTAGATCAAAATACAGTCACTAAAATAAATTTAATAATTTGCTAATCATACGTACATTTTTCGCCCTTTCAATGGAGTATTACAATTTAAAAATAAATCAAAGCATGAAACATGAGTGTGTATATATCATGTGTGTTTATTATATTTTAGCCATACATAGTATGGTGAAATATATTGTGTTCGTAATGTTTCTTTCTTTCTCCTGTCAAATCTTCAAAGTGATTTATCTCCGCCGTTTCTATACCGAATGAGCTGAAATTTAGCACAGGAGTAAAATGGGCCAATACCTTGATGACTTTTTCTCTGTTTGTACATATCTGCCTCTAAAATGATTTTATTGAGGTTTAAAGGTCATGTTTTGACCAAAACGGTATATTTTGGCCCCCTGTACCCAGGTCTTACAATGGAATGGCCTGAAATTTGGTGTAGATAGGCATTAGATAGTTGGTAAAATGATCCAAGTAAAAGTTTTGACATACACTACTTTAAAATGATTTATTTTGGCACTTTTCTGAGGGGAAATTTGTTTTCTTTTGGCCTCCTGACGGGACCTACCGTGACCCCGCACAGAGCCCACGCCTGTGCGCGAAGAGGGCCAAGGCTAATTAATTTTCATAAGCGGGGCCCCACGATTCCGTATATACTGCAGTGTTCCCAGAATTTTTTTTCGGAGGCCGCCGAAGAACGCCGAAGGCCCCGGCCCGGCAGGGTCCAGGGGCAGGGCCCCGTTGGGGGGTCCTAGGGGGCCAAGCCCGCCTGAAACTCTTGCACTTTAGGCTTTTTAGAAGGCTTATTGTATCAGTTTTTAGGGGCATTTCTGTGATAATTGCAGCAGTCACTTAACTTCTCTTCAGGAGTTTAGCGTAACAACGGTATTTCAGGTCAAACCGTCAAAGGCAACTAAAAACAAACTTTACCGTTACTGAGTTCAACAGTACTTATAACTTTTGTCCGGTTTGTCATCCAAAGTTGGAGCGCTAGCGATGGTATTTTTGCTGTTAGCTCCGTGCGACTGTTGTTGACGGTCATATAACGGCATATTTTGCCCCCCTGTACCCTGGTATTACAAGTGAATGACCTAACATTTGGTATAGACAGGCATAGGATAGGGGTAAAATGATCCAAGTAAAATTTTTGGCATAAAGTACTGTAAGATGCTTAATTACAGCACTTTTTTGAGGGGAAATTGGTTTTCTTTTGTTCTCCATGCCGTGACCTTTCGGACGTTCACCCCAAGTAGCTGACACCTGCACCTGCGTCTAGCCGGCAGGAAGAGTTAATTCAATTAATGATCGTGGCGTCGGGCGTGGCGTAACTGGTAGAGCGTTCGGCTCGGAACCCTTGGTCCTGAGTTCGATTCCCACCTTGCCCTTGACGTTGTGCCCTTGGGAAAGGCACTTTACACGACTTTCCTTCTGTCTGTACCGTGTATGTGGCATTGTTAATATAAGCTACAAAAAACTTGAGTGCAGTGCCACATCGTCCTCGTCTGTCCAAAATCAAATAGAAAAAAAAAATTAATGATCCAGCCAATCAGCGAAGGGAATTGATATTCATAAGCGGGACCACACAATACGGTAACTTGAAGACTCAGGCTGTACAGACTTCTCGCCAGTTTTTTTTTTCCAAAGCGTCGGGCAGGGGTCTGGGGGCCGCCGAAGGTCCCGGCGGGGTCCAGGGGCGAAGCCCCCCGGAAGCTTTTGCATTTTAGGCTATTGAGAAAGCTTATTTTATCAGCTTTTTAGGGCCATATCTACGATAATCGTAGCAGCCACTTACTTCTTTTCAGCAGTTTGACGTAAAAATATTTCGGGTCAAAGCTTCAAAGACAACTAAAACCTTAAAAACAATAAACTTAATTCAGCTCAACAATGCTTTAAATATTGTCCGGGTTGCCATCCTTAGTTGAAGCGCTTATTTATAGCACTAGTATCTTCGCTGCGCCGTTAGCCGCCGTGCTATTTGACGGTCTGATATCCCTGCCTTACCGCCTCGCTGATATACCCACGGACATGTTTCAAGAAAAATACCCGGCAAAAACGCTGTTCTGCGTCAAATTCTATTCTATGCAACATGTGGGACTCAGTGTGACAGTCTAAATATTTTGTAGAAGCACCGCTGTGGGGAAGAAAGTCCAAGCAATGTAATACATCACGTAGCAATTGAAGTTCGCTGTCAACTGGCACACGGCACATGACTGTTTGAAACTCTAAGTCTAATCATCAGCCGTGTATGATTGATAGCCCGCGGCCCTTTGATGAAGTCGGCGAAAGGTACGTTAGTTAGACAGTTTGCGTTTAGTTTTGATACGTAATTATAAGTTAGACAGAATGATTATTTTCTCATCAATATTTCTCTTCAGAATTATTTGAACTTAATTGTACCTCTAAACAATTGGCTTACCTGTGCAATGTTTGTATGAGTAAAGATCAGTGTACTAAAATCATGTATAACGTATTCTGCTCATAGTCAATAGATCAGCATTTTCTCTATAGTGACCACCTGTCTGTAGTGGCCACATTTCTATCACTAGACTGGAAAGAATAGTGCTGTATTTTCTCCAGAGCAAATGTAGGTGTTTCTAGTACTGTTGTTGTTTGACATACACTTTGAACATTCAAATTGTAAGTAACTTTAAACTGCCAGAGTTTCAGCCCAATAAAACACTCTCAGCGCTAGGGTATGAACAGACTGATCTCCGAAAAGAAATCCTCGAACAAGGTTGAATCGTAGCTTCCGGGTCTGGCAGGAAGTTGTGACACTAAAATAAGATTAGGCTCGATGGCTGATTGCATACAAAGTAAAACAGTTTAACAGTTTTACAGCTTGAAGAAAACAAACGCTCCTACTACACAGTACCTGCACCTGCTTGATAATTATGAAATCGTATGCCCTACTTGAATAAAAAAAAGTTCACTGCAATAATAAATGTACCCTCATCACAAGCAGCTTATACTTTTTTTATACATTCAACAATTTTCAGTCATGATGAAAATTTTCTGAATGGAAGGTGTGATTATTTCCTGAAAAATAGAAGCAAGCACTGTTTTGACCTGGAATCAAGTCACAATACTAGTCCACTTTGGGGGATAATGTACTGTTAAGATGTTCCATTATTGCGCAGGGCTGATTTGGAACAGTCAAATGTTGCGTGGGAATGGGTATGGCTGAAATATGCTGCATTTGCTCTCAAGCAAATGTCGGCCTTTCTAGTCGTTTTAGTGGAAATTGTTGAATGGCTTCATGTAATTTCATGATGAATATTTTCTGAATGGAAGGTGCGATGCTTTTTTTTCATTTTTGGAAAAATAGAAGCTGCCGCGATTCTAATAACCAATTTGTTATGCATAGGGGCTCCTGTGAAAGTGTATATTCTTCCAAATGGGCCCGGGGCATATTGACCAAGCTCCGTTTTGACCTGGAATCAATTTACAATATTAGTTTCCTTTTGGGGATAAGTAACTGTTAAAATGTTCCATTTTTGCGCAGGGGTGACTTGGAACAGTCCAATGTTGCATGGGAATAGGTATGGCTGAAATATGCTGTATTTGCACCCAAGCAAATGTCGGCCTTTGTAGTCTATATATGTATGCATGTTTGTGTAAATGAGAGTGTGTGTGTGTGCGCGCGCACTTGCTTTTGTGTGTTTTTGTGAATATGTGTGTCATTGTGTGTGGCTATGTTCCCGTGTGTGTATGTTTGTGTATGCGCGTGTTGTCAGTGTGTGTGTGTATGTGTGTGTGCTTGTGAGCGTATCTGTGTGTATCTGCTTTCACGTTTCTCGTTGGCTATTGCATAAAGGACGAAACATGCAAAAACCAACGTGTCATGAAAGCTTTGAGGGTTGTTTTACACCTTTCCACAATTCTGTGAGAAGCAGGCTTCAATCATGGTTATAATCAAATTTCTCTTATCCCTACTCAGAACGGGCTTTTGTGGTTATCTTTTGAAGCCTTGAAGCCATCGACTACAAATTCCTATAACTCCTAAACGATGTGTCGAATGGTCACGTAATTATGGCGTCATCGATTGGTTGTATTGGCCGGACTTTTGAATTAAGGGTACTCTCAGAAAACTTTAAGTTTTGCTACAAAATGTAACAGCAAATGCAGATTACAAAATGATAATGTTTGTTACGACTTGTGTTGCAGATAGCAACATCAATAACGTAAAAACGAAGTAATAAATTGACATCAGGCACATCTAAGATACAAGTTGGGCTCCATCACATAAAATCCAGCACCTTTTCAAAAGTATTTTTTTACAACAAATAATCATAAAAGGCAATGAAAATAGATTAAACTAGAGTTCCTCGAACACATATCTTCGCCAAATAAACAATTTCTATGGAAGATCGTTCTTTTTGAATGATTTATGCGTATACGTCCATATGTTATCTAGTCACATGTAGTGGTTGGTTGGATTATGAACATTGTGAGTAGATTAGTCTATTCTGTTGGTGTACATAATGCAGCAAATTTTTTAACCTAGTTCACAGATGTAAGTACTATGTGTTACAAGCCGTCATTGTTCAATTATGTTATATTACTGACTTAACATAGTGCTTATTCGTTTGTTTAGACCCATGTTGTGTTACTGGCACATGGAACACCAAGTTTCCTTGCAGTCCATCATAAGAAAATACACCTGAAGTGTCTCGTAGATATTAGCTCTACATCTTTATATCAAGTGATATTCGTCAAGTTCCCTCTACTACATTTTTACCGTTCCCATGATATAGTGTTGCTTTTATTGTTGATCTGTATATAGATATAAGCAACACTTGTATATAGATATGTTATATTTCAACTGCTATGAATCCTTTGCTGTGTGCCGTCGTATTGACATCAATTCAGCAAGCTATTTAATTGCTTAATTTTATAGATACGTGTTGGACACGGTCAGGCTTTGTATTTTGCTAACATGAACCATGACCATTTATAGGCATTTTTTCAGCCAGTAGTCTCTACCAGACTCCAGCCTGGCGGAATAGTACACGGATGACCTGGTAACATCCCTGGTCAATCAGAATTTCATGCTTCCAAGACAACGTCTGTTTATCAGGGAGCCTCTGCTTCCACTGGCTCTTTTGACCTACTTCTTCTCTATTTTTAGACATCTATGGGCCGATTCAAGTCCTTTCAGGTGACTCCGCCACAAGTATTTTTCAACCGTTATAGAAGTTTCCCTAAGTAATTATATTAAATACAGAGTGATTTATATAATTTGCATCTCATTATGTTGATAATCATCCAAAGTACCTACCTACCAAAAACAAAAAAATATCCATCAATCCCCTCAGGAGTTATCCATCTAAAAAGTTACGAAATATAACACCCACTGCAATTCCAAACAAGCTGCTAGGGGGCCCAAAATTAGACCATTGACTCCTAGTACCAACAGCTATCCACCAGTAAAAAATCACGAACCTGGCACTTCTGGAAAATTTAGGCGCAAACTTTGATGCTCACTTGCAGTACCAAAACAATTTGCCAGGAGGCCCATTATCGAACTTGACCTTCCTTTCTGTGTCCCCTACCTATCAACCAAATATCATTAACATCCATCAAGAACATCTCGAGTTATCTTGCATACAGACAAACGCACTTACATACAAAGCCAGCTACAGCACCAAAGGTAAAAGGTAGCTAAACCATTCTCGCGCATGGCAATCCTTTCCACAACCGCTACAGACCTGCCAAATATCGTGGAAATCGCCCAGCTACATTTTGACTTATGCCTCCCGAAAAAACACCAAAAAAATACCAAGCTCGCTAATGTACCATAGGAAAACGCCAGGTAACCCATTTTCGAACTAGGCATGCCTTTAAACAACCGCTACACACCTGCAAAAAATAAAAAAAGTTCCATCCACAATTTCTCGAGTTATATCCTGTTGACCTACATACAGACCCAAGTCGGCAAAAACATAAGCTTCTTGGCGAAGCTAATAAATTCATTTCAATGGTTTCTGGATTGAAAGATACCAGGTAGTTACAAATTATAAGGCATAATAAGAAACTTATTCTTGATCTGGCCAAACGGTCCACCATGTTTGATTAGGGTTGTTGACGTCATCAAATTTGCATACTTTATGCTTATCTAATTATGAAAGATAATACATATATGACGAAATTTTACTTAATTAAGAAAATTGTAGTAATGCAGCAAATAAACATAAAAAATACATTGTTATAACCGAAATTAGCGATTTTTAGCAAAACTGCCTGTAAACAAACGGTTGCAATGGCATCACGAAAAACCGGAAAATTTGTCAATCTTTCTAAAGCTGTTGCCAACAATACTTTTAGGAAAACTCACAAAATTTGGTGGCTCTAGCATGAGCCGTTCTGGCGTTATAGAACATCTAAGTTAGCGTAGGCCTCAAAAGCCCCTCCCCCCGTCTGAATGGCGTTATGATAACACTTTTACCTCAAACGAGATTTCTCCGTCCCGTTTTCTTTCAGTCTCTCCTGAACCGACGCGTCCTCGTTTCCGTTAATGGCCTTCTCAAACCAACATGGGTTCTTGTAATCGGGGAGAAACTCCTCTGGAAGAGCTGAAAAGATCTACGACACAATAAATAATAACCATTGTAGCTAACCATTACATCTTTTTGCGTGTCAACGGGAATTTTCAAAAATGCATTTTTTCATACAATTGAAAAAGACAATGACAATAGGCTAAAAGTTCATTTTAAGTTTTTTTTTAAATAAAAACTATGTGATATGCTTCATCATCTTGCATTTAAGCCGATGACGTCATCAAATTAGCATTATTCATTATAGCTTTAAAAGATATACTTAAGATCACCAGGTTATGTTTATGTCAGAATATAACAGTAATGTAGTAAGAAAATAAAATGTTGGAAATGAAATTTTAGATTTCCGTGTATGTATCAATAAACAGTTGCCATGACAACACGAAAATTGAATGGTTTCTAATTCTTTTTTTAGATTCGCTGACAACTACGAAAAAAAATTACCTAAGTTGGGGGCTCTTACCGTCCCGGCGTTATGAGACATTACAGGTATTTTTTAATGACTACCATAAAAATATTAGACAATAAAACGCTGCTGAATGTAATGATGCATTAGAAAATACAGATGCGCATATTCTAGATATGTACCTTCTTTGCATTGTTTTCGGTAACTGTGAAAGTAAGAAACCGTTTTTGGCATGCTTAGCAAAATGACTCTACTTACTCTTGGGTTGAGTCTCATGAGTTCCCTCGTCATGTTAAATCCTACTTGTGTCGTATGCGGCTCCCTGGTGTTAGGAAGTGTGATTTCATCATCGTTTACCCCTTTGACTGCTGCCCTAAAATTTGCCAGATCCCAAGACACACCCTGGTCTTTAGGTAGGTAGCTCATCAAGAACAGAAAGGTCAGAAAGACGGCACAAAACAACAAACTTTTCGCCAAGAAGAGCCGGGTGGTAGATTGTTGGTGCAGCTTTAAGAAAGAAAAAGTACAATAGAGTCAATCACAAGTCACCGAGAGGTTTTTAGAATAATACTTGTAGCAATTTTTAACCATGTTCAGCTGGGGTTGAGACTTTAAAGGCATGGACAAGAGCACTAGTGGCTGTTATTTGCCGATAAAGTGGTTTTTCATGTACAAGAATCCACCAGATTTTCGTTGAATTACGTAAGGGGTCATCCTGGCAACAAATTTATTGTAATCCGGTATTAGAATCCTCCATGTGGACCCTCGCATATTTTAGCATGAGGCCATGGGGCAAACTGCCATGTCAGCAGACGACGACGCCTTCGTGTCCGGTGCTCAAAGCATCGAGCCTTACGGTTTTGAGCCCAAAACTGGACGACTTAGGGGGGCTTTTAAAGTGACACAGACAACAGGGAGTGTGACGGCATGGATGTGGAGACAGAAGGCTAGCGATTAGGACCAGGTCAACTGCAAGTTTGGTGCCGATGCGGGAATTGCATCAGTATGACATCGATTAGAGAGTGTGTTTGTTGCCACAAACCGGATGAGTTGAATGATCAATCACGAAAACAACCTTGAAAGCTGTGGTAGAGGGTTGGGGAATTGAACGGCCCCGGGCAGATGAAGTGCCTGACGCTCGCAAGCAGCCAGGAGTGGATTGTGGTCCGAGCAAACATCTGCACTTCTCTTAATTCTGCAGTCTTGTAGCGTTTCACGTCACCTTCTAGAAATTGCAATGCGGTCTACCTGGTTTATAAAAGAATCTATTAATTAAGTGAAATACTGGTCAACTTGGGGGCTCTTTTTGTGTGGGAATAAGATGTCTCTCATTACCATGTCGTTAACGGAACAGAAGTCGACAAAGACCTCTCCATTGTGGTTCATAGGATCATGGTCCTGACCCAATGCGTCCCCATCACTCCCTTATTGCCGCTGTTTATTGACCCCACTTTGGCGTTCATGTCCTCTTTAAGAATGATGGTACCCCTCTTCTTGCGTTTGGCCAAAGTGGCTTGCAGCTTTTATTTGTTTTGTTTTATTTGTTTATTTATTATACACATACAAAATGATTATAAATACAGAAAAGAATAAAACATAAAACAGGTGCAGGAGGAGGGGAAACCTTAACGGTTTATGATGTGCCCTCCTCTTCTATGCTTACACAAGATGTATGATCAATGAGTCATAATTAACAAAGAAAACTAACACATATGCTATAATAATACAAAAAAGATGTCTGTTCAGTGAAATCAATAAATAACAAACATGAGTAACCAACACAATCATACGTTATAATAATACAACAAAACATGTATGATCAACGAATCAATAAATAGCAAGGAAAAGTAACTAACACAGTCATATGTTATAACAATTATTATACAAAACTAATAATAGCATATGAAATAAGATAGGATAAGTACTTCTATAAGGGGCTAGGGTGGTTTATGAGATGTGTTTTCAGGGCACTTTTAAAGGTAAGAAGAGTTTTTGATATTTACGTTAACCTGTCCCAGATTGTGACACATCTATATTTTACGGAGGACTGAACTAATGATGTTCGAAAGAGAGGGATATGTTGTTGATTTCTTTGCCTGGTATGATAATTGTGTACATGTGATTTAGGGTTTAGGAAATTTTAAACATATCGGGGAGATTGTTAGAAAGACAGTTTAACGCAAATATACAAATCTGCAACTTATTTATACCATGCTAATGCAATATTTTCAATTTTAGAAATAAATGGGCTGTATGTTAGAGAAAATCAGAGGCATTGGCTATTCGTGTGAATTTCTTTAGTAGGATTAAAAGAGGGTGTAAGGTTGTACGGCAAACGCATCCTCAAACTATATTGCAATAGGTCAAGTACGGGTAAGGCTGTTGTAAATAGTTGAAAGGGTCTTTAGAGGAATATGGTGTTTGATTTTCCCAATAACATCAATTGTTTTAGCAACGTTTTTACTTAATGTAATCATGTTTTGTTTTGTTGTTTTTGTATAGTGGGGCTCCTTGGAAATCAACTTCCAACTAGAGTTCAACAAACCCATCTCTTCGCCAAATAACCATGCCTTTATTTAAGACTTTAAGGTCTTATTCATGTATTACTAAATAGCAAATGACTGCATGAACTGTGTTCCTCACAAACACACAAATATTACCAAAAACCAGACTGTGACCTGGCAGATGATATGGTAGCATCCCTGGTCAATCAGAATTTCATGCTTGTCAAAGACTTTGTCCCCAGTGTAAGGGCGTCCAGCTCACAAGCTAAGGCTGCTCCAGCAAAACATCTGTATATCAGCTGTGTCCATAGATATAGGTCAAAAATTAGATATAGAGCACAGTTTATTTCTGTTAATAAGTTTTGCTGCAGTACCTTAGGAAGCCGCTAGGTGGCCCACTATCATAATTTATCTTCGTTTTCCGGATCCCTACCCACCTACCAAATATTATCAGGATTTTTTAAAGGCTTCTCGAGTTATGCATTCCACAAACAAACGGACGCACACACTCGGCCCGCTACCGTCCTAACGGAAAATGCTACGTCAACTATTTTCGAACACAACCTTCCATTCCGGAACCGCTACGTAAATACTAAATATCATGAAAATCCATAGACAGCTTCTTGTTATTTGCTGTTGGCATGGATTTATGAACTTTCCTCATTAACTATGCAAATTAGCTACTGATTTGCATAATTAGTATTACATTGTATAAGTCATCACTCATTTTATCTACATACCGAAAATCCTGATGATCCGTTTACACGTTCTCGAGTTATTCTCGTCCAAAGTTTGAGCGTAAATCGGTGCCTGCAGTTTCCAAAAAGCCGCTAGGGGGTCCAAACTCACAGCACTTACTCTCTGTTCCAAGGGCTATCTACCACTCAAAAATCATGACCACAGCATGTCCAGAACACGAAGTGTCAAAATTAAAAGTTTTGCTGCAGTACCTTAGGCAGCCACTAGGGTGCCCATTATCGAACTTGACCTTCGTTTTCTTAATCCCCATCCACCTAACAAATATAATCAGGATCCATTCAAGGGTTCTCGAGTTATCTTGCATACAGACAAACGCACTTACATACAAATCCCGCTACAGCGCCGTAAGTAAGAGCCAGGTAAACCATTTTCGCACTTGACCTTCCTCTCCAAAACCTACCAAGTTTCGTGAAAATCGCCCAGCTAGATTTTGACTTATGCTGCCCAAAACAAACCGCAAAAAACATACCAAGCTCGCTGCAGTACCGTAGGAAAACGCCAGGTAAACCGTTTTCAAACTTGGCATTCCTTTCGACAACCGCTACACACCTACCAAAAATCACAAAGTTCCATCCACAATTTCTCGAGTTATATCCTGTTGACCTACATACAGACCCAAGTCGACAAAAACATACTCTTCTTAGTCGACAAAAACATACTCTTCTTGGCGAAGAGAATAATTTTAAGGGCCACCCTCTTGTCTTGAGATCAATAAATAAATATTACGAGAAAACTGCGGGGTTTGTGTTCAACTCTGCCATTGTGCCATATTTTAGATTATTTGACCACAAAGTAACGGAGATAAATCCAGTTGAAGATTTCACTAAAAAGTAGGAGAAGAAGCCAAGGAAAAACTATATATTATTACTCATATCTGTACTATCGTTGAAACATGATCAGCCATCCGTAAGAACAAAACAACGACAGAGGCAAAATTACTGAAATGATACAAATAAATAGGAACAACAAATCCATACCATGGAAAGGGTGACTTTCTCCATACCTCTTCCCTTACGTGTTTGGTGATCTAAAGAGTGTGGATGAAGTTGGTATGTAACAATGAATGGACTCAACTCAACTCGACAACGTTGGGCAACAGTAGTCAGCATAGCATAAAAGTGATACAGACAGAAAATCACGACCCTCTACAACAGTCGAGTGTCCGTGAAGTCCCAATCAATTTAGTGTTCATAAGGTAAGGTTTAGTTTTCCCATAATTCAGTTTATTAGCAAAGATCTAAAGCCACGTACATACATACTTTGGGGCATTCATCGAAATTCAACTAACGCGTATTAATATATGTAGTGTAAGTTGCAAAATCCCTTCTCAGGACTTGAATTTCTGTTTTAAAAATGATATATCTTTTTAAATAGGGAAATTAAATGCATATATGTGTTGGGGATGTCTTTTTGAGGGGGGAGGTAATCAAATCCATATATGTTATTTAAATGGGATATGTCTTTTAAAGGGGAAAAATTAAATACACAGACACACACACACACACACACATTAGATATAACTCAAATTGACGATAAAAAATGGACAAATGTTTAAAACGTACAAATGATGTACAATGAAATTTAACTGAGATAGAATAATCAAGAACACAAAGATTTATGAATTGATTTCTTGAGTTGTGTTTGAATGTCTACAGAATGATATTTTTGTTTTCATGATCTTAACCTCTGCATCTAGATTATGTGTGATATATCTTCAATAGATCAATCGTTTCTCCTAACTCGACCTGACAACACACATATACATAACGTTATGTCGGAAAGCTACTTACCGGTAAAATCCTTGGATCGAACGTTTGGCTCTTTACTGCCGACCTCTAAGCAATTGATATTTATTATATCTTATTCGACAAGACTGACAAATACCCCTCTCAAGTGGCGGCTAGAAACCTGTCGACGTGGAACCTGGTGCCGATATCCTATTTGTGTGCTCTGCTGGGATGTGTCTATATGTCCGGGTCTAGTTCCTGTTGAACTTCAGCGATCGATAGATACACGAAACACTTACCGATCGAAAATACGTTGTATGAGTCACATTGCAGGGAAAGGGCTCATTCTTACATCGATTGCGTGATTGTTTTCTCAAAGAAAAAATACCGTCTTAGACGAAAAACTAATAACAGAAAGTTTTTGCCTGTGTACTGTGTGAGAGAGACGTGTTGGCGCGCGTTCCAAATGCTACGTCACTTCCGGTCTGTAGGCGGCCGGGAATAGCGATGTCCTCCTCTGTGACGGGACGTTCAAAATGTGCAAATACCATGATCAATGTTCACATACGGCGTAAGCATGCATTTAAACGTTGAAATGCACCTTTTTTTTGCATCTCGTACGAAAATGCACCATTCTTATTTCGTACGGCCTTTAAGTTCAGTCCTCTAAATACACAGAATGCTGACAAAAGGTAAGCTTGCAACAGATTTCAGTAACAAATTTACACTAAAACCAACATATAGAGATATGATATTTTGTAGAATTGCAAAAAAAACTATCAAGGTTATTTTTCACCATGATGGGTGGCCATAAATTTGGGTATAAACACGTACCCTGTTAGTGTATAAAATAGTCGACAAATTGCCCTGCATATTAACGTTATATACATATAAGGTTTATCCTGACTGGCGTTAGCGCTCCGTATTAATCTGTTTTTGTGGCATAACACATCCGTTCTTCTCGCTACGAGAGCTATACCCTAACAAAAATCACCATTTTCCTTCGTTTGATTAGATTTAGAATCTTAGAGAAATATTAAATGACCAGGTTACACTATATACACGCTGCCTTTTTTTCTTTGCAACGCAGCCGAAGGCGCGTTGCTATACGATTGCTATTAGATAGGCTGCATGCATGAGACATGTCCGGCATGCATGCATGGGACACGTCTGGGCTGCCATGCTGCGGAGATTCTGTGGAGACGCAATGGGTCGCTTGAGGGCGCTTTTTCTACCATCAATCATTGCGCGATTCCAGCAGTCAGATTAAGGCAGTAACATCAGCTTTCAAATTTCAATACAATCTAAACGGCATCCAAGAAGTTTTATTGTTTATTTCAACTATTGGGATACCTAGGACAATACTGTGGCTAGACGTTGTCTTGCAAAAAAAGATAAGGAACTTCAAGGAAAAAAATTCTGTGGTTGCCATCGCAGGGGGTCGATGGGGGGGAAATCGTGACCGTTTCGCCATGTGTCGTCTTTTTCTGTAAACTATCCTCACGGACCACATTGTGCATTTCCATTCGTTCACTACTTTCTCCCACCTTTTAATTCTAACAGTTACTTTGGGCTGCATTGCCAGCTTTTTTTAAATTAGCATTTCTTGTTTACCTTATTGTGAACATATGCAGGGGTAGTTCAACGGTTACGTGTCTACGACATTGGCGTTGTCCCTTTCCTGACATTGGCAGCTGTCAGTGAGTGAATTTTGTTCTATGCAAGTTGTTGAAACAAACGATATGTCTGCGAAAAAGTCTCCAAAGTTATCATCACCTTATATTTTCTAAACGAAGGGACACTTCTCTCTTTCTCGTAGGTTACATAACGTTACATCCAAGAATAAGACCATGTGAGCAGCAGCTAACGATTATTTTGTTTTGAAAATTTTCTCGTAACATAGTTTTAAAGTATGTGGGAGGGAGTACAGCTTGTCCTGTTACATGGGAACTCAATATAACGGAAAGACACGAGTCAGATGTGAACGCAATTCTCAGTCATAGAAAGTCACTCACAAACTTATGTACGTTTTTGCCTACCGGCAAAAAGCGTTTTACACTTTGTGGAATCCTAGCTGGATAATGGGACGCAGAATCCGACGTGGAAATGTGTTTTACACTTTGGGGATTATCCTAGCTGAATGATAGAACGCAAATACGACGTTAAAGAGGTTTCATGTTTGGCGGAACACAACTGTTTAATCACGTAGGTAACGAAAGGATAAACATAATATTGGCCATAATGTAAACATGACAAGTACAAATTATTTTGCAGCAAAGTGTATAGGCAAATTCCCTTGTGCACAGTGAATCCCAAGGGATTTACTAATATTTATGAGACAATACACATCGATCTTACATGTAGTCGTGACATTGGACGATAGGGAAAGTATGCAAAACTTTCATCAAATTACAACTTGTCAACCAAAACCACCATAAGCTCACTAAAATGTGAGCCAACAACGCCCAAGACGGAGCGAAATGCGATATAAATGAAAAGTGAACCATCTCTCTTTTGTAAAACAGACAAATGTAGATAATTTGTAAATAGGAATCCTCGGTAGGGACAACAGGTTGAAAAGACTTTGCGTACGATCTATATTTGATTTAAGGGAAATTAACTCGGCTCTGATCGTCCGCTATAGTAATTAACTTTGAGTCTTGATTGTCCATGTCACACTGTTTTGCGTTACTGCATTGCTTAGCGGTGATACAACCAAAGTGGTTATAAGTCAATTTTTGATCTCTTTGATACAACAGATAGGGATCAGAGGAATAATACGGGGTGGGCTTGAAACGCACCGGGGTGCTAAGTTGAGAACAAAAGCCTGTATGCATAAGGTGCCAAGTCTGAAACTAAAGGAAACAGACTGCCATTATTCGCAAAATTCTTACCGGCCATAGTCGTCTTTCAAATTCTTTGGTGATTTAAGAGGAAGGTGGTAAACAAATGGCCGGTAATGCTACTTGTTGCGCAGAGAAATAGAACTTTTTGTACCACGCGCCTTGTTGCCAGTCAGTACAGACATAAATTATGTTTTGTAGAACGCGCTAGGACCAGAGCCCGGTAGAACGACAAGAAGCTAATTGATTCATAAAACGACTTGCTGCCTACCAGGACAGACATATAAATGTACTGCCCACACGGTAGGACTACAAGAAACAAATTGATTATATAGAACGACTTGTTGCCTACCAGGACAGACATATAAAATGCACTGTCCCACAGGGCAGGACTACATGAAACAAATTGATTAATAAAACGACTTGTTGCCTACCAGAACAGACATATAAGATGTACTGTCCCACATGGTAGAACTCCAAGTAACAAATTGATTCATAAAACGACTTGTTGCCTACCAGGACAGACATATAAAATGCACTGTCCCACAGGGCAGGACTACAAGAAACAAATTGATTAATAAAACGACTTGTTGCCTACCAGGACAGACATATACAATGTACTGTCCCACAGGGCAGAACTACAAGTAATAAAATTGATAAATCCACTACGTTTTGTCATATATGACCAAAACAGTTGTATACTACGCGAATCCCTTATACCAGGGAGGGCTGGCCAACATGTGCTTGATTTTGGCTATAAACACGAGCATGACAATAAACATAAACTTGGACTTGCACATATGTCCAGCTTTAGAATTGAATACAAAAAGATGTACTCGACATCGATAATATTATCACGACGGCATTTTGGAAAAGGTCTAATTTATGTCGCAACCTAGGCTGTTATGTATACCGCTTTTACAGGAGGAGCTGGGGGGGGGGGGGGGGTATCACGTGGGGTGTGCCCACGTGATACTTAGCCAATCAGCTTGCCCAGCAAGCTCGGGGTGTTACAAAGGCTGTGTAAAGCGCGTTATTTGTTCAGTCTCTAGTTTTCTATTTTCTGAAGAATTGATACTATTTTGAAAGATACGAGTTCCACCAAAGTTTTCAGAGGCCTAGTTTTCCCTTTTACCTGCGTGGTTCGTTAAAATCGTTTGCCTCAATGTAAAGTTCATGTCTTTAACTTCTCAAAACTCAAATTGAACCACATTGAACCACCAATAGTTAAGCCGCCAGAAGCCGTTAAACTCGACGGGTCAGCGGACCTCCAGCGTGCTTTACGAAAAAATCCAAGATGGCGGCCCGGTTCGTGCGATGTTTTGCATGTGTAAATGTCTTGGGGATTCCTTCATTACTGATCGATCTGGTGGTTACAGGGAAAAGTAGGAATAGACTATGGTGAAATTAAGACTCCATGAAGACTTGTTTGTTTCACCATTACGATAAAACCTGACGGGAAACGTGTGTTTTGTATTGACGCCGGGTGGGGAGGGGGGGCACGAAATCGTCATGTACACAACATGCGTACACACCTTTTGTTGACAGAGTTAACTTATATCTCTGTGCGTGATGGGTGCATCTAAAGTCGAAACGATGTAAGAAAGTGGCGAATTTTGACATTTCTTACGTGAAATTTAAAAAATACGACTGCATTATTACACTTTGATACGAACAAATTATCCCTACCCTTGCCCAATTGTTATCAATGCCACCATTTGTTATTATTCATACAAGTTGTTTTATTCATCGCCAATTAGAAGTGTCTTGAATAATTTTTTTGTTGCTTGTTTGAAGTACATGTACATGTAGTCCTGAGCTGGCTTGTTCTCATTCAAAATGACGCAATAATTGCATGTGTTTTGTGCTTAATGGAAGTCATTTTTGAAACAGATAATACTATGTACTCTAATATTTTTCTTTTCTTTGCAATGTGGTTCAGTTGTGTTAACCCCCATAAAGTGATTGAGGAAAGATATACCCAACGGTCAGGAGGTTCAAATTTTTTTTCTAAAGGGGCATGGACATTATAACATATACATTTTCATATGTGTCATCTTCGCCTGTACTCATTTTTTCCACGAACCATCTCTGAGTGGAACGCCCTGACTGGCGCGGTTGTAAGTGCTCCCAATGTTGCTCCGTGCTAACCCGGGACCTGAACTACCCCCCGCCCCCACCCTACAATGACCCATGCCGGGCCATTTGAAACAAAGAAGTCTTCATGTCATGCGTTGTATAAAGTCTATGGTTTACCTAACAAAATTTCTTCTTCCTTCCTAGTTTGAAGAATGTCAAGAAGGCCGCATGAGCCTAGTGGGGACACACCACACCCAAGCCCTAAGAAGCCATACTGGATTGGGCCACGCTCTTCGACTTGGGGCAACGATGAGTCTGCTGCTCTTGTTGAGTATGTGGCACTGCATCATGCTGTCCTTGAAGGAAAGGACTGGCCAACGACACATGACAAGAACTTCTGGACAGAGTTTGCAAAGTTTGTGACCAATAAAACAGGGTCTGACAGAACATGTAAGTTTTCAGTCTATAGAATATTTGTACTCTTGTATTATAACACAGTTAAAGTGTCCATCCTTAGATAACAGGCTACCGTAGTTTGTACACTTTTACCCATTTCAAGATATATTATTAGACTGGAAACCCAATTTCTACTTTTTTCCTTACTTTCTATATGTTCAAATGTATACTGAAATTTAAGGACTGATAAAATTCCAGCTTTAACGTGTACATCTTTTCGGTAGTTATCTATGTCAACTTACAGAATATTTTTTTTACCTCATTACAAAATACTATATTTGTTCCAACAGATTCGGCATGCAGGTCACAAGCGAATAGGTTGAGGAAGGCCCACAGTACACTCCATCAAGCTGAAAAGCACTTTAGGATAAGATATGCAGACATAGGGCAGAAAGAAAATAACCCACCTGTACCCACTGCATCCAACTCACCAGCAGCCTCACTAGCATACATCCAGTCCCAGTTCCCCAAGCTTACACCAACACAGCAGTGGGATTGCCTGGAAAACTTGTACCGGCAGATGTTGGAGACAACAAGACCATCCCTTCCTTCTTTTGTGCCACCCAACTTCATAAAGCTGTCAGTCGCTGCCATGGGCAGACTGAACACCAACAAGAGAGAGAACACATTTAGCAAAGGCACTAGGCACAGCAAGGGAAGATGGCAGTCCCCGAATGCCGGTAGACAGGATGCCTTTCCCTCTTATCGAGTACAACGCCAAGTTTTTCTGTGTAGACCACCCAGACTTGCTTAGATGTTCCAGCGAATACACTACATATATGGAGACCATGTATGCCCTTTTTGGCAACAAATGGGCAAACATGCGTTGTGGCCCAATGTGGCGTGGTGGCACAGAAGAACAGGAAGAAGAAGATGAAGAAACTCAGAAAGCAGAGAAGAAGAATCTATTGGAGCTGGCAGGTTGTAAACAAGTGGATCTTCTTGCAGAGGCCATGAAGGAACTAGGTGTGGAAATCCTTCCTGGAGAGGACCAGCTGTCTGCATCTGTTGATAACCACCTGCCTGCAGAAGCTAGGATGGAGTCAGGAGACAGCATGGCCCTTGGTGTGGAACCCCTCCCTGTAGAGGACCAGCTGTCTGCATCTGTTGGTGACCACCTGCCTGCAGAAGCTAGGATGGAGTCAGGAGACAGCCTGGCCCTTGGTGTGGAACCCATTCCTGTAGAAGACCAGCTGTCTGCAGAAGCGTCTACTTCTTCAATGCCTTGGTTGGACCAGGAAAACTGGGAACAGGATTTGCATCCGCCTTGCCCTGCCCTAACATCTACCCCAGCGAAGTCCACCTCAACCCCTCGAACCTACTCTTTTCTGTTTTCTTCGGCTTCGCGTGCAGACAGAAGTGAGCTGCAAGCAGGACTGCCTGCTGAAGAACTTCAGATGCTCCACAACATCCGTCCTGTGGAGCAGCAGAGGAAGGCAAGAGGGAGATTGAAGACCATGGATGTATGTCCTACTTTGATGATTTGGGGGTTGAATATCAAAACCTTTGGTTTTTATGATGTTAAAGTATAGTTGTAGAAAATAAGGTCGTGCACTTTATTTGTATATTTGCTAAAGTGTTTGATGGTGTGCTTTGTATTTAAAGTTTGTATTGAAATGTATTTTGCAGGCCAAGGTTAATGTTGCTGGGCTGTCAGCCAGAACGTTGCGGGGCAAGATTGCTAAGGCGCCATTTGATGCTGATGCCTCTATTCAAGTAAGTTTCATCAACTCCCTTGCATTGTACTGTAAGTGCATTTAAGTTTGCAGGGAATTAATTTTGAGGTAGGGAGAAAAAGGACTTTTCGCATTGGTTTTAAGTTTGCGGTAGCAACATGCGCTGTAGTCTCTTACTGCCATGGAAAAATGTTCGCGGTGGTTTTGGATTCGCAGTGAAGTGGCCATCGCAAAAACTGCGTTTACAGTATTACTATTGATGCACGAAATTGATTTTTATGCTGAAATATTTCCAGCTTGTTATCATATGCATGTGACCTGTAACAAAAGACAGATGAAACATTGCTATTTCTGTTAAATTTGAAATTGAAAGTGTTAGTTGAAACCACCAAGATATGCAGTGCTTTGTATTGATTTACTACTGTTGTAATTTACAATTAAATTGTTTTATTTCATTGCCATCCAGCTCAGTTTGCTGAAGCAGGCACATGAAGCCAACCCAAAGGGACGGTGGTGGCTCAAGGCGGATGCCTGCGATCTGAAGCAGGGTCTTCGGGAATCAATGAAGCATGAGTGGTCTGGAGACCACGGCTGTTACAGTGTAGTCACTTAGTTCGAACGTGGGTTCTACGAGGCATAGAACACGATCCCCCGCCCGCCGCCGATCCACGTGAGCCGGCTGATTGCGCAATAGTGCACGCTGACTTTGACCCCCGTGCAGGCATGCATATCCGGGTCACAGGCGCTTCATATTTCAGAGGCAACATGGCCACGGTAGAAGGAACACGTGAACGTAAAAAAACACCCGAAAATGCGCATTTTCTTGGTCAGAGCCGCATTTTTCCCCGTAGAAGAGTGGATAAGTGCCTTCGTCATTGAACATCCGACTTAGGTAAGTTAATTCGATCGTTTAAAGACTTTATACAGTTTTTTGTGTGTCCAAATGCAATGCAACAGCTAGACGGAATGTTGTCGAGTGCTTGTATAATTTCGGAATTTTTCGCACGGTTTTTTTAATTTCTCAGTGGAGGAATACAACGAGATGATGTTTTTCAGAGCGATGACGTCATTACTGCGAAACAAATACCTGCTGTCTGATATTGTCTCGTTTGTTGTAGTAACAAAAGTAGAGCATTTTATAATAGAATATATATATTTGAAGTGTGCTTCTTTCACAAACATTAGCCAAGTCAATTGCAATCAAAAGAGTCTCCAAATTGAATTTTGAAAGTAGACAGTAACACATCCATAGTTCATGCAGTGCATGGAGGGGAAGTTGCATACATATAATACATGGGACACTATTTTATACAAAACTTCTATACTTCTAATTTTTATGAAAATGTTTGAAATCAGTGCACAGACAGTACTTTGGACTTAAAGCTGTAATATTTTTCTTACTGTAAGTAAGTGTAAGTTTTATTACTGGTACGATTTTAAAAGCTTATGTAAAAAGGTACTAGTACTTGCAGACATTGGATATAAAATCAAAGGTGGTCCGGTTACAATCAATTGGTCTGGTATACTACTGACAAAGAAAGGCTCTTCAGATTTCCACTTTGTCAACAACTATGTCATCAGGAAAAAATTATATATTCCACTATCCCTACCATTGTACCTTGAAGCCATGTTTACCATGTGTTATCTATGTTTAAGGCTTGACAAGTGCTGGGAGAAAATGAAGTACCAGGAATGAGAAGAGGATGACAACTCACACAAGTCCTTATTCAAGGTAGCCCCAAGGTATGTGTGCATATGTATAAATCATTTGTATTTATAATACCCTGCATCTACATGTAGAGACAACTATATTCTGGAAATTCTGAGAACTTATGACAGGTTGCAGGGAATGTTTAATTGTCAGTGTAAATAATAAAGGTCTTAGGAAGTGTGAATAATGAAGACCAACTTGACCAGAACAAAAAATTATAAGCACAGTTGTATATTCCTCAGCTCAGTGAAGTCATATACCATATTAGGTGTGAACATTTTTACAACCTTGTTGACTTTTAATGCAGAAGTTATACTATGCAAGAATGCATTCTGCAAGTAGTTCTTTCATGTGGGCTGCATGTATTTTCACTTCCCATTTACCCAATGTTTGCCTCAGTTTCACAATCTATTTTGTATCTCTACTACAGGCCAGACTATGCTGACAACATAGCCCAGTCTCCAGCCATGAAAAGCAGAGGTTCACTGTTATCTGGGGAACATGAAATTAGGAATACTTTAGATTCAGGTGAGAATATTCATTTCTTATAGCTATCAATATGTCGTGTAGGTATGTAATGATAATTGTCTATCCAGAGAGAGTTCCACCTTCAATTAAACATTGGATATACAATACACAAATATGGCTGATCTCCATTTTGACCTTTGCAACACTGCAACCTCAGCACAGACTGAGGGTTTTGATGGCTGCAGTCAAGTTCTCATTAGAATCCTTAGTTTAAGATGAGTGATACATTGTCATAGTGGAATTGGAATGACTCTCATTCATTTATTACCCAAACTTCATTTATATGAATCTTCCCTTGATACAATGGAAGATGCCTACCAACAGAATAAAACAATATGATGGAGATTTGCATTCTTTATTTCTCATCCTAGCTTGCTCTTTTTTGCATAAAGCTAAATTAACTTACTTTCCTTTCTGACATGTTGATTCTGATTTGTTATCAGCAATACTCTCAGTCTGAAGCCACCCATGTAGGGTGAAACATACCATGCAACTTTTTGTGCATATCCTTTTCCCCAGCCCTGTTGTTTTAGTCCCTTAATTTGATATAGTATGCAGATAAGCTATAATTTCATTTCAGAAACACTATGTTGGTGCTTTTGCCCTTACTTTCTACCTTCTTATAGTTGTACTGCTACATGTAATATCTCCTTACTCATACCTTTTACAGGTCAGAGAGACAAGGATGCATCATAATACATTTATGAATGACAACATTGTTTGCATCCTAGACCTGATCAGATCAATACTAGGTAGCCTTAGAAAATGAGATTTGTCTAAATTAGTGGTATGGAATGAAACATACTTTATCTACAGATATTTTTATTCAGACATGTAGCATATTGCAGCATTTAACACAAATCTTCCCCATGTTCTTGCTTGGCTACAGGTCATACTGCTGTCCATGGTGGCTACTAAGAGAGTCCTGTCAGAATGTGGATAGTGTCCAACTCCAACTTCCTCAATGTCCATGCCAGGTTCTGTGATGTCCCAGAGTTGACTCACTAGCTAGATTTTTACATCACCACTGCTAGCTGCAGTTCAGTTTCCCCTAGTAAATGAACTTGTCACCTTGCATGCAATTCCACATATCACTGCCTCCTAGCATCATGATATGACAAATGTTCAGACAGTCTGTTGACAGATTAAAAGAGGAATTTTGCTTCTGTGAAGTAACCTTTTTAACTCACTTATCTTGTTGCATTGTATAAATTAGTTCATGATCCTTGTAAAGACTTGTTTTGAATAAAGGATGCAGCATGCAATTTGTTGTCAGCATAGTCTGGCCTGTAGTAGAGATACAAAATAGATTGTGAAACTGAGGCAAACATTGGGTAAATGGGAAGTGAAAATACATGCAGCCCACATGAAAGAACTACTTGCAGAATGTATTCTTTCATAGTATAACTTCTGCATTAAAAGTCAACAAGGTTGTAAAAATGTTCACACCTAATATGGTATATGACTTCACTGAGCTGAGGAATATACAACTGTGCTTATATATAATTTTTTGTTCTGGTCAAGTTGGTCTTCATTATTCACACTTCCTAAGACCTTTATTATTTACACTGACAATTAAACATTCCCTGCAACCTGTCACAAGTTCTCAGAATGTCCCGAATATAGTTGTCTCTACATGTAGATGCAGGGTATTATAAATACAAATGATTTATACATATGCACACATACCTTGGGGCTACCTTGAATAAGGACTTGTGTGAGTTGTCATCCTCTTCTCATTCCTGGTACTTCATTTTCTCCCAGCACTTGTCAAGCCTTAAACATAGATAACACATGGTAAACATGGCTTCAAGGTACAATGGTAGGGATAGTGGAATATATAATTTTTTCCTGATGACATAGTTGTTGACAAAGTGGAAATCTGAAGAGCAATTCTTTGTCAGTAGTATACCAGACCAATTGATTGTAACCGGACCACCTTTGATTTTATATCCAATGTCTGCAAGTACTAGTACCTTTTTACATAAGCTTTTAAAATCGTACCAGTAATAAAACTTACACTTACTTACAGTAAGAAAAATATTACAGCTTTAAGTCCAAAGTACTGTCTGTGCACTGATTTCAAACATTTTCATAAAAATTAGAAGTATAGAAGTTTTGTATAAAATAGTGTCCCATGTATTATATGTATGCAACTTCCCCTCCATGCACTGCATGAACTATGGATGTGTTACTGTCTACTTTCAAAATTCAATTTGGAGACTCTTTTGATTGCAATTGACTTGGCTAATGTTTGTGAAAGAAGCACACTTCAAATATATATATTCTATTATAAAATGCTCTACTTTTGTTACTACAACAAACGAGACAATATCAGACAGCAGGTATTTGTTTCGCAGTAATGACGTCATCGCTCTGAAAAACATCATCTCGTTGTATTCCTCCACTGAGAAATTAAAAAAACCGTGCGAAAAATTCCGAAATTATACAAGCACTCGACAACATTCCGTCTAGCTGTTGCATTGCATTTGGACACACAAAAAACTGTATAAAGTCTTTAAACGATCGAATTAACTTACCTAAGTCGGTTGTTCAATGACGAAGGCACTTATCCACTCTTCTACGGGGAAAAATGCGGCTCTGACCAAGAAAATGCGCATTTTCGGGTGTTTTTTTACGTTCACGTGTTCCTTCTACCGTGGCTATGTTGCCTCTGAAATATGAAGCGCCTGTGACCCGGATATGCATGCCTGCACGGGGGTCAAAGTCAGCGTGCACTATTGCGCAATCAGCCGGCTCACGTGGATCGGCGGCGGGCGGGGGATCGTGTTCTATGCCTCGTAGAACCCACGTTCGAACTAAGTGATCGAATTCAGGGCCTTTGAAACAGCCGTGAGACACAGACTTGGGAGATGGGAACCTACAACAAGCTCAAGAGAAGTACAAGGAGAAGCAGACTTTTGTACGAAACCTTGGCACGGCGGAACGAAAGACATAGCTGTCTTCGGACCTGACCAGCCTGCATGCCATGCTGGAGGAACACAAAGACTTCCTTGAAGCTGGACTGAAAAACTCACAGGCTCTGTACAACAAGAAACAGAGAGAAAATGCCTCTGAAGAAACAATGTTCACGCTTGGATGGGAGATAGATGGTTACCGGTCTCTGAAGCGGGTAAACCAGGAACTGTTGTCCTCAATGGAAGAAATGCAATTGACCTTGACAAGGGGTCAATTTCCTGTAGGAATAGAAAAGATGCGCCAACAACTGCAGTGGTACGTAAAAGGGGTGTTCACGAAGAAGAGAGAAGCGGCCAGCCACTTACTCATATTTATGATAAGTGATGATCAACGGAGCGTGAAGCCCTATGCCATCCCTGTCCGAGTGCTGCGATGCCGAGTGGTGAAGGACGCGAAGATGAGGGCTCTGAAAGATGACCTGAAGATGACCATGGAGAACATTGGAATGACAGTTGTTGGTGAGACATGAGTCATATTTTGTTGTGATGCTATAATAAAAGTCTTTGTGTACTACATGTAATG
Source organism: Branchiostoma floridae x Branchiostoma belcheri (assembly GCA_019207045.1). Lineage (NCBI taxonomy): Eukaryota > Metazoa > Chordata > Leptocardii > Amphioxiformes > Branchiostomatidae > Branchiostoma > Branchiostoma floridae x Branchiostoma belcheri. Next base: position 302,507 of record JAFMNZ010000090.1, on the reverse strand, counting down.
TAAAGCTGTACAACAGTATAAACAATCTTGTAAAGGACACATTTTTGGTTGTATCATCAGCATAATTCTTACGAGACCTATTTTTTTCGTGTCCAATCCAGGATTTGTTACTGATGGCGAGTGGAACTCCCTGCGGACGATGGGGGGTAGTCGGCCCGTTTCCATCATCCAATTGATGATGGATGCAAAAGCCGAAGCCAGGTCCCTGACAGCTGCAACCATCAGGAGATATCTAACACTGAGATGTAAAACAACGGTTCAAAGTTTACCTGGCAGGTGCTTGTTGTCAGTATAGATGTTTTCCACTTAACTAATCAAACTGCCATCAAAATTATGATAGCATGGATACTTGTGTTTTTCCTACAATGTAAACTTGCTTGTGAAATTTACTAGAAAGTGTTCATTATTTGCTTCCAGACAATGCAGACAACCCCCTCCCTGTGGTTGGCCATGAAGCTGTCCCTCTGGAGGATGTTGTATGGCTGGCCAACTTCATGACAGAGCACAACATCGACTTCGAGAGAGCCATCCATATTCTCCGAAGGAAACACTACCCAGTCATGCATGATCCTCTCCCATGGACTCCGGGTATGCTTCTGTTTATTTGAATGAATTGAATCACCTTCTTCAGATCAACAGTTTGGTAACAGTTGTGTGCTATTAGGGTTATGTACTAAGCATGTGTCAGAATATCTTTATGATACAATTGATTGTAGAATTATGTGGAATTTTCTCAACTATGAGGCTCAATGCAACGTACATGTATTGGGAGTACCCGATCAAGTTAGGCATCATCAAGTTAGGCATCATTTTTCATTGTTTTAATGTATGGACATACCTTAATAGCAAATGAAGGTGCAAACATTGGAACTCTTTGAAAAGGCACTGTATGTGATGCATGTTGTTCTAACGTACAGCATTACTTTGTATTGAATTATGGCAGCACGAAACATAACATCCTTTTATTTCATTATTGCAGGAAGAGAGAGGGAGTCCACTTCTGATTGCCTGAAGTCAATCATGGCCACCTACATCTTCAGGAAAAGGATTGTTGACCTGCAGACAACTGGTGTTGACTTCAGCAAGAACCTGTATGTCCCCGAAGTCAGTGATGGGGATGAACCTCATCTTGACAGAGAGGACCATGGCCATGTCCTCAAGAGACTGACAGCCTGTGTCAGGTCAGGGAATGTACCTGGCATAGACATGAGGAGGTGAGCTGCTTAGATTTGTCGTAGTGGAGGGGTGGGTGGAACTCAATGCTTGTCAAAGAAATTTGATTGTTGTAGTATGTTGTAATAGTGTATACTTGACTTGAAACAGATTGTGTATCTAATGCAATTTTTTCTGTTTGCTTCAGGTGGGTTGAGGCACTTCAAAGTCCCAACACAATGCTGACCTACACAGCATTGACTGGCAAGCGAAAACAGTCAGTTTCTGACTGTGAACGGATGTTCTCAGCAGGCGTTATCCGGTTCTTCAAGGAGAAAGGGTATAAGAAGGAAGCCAGGTATGTTTCTTCTATGTTGTTTGAAAAAAAAAAGCAACCATCTTTCACCATACAAAATGTAAGTTATAAACCTGGACCAGGGCTCACAACTTGTGAACATAGTGAAACATCATTCTTTAAATTTTATTTCTTATTATAGGTTTGCAGAAATTGTGCTGAACTGGCACAAAGCGACTGATGACCGTGGGCTGAACCAGAAGACAAGAAGAGAGTACAACATGGCCATGCTGAAGTTCCTTCTTGAGGACTGGATGCCGTATTTCAACAGGGTACCAGACTACGCCAAGCTGGATGTCAATAGGTACATATACATCATATGCGATATCTTTCAATCTTTTCTTGCTGTATAGCTGTAAGCCCATATAGGTTTGTATTTGTAGTTTTCACTTGGCCTGGAAAAACGGGCTTATGTTGTCCAACCCTGCTGTATGAAGCAACATTTGAGAGAACAGTCACCCTTTCTGACCTATAGGGCTTATCCACGTGACGTCATCACCCCTTGCTCCCGTGCGCCGCCATCTTGGGGTCCATGCGCTACAGTACAGCAATGTACAGCGTGGGTCTCCAAGTGTCCGAAGAAAGTGAAGTGGGTTGCACGATGTTTGACTATACAAAGAGTCTACAACCTTAAATCTTATTTTCACTACAGAAATCGGGTGGAAATTACCCATTTTCCCATTATCAGTGAGGGAAAGTTTGACCCACTCCGGGTCCCCACCTGAGCACGGCAACAGTGACAGTGGAGTATCCGTTGATACTGAATTTTGTGGGTGAGCTGTGACGTTGTTGTTCACAGACACTGTGATAGCCATTATTAACGTTAAATGTTGTACTTTTGTTTCATAGAAATTCTTCACAGAACCTGGGAATATGTTCTTCCTATCATTTCTTGGCTTCGCTGTTTGTGCGGCTCTATTTTGTCCTTCCTGCTTTAGTGGAGGGTAGCGACGGTCCATTGTACATGTATTTACGTTGTGCCGGACTGGGTACCCAGTCCACCGTCGTTGAAAGTTATCTGACCCATCGTTTACTGTCTTGTTCAGATACAAAATTTGTACTACACACATTCGTTCTGAAAATTCTACCAGTAAGATGAGCTCTACTTATGGCAGAAACCCACATTTGTTTCCGAGTCGTAGCACTAGTACATGACTTCGTTCCCGTCCGGACGTCCCGGCTTTGCTTGTTTGTTACACGAGAAACGCGAAACAAACTTAACTGTTACCCGATGTGTGTAGGCTTTACCAGTGCTAGACCAACATCCCACCACAAGATAGCACATCCTGATTATGAACCTAAACGTTTTGAAGGGAAATTGTGCGTTGCATAAGAAATATTTTCAATTTTTACGGAGAGTTGCATGGCGAGCCGCTGTGAGCCGCGCTCAAAGTGGACCCCAAAATGGCCGACTTCGCCCGTTTCCATGGCGTCCGGAGGGTGGATCACGTGACTGAATAAGCCCTATACAAGTTATGCATTGTTGTCATATGTTGTTTACAGGCCAATTAAAGGAATCCAGGGGCTCACAAGGGAGGTTGTGGTTGCCATTGTGTGCAACATAGAAAGCCAGGAGAAAAGACGAGAGATGATAACGGATCGCGGGCTCCCTCCATAACATCCTAGAGCTGGGACTTCAGACGACGTATAGGCCTACATCTCCACACTTCATGGGATGTTGGGTCCTATCTTCGACCACAAGACATACAGGGAAAATCAAAGGTAATAACACATAGTATTTATTTGCCAAAATAGAAAATCAAATGGGAATAAAATAAAACATCTTAAACTTGCTATTGTTGATTTATATAAATATCAAAGTCTATTTATATTCCTTGTAAACCTATAGATGATTTAGGGCTCTGAAACCTGACAAAATAGCAAAGTGGCTAAATCATTAGTCAAACATCTTTTTTCTATTCCACCAAATTAGGAAGATCTGCCACGAGTTTGGCAAAAGGCTCGACGGTGACCTGCCCTACTGGTACAACACGGGCGTCAACGATTGGTTCCAGTCGTTCGATCAGCCATCTGGCAGACCAGAGCGACTCGACCGGCTGAGGGAATCCAGGTTCGCCGACCCTGGAGTTGACAACCCGTGTAGAGTCCAGATGCCGAGAAGGGGTGCCAGAACCGTCAGAGCTCAATTTCACAACCTACAAGAGGAACTCCCCCCTCCGCCCCAGCTACAGGCATAGACTACTATTTTTGTTCTGTTATGTCATGTCATGAGGGGTTGCCAGACTTCTCTAACCAACTGTATAAGTAATAGAAATCTGTCAAATCAGCTTAGACATTTGAAGAGGTTTGCTTGCCTCTTAACTCTTGTAAGCGTTGCAATATTTCTAAGCTATGTTAGAGACTCAAGCTGAATAGACCCCTCTGATCCACACGAACTGGATTCGTCAAAGGGGGGGTTTTACTCAAACCGTAATGTTATCGAGCTCGTCCCTTTAAAAAGCGTGTATTATAAAAAGCAGGAAGAAGCAGGTGTTTAATAACAATATTTGCCCTGACTGGCCATTTATGTGTTGTCCTCGCACATGTTTTAAAATGTTTTGTTTACTCCGGGTTTGGCAAACGCTTTTTCTTACACGTTCTTTCTTCACGGCAGAGCTCGATGGCGTTACAGTTAAGTAAAATCCCCCTATTACAAAAACAGTTTGTGTCGATCAAAGTGGTCTATTCTACAATGTCTACTGTTCAACAGGAGGTCTGGTGGAGACTAGGTCATAGGTGATATGATGAGTTTGGTAACCCTATAGTATTCTATTGGGAAAGACTTGTTCATTAATCAAGTTGCAGAATGTTGCATTAAATTACTCAAAATAAGTTACCTTAAGAGATGTAGTAAGATCAATACCAAGTTTTGGTCAAATGGAGTGTTGTTTATTGCTACCTAACAATATGTCCAAAAACTAGTAGTAACAGTTGCAGGCAATGTCCTGTCCTAAGGCACTTTCTACATCATGTAATCTAACACCACAAACTTATTAACCATTGTTTGGAAAAGAGAGGAAAAAACAAATGACTCCCTTCGGTGAAAGTAATCATAAGTACAATGTCGAAGAGAAATGCAGAACAATACAGTATCAGCTATATGCCATTAGCCATTGACTTGTACGAATAATACTCCATGTCATTTACCTTATTTTGATGGAGAAAAGGGAGCAAAACAGTATGTTTCCCTTTGCTGAGAGGAACAACTACAACAAGAAATACAGTCTCTAGTCTCATTAGTGTCGTGTCATTGACCTTATTTATATGAGAAAAAGAGGAAATGGAGCAATGACAATAATAACTATATGAAAGGAAACATAACTACGAGAAATACAGAACAGTATCATATGATATAAAAATATTATTTGACCCTGAAGGACTTCTTTAGAACTGCACTATCCCACTTCCCAAGCTTTGTAATCATTAGTTTGACGTAAAAGCCCGGGAGGTACCAGTCCACACGAAATGCTATCTTACCAATTCTCACTCCACCCAGCCTGTTTGTGTTGATAAGAGGGTGGATATATTGTGTTAGTTCTTTTTGGATGTAGCCTACTTTCTCTGCACCATTGTCCGTATATATGCGTACAGCTATGGCACTTGGGTCAAAGGTATTATCAGGCTCGGGTGCAAGATCAGCTTTAGGAGTTCTGTTATTTACAATCATGGCTTCATGTGCTTCCTCCAATACCTCCTGACGGCGTCTGTAATATGTCGGACCCATAACTTTAAAAGGTAGCTCGTGGGGATCAAGACTGTCCTCCTCCAAGTCTGACTCCTCTTCACATACATCAAGATCTGGCTCACTATCAGTCTCAGAAATATAGTCTGACTCCAGTACAGTGCAAACTGAACTCATAGTACTCTGCGAGGCTTGAGACAAAATGTCTTCATTACTAGTTGACAATAGATACTCAAATTCCCAGCCCCAAACAACAAACTGTTCTATGTTTTCTACTGTTATAGTACAATATTCTCTTACAACAATATCAAATGGGGTAATGTGCAAAAGAATTCGATGGTCAGAGGCCCGGAACAGAGAAGGCTTCAGTTGGCTATCTACAGATACTGTGGCCTGAATAAATGTTAATGATAGAACGGGAAAACAAGGTGGTGACCACTTGATGGTGTTTCATAAGTCAATAACTGTGGCCTGGGTTGCTGGGCGGCTCCTGAGACCGTAAGCCCGCTCAGGAGATGAGTCAGGCGTTGACCCTTCTGCACTGCTGTGCACTAGTGGCGTGCCCCTCCAGCCTTACAACGGTAAGACCTTCTACAATACTACAATACTACAGGACACTTAAGACCATCCGTATAATGTCACACCAGTAGAAACGACCAACAACAATATCTTCTACGGCTGAAAGGCCAGGTCGTCCCGTACACGAGAAGTGGCATACCCCGCCACCCTTATAGCGGCAAGACCTACACTACTACAGGACAATACTACACTACTACAGGACGTTTCAGACCATATGTAAAATGTAATACACCAGTAGGAACGGTCAAGCACAACATCTTTTACGGATGAGAGGCCATGTCGTCAAGTAAACCAGCAGTGGCGTGCCCCGCTACCCTCGTAGCGGCAAGACCTACTACAATACTACACTACTACAGGGCATTTCAGACCATCCATATACATCAGTAGGAACGGTCAACCTCAATATCTAGTGCGGCACGAAAGGCCAGGTCGTCCCGTACACCAGCAGTGGCGTGCCCCGCTACCCACGTAGCGGCAAGACCTACTACAATACTACACTACTACAGGGCATTTCAGACCATCCGTATAATGTAATACATCAGTAGGAACGGTCAACCTCAATTTTTTTTTACGGCATGAAAGGCCAGGTCGTCCCGTACACCAGCAGTGGCGTGCCCCGCTACCCACGAAGCGGCAAGACCTACTACAATACTACACTACTACAGGGCATTTCAGACCATCCGTATAATGTAATACATCAGTAGGAACGGTCAACCTCAATATCTTTTACGGCATGAAAGGCCAGGTTGCCCCGTACATGAGCAGCGGTGTACCCCGCTAGCCTTACAGCGGCAAGACCTACTACAATACTAAACTACTACAGGGCATTTAAGACCATCCGTATAATATCACATCAGTTGGAACGACCAACCACAATATCTTCTACGGCTGAAAGGCCAGGTCGTCCCGTACAAGGGAAGGTCGTCCCGTAAACCAGCAGCAATGTCCTGTACCCTTGTAGCGGTAAGATCTACTACAATACTACAATACTACAGGGCATTTTAGACCATCCGTATAATGACACACCAGTCGAAACGACCGACCACAATATCTTCTACGGCTGAAAGGCCAGGTCGTCCCGTACACAAGCAGTGGCGTACCCCGATACCCTTGTAGCGGCAAGACCTACTACAATACTACAATACTACAGGACGTTTCAGATCAATGTAAAATGTAACACACCAGTAGGAACAATCAAGCACAACATCTTTTACGGAAGAAAGGCCAGGTCGTCCCGTAAACCAGCAGCAGTGGCGTGCCCCGCTACCCCCATAGCGGCAAGACCTACTACAATACAACACTACTACAGGGCATTTCAGACCATCCGTATAATTTAATACACCAGTAGGAACGGTCAAGCGCAACATCTTTTACGGCATGAAAGGCCAGGTCGTCCCGTAAACCAGCAGTGGCGTTCCCCGCTACCCTCGCAGCGGCAAGACCTGCTACAATACTACACTACTACAGGGCATTTAAGATTATATGTAGAATGTAAAACATCAGTAGGAACGGTCAACCTCAATATCTTTTACGGCATAAAAGGCCAGGTCGCCCCGTACGTAAGCAGCGGCGTACCCCGCTACCCTTGTAGCGGCAAGACCTACTACAATACTACACTACTACAGGACGTTTCAGATTATATGTAAAATGTAATACACCAGTAGCCGGCAAGATGTACTACAAATATTAATACTACAATACTACAGGGCATTTTAGACCATCCGTATAATGACACACCAGTCGAAACGACCGACCACAATATCTTGTACGGCTGAAAGGCCAGGTCGTCCCGTACACAAGCAGTGGCATGCCCCGATACCCTTGTAGCAGCAATACCTACTACAATACTACAATACTACAGGACGTTTCAGACCATCTGTGAAATGTAATACACCAGTAGGAACGGTCAAGCACAATATCTTTTACGGCATGAAAGGCCAGGTCGCCCCGTACGCGAGCAGCCGTGTACCCCGCTAGTCTTACAGCGGCAAGACCTACTACAATACTACAGGGCATTTAAGATCATCCGTATAATGTCACACCAGTGGGAACGACCAACCTCAATATTTTTTGCGGCATGAAAGACCAGGTCGTCCCGTACACCAGCAGTGGCGGGCCCCGCTACCCTCGTAGCGGCAAGACCTACAACAATACTACAATACTACAGGGCATTTCAGACCATCCGTAAAATGTAATACACCAGTAGAAACAGTCAGGCACAACATCTTTACGGATGAAAGGCCAGGTCGTCCCGTAAACTAGCAGTGGCGCGCCCCGCTACCCCCGTAGCGGCAAGACCTACTACAATACTATACACTACTACAGTACGTTTCAGACCATATGTAAAATGTAATACACCAGTAGGAACGGTCAAGCACAACATATTTTACGGATGAAAGGCCAGGTCGTCCCGTACACGAACAGTGGCGTGCTCCGCTATCCACGTTGCGGCAAGACCTACTACAAAACTACAATACTACAGGGCATTTCAGACTACCCGTACAATGTAATACATCAGTAGAAACGGTCAACCTCAACATCTTTTACGGTATGAAAGGCCAGGTCGCCCCGTACGTGAGCAGCGGTGTAACCCGCTAGCCTTACAGCGGCAAGACCTACTACCCCAGGCAGGCCCCCGCATCCCTGGAATAGCATGTCGCGATGATGGGTCTTTCACATGTACTGCGCGATCGGGTATGGACCTTGATAGGCCCCGCATTCCTGGCTGCTTTTGCCGACAATTTCGTGACGTTATCGACGCGTACATCGTGATGATGAAGCGTACACATGGACGTCGCGATCGGGCACGGGCCCCGACAGGCCCCCGCATCCCTGGCTGCGCTTGCTGACAATTTCGTGACGTTATCGACGCGTACATAGTGATGATGTAGCGTACACATGGACGTCGCGATCGGGCACGGGCCCCGACAGGCCCCCTTATCCCTGGCTGCGCTTGCTGACAATTTCGTGACGTTATCGACGCGTACATCGTGATGATGAAGCGTACACATGGACGTCGCGATCGGGCACGGGCCCCGACAGGCCCCCTTATCCCTGGCTGCGCTTGCTGACAATTTCGTGACGTTATCGACGCGTACATCGTGATGATGAAGCGTACACATGGACGTCGCGATCGGGCACGGGCCCCGACAGGCCCCCTTATCCCTGGCTGCGCTTGCTGACAATTTCGTGACGTTATCAACGTGTACATCGTGATGATGTAGCGTACACATGGACGTCGCGATCGGGCAGGGGCCCCCGACAGATCCCCGCAAGCCTGGCTGCGCTTGACAGCTATTTCGCGATGTCTTACATGAAACATCTTCAAACAGGACTTGTTAATGTTATACAGCATTCCTTACTTTTGAAAACGACAATTATCCATTCATTTTCCCGTCGGTCACAGTGTGGGGTAAATTCTATCAGGCCTGCATTGAAAAAGTTCTTAATGCGTGGTCAACATTCCTGTGTGGGCGTCCCTGCAAAGCTGTACAAGTTACCCGTAGTCGATAATGCTAGACCAGAATCCCATATATCTTACAATCTTCAAACAGGACTTGTCAATGTTATACAGCATTCTTAACTTTAGAAAACGACAAGAATCCATCCGTTTTCCCGTCGGCCATGATCGTTTCGGGTAAATTCTATCAGGCCTGCATTGAAACAGTTCAAAATGCGTGGTAAACATTCCTGTTTGGGCGCCCCTTCAAAGCTGTACAAGTTATCCGTAGTCACTAATGCTAGACCAGAGTCCTATATATCTTATAATCTTCAAACAGGACTTTTCAATGTTATACAGCATTCCTAACTTTGGAAAACGACAAGAATACATCCATTTTCCCGTCGGCCACAGTTTAGGGTAAAGTCTATCAGGCCCGCATTGAAACACTTCAAAATGCGTGGTCAACATTCCTGTGTGGGCGCCCCTTCAAAGCTGTACAAGTTACCCGTAGTCAATAATGCTAGACCAGAATCCCTTATATCTTATAATCTTAAACATGACTTTTCAATGTTATACAGCATTCCTAACTTTAGAAAACGACAAGAATCCATTCCTTTTTCCGCCGGCCGCGGTTTAGGGTAACGTCTATCAGGCCTGCATTGAAACACTCCAAAATGCGTGGTCAACTTTCTGTTTTGGCGTCCTTGCAAAGCTTTACAAGTTACCCGTAGTCAATAATGCTAGACCAGAATCCTCTATATCTTATAACCTTAAAACGGGACATTTTAGTTTTCAGCAGCATTCCTAACTTTGGAAAACGACAAGAATCCATTCATTTTTCCGTCGCCCACAGTTTAGGGTAAAGTCTATCAGGCCTGCATTGGAACAGTCCAAAATGCGTGGTCAACATTCCTGTTTGGGCGCCCCTTCAAAGCTGTACAAGTTACCCGTAGTCAATGATAATGCTAGACCAGAATGCCATATATCTTATAATCTTCAAACAGGACTTTTCAATGTTATGCAGTGTAGTTAACTTTAGAAAACGACAAAAATCCATTCCATTTTCCGTCGGCCACAGTTTAGGGTAAAGTCTATCAGGCCTGCATTGAAACACTCCAAAATGCGTGGTAAACATTCCTGTTTGGGCGTCCCTGCAAAGTTGTACAAGTTACCCGTAGTCAATAATGCTAGAGCAGAATCCTATATATTTTTTATAACCTTAAAACAGGACATTTTAGTTTTCTGCATCATTTCTAACTTTAGAAGACGACAAGAATCCATTTATTTTACTGTCGGCCACAGTTTAGGGTAGTGTCTATCAGGCCTGCATTGAAATCCTTCAAAATGCGTGATCAACATTCCTGTTTTGGCGTCCCTGCAAAGCTGTACAAGTTACCCGTCACGGTAACGTTTACGAATCCGCCCACCCGCGGGCGCGGCGCGGGCGTTAGAGGCACACGATAAAATATGATATATATGTATCTTCCAACTTCATGGTCAATTCGATAATCACACATAAAACAAAAAGAAGCAGTGGCAAATAAAGTTTATCGGCTTTAAGAATGCGTACACAGTCGGAAATGACAATTGGAAATCCGATCCATTGCTCTATTAAGTGTCACCTCAAGTTATTAAATCAACTTTGACCTTTCCAATAGGTAGATTTCTTTGAGATACACATTAATCATCGCCCAAAGCCTTTCTTAATAAGTTTTAGGTGCTGATATGTACACCTAAAGTAGCATTTTCGCTGTCTATGCATTTTTTATGAGTTTTTGTGTAGTTCTGGTACGTTTTCTCCTATAATTCAAAACCTCCGCTTTAGGATGACATGCAAATGAGCCGAAATGGCGGCGGCTTGTTGTCATTTCGCTTAGTAGTATTTTCGTCAAAAGTTACCTTTTAATTCCCAAGACATTGGTCAATTGATGAATTGTACCCTTATGTTGCAGTTTCCACGCGGTAAACAGAACATGTTTAGAGTTATAATGAGCTGTGTCGGCCTAGATGATAGAGCCTTATTAGCGCCCCTTTGTCTTCGCGGGCACTTTCATGCAAATCGCCCCTTTGTGGTTGTGCTGGGAGCGAGAGTTTCAACTGTGAAACGAAGTCTCTGGAATAGTGCAGTGTGTGTATTCAGTACAGTACAAGCAAGGAGGTTTTCTTTAACCTCCTTGGTACAAGCAAGGACCTTTGGTTAAAGCTATTTTTGGATGACCCACGTTTTATCACAATCGCATTACGGAAATAATTTGATTGTGTATTCATGGCCGCAACTATTCTGGACATCGGTTACATGAATCGGACTGGACTTATGATTTTTATCTATCCCAGGTTGTGTGTGTTTGTTTTGTGCGTGCTTGTGTTTTTTTTCTTCTTTCTTCTGCCTTTTGTTGTTTGGCTACATTAACCAGCTTTCGTTATGAGACTGTTAACCTGGACAAATCGCTGTTACAGCCAAACTTTGCCCAACACAAACAATCTTCCGCGAGCTCACGAGCGGGCTCAGCTGTAGAAGTATCCATAGCTGAGTTTTGAATGGCACACAAGTCACGAAACAACATGCAATGTCCTAGCGGCAATGAGTGTTGTCTGGTGCCGCCACCAATTTACATTCCCGACCACTAGTTTTACATGTCATAGGATAAAAAGCTTTGCCGTTGCATTGTAGCTTGATCGACCTGCCATATTTCTGAGCAAGGGTGCTGAATTTTATTTGATCAATTATCAAAGTTAGAAACCGGGAACTGCTTCGGACAATGGGAATTCCCAGTTGGCTGCAAATAATTACTGCGAAAATGGCTAGGTTCTAATGTAAAAATGACACCGTCGCATTGAAGGCGCTCTTTTCTGTGCCTTCTTTTGTTTTGCTGCCGCTGCACGGTTGTTTCAAAGGGCCTTTTGGAATGCAAACTTGACTCTAGATCTGGTTTGGCGGGCTCACGGTGGGAAACCCAGCAGTGCCAGTTGTGAGTCATGGCCACCTGGAGGGCCGGCGGCCTTGACTCCCTTGCAGTCTTCGGAACGGGGCTGTTTTTTTTTGGGGGGGGGGGGGGGTGGCGTTGGTCCGCGATTTTTAACGTTGGCTATGTTCTATTGTGCTAGGAAAGGGAGTTTGTTGAGGAAGAGAATTTGCCGTGACATAACTCGCTATCACGGCAATCACCTATCGTATGTAACCTGTTTATGGAACATCTGGAACAATTAGCCATCAACACAGCCCCTCACCCACCGTTATGGTGGTTCCGTTATGTAGACGACACACATACAAAGCTAAAGAAAGCCTATGTTGATGAGTTTACTGAGCACTTGAACAGTTTAGATCCTGATATTAAGTTCACCACTGAAGAAGAACAAGACGGAACCTTACCTTTCTTGGATACACTAACTGTGGTAAAAGAGGACGGCTCGTTGGACATAACAATTTATAGAAAACCCACACATACGGACCAGTATTTAAATTTCCACTCTAGTCACCCATTAGAACACAAATTGGGTGTCATCAGTACCTTGTTCCATAGGGCTGATTCTATCATCACCAACCCGGAAGATAGAAAAAGAGAGAAAGAACACATTACTCAAGCTTTACGTAAGTGTGGTTACCCCGAGTGGGCAGTGTCCAGAGCGACAGCACCTAAAACTACTAGGACTGGCAATCAAAACCGCCCCACTACCGTGAACAAGGGACTAGTAGTGTTGCCATATATTCAAAATTTGTCTGAAGCCTTACGTAGAACCTTCAACTCACACGGCATTAAGACCTGCTTTAGGCCGACTAGGACACTTAGGCAGCTTTTGGTGGCGCCTAAGGATAAGACGCCCAAAGAACACAAGTGCGGCGTGGTTTACCACATTCGTTGTACGGGACAGAACCTCAGAGGTCCGTGCACCGAGTCATACATCGTGGAAACGGCACGATCATTAAGAACCCGTTTCATGGAACATAAACGTCGCAGTTCAACATCTTCAGAAGTGTCTCAGCATATACACGGCGAATCTCCGGGCCACTCCGTGTCTCTGGACCAAGTTCGCATCTTGGACTCTGAACAGGACTGGTTCGTGAGGGGCGTCAAGGAGGCTATCTACATCAGGGCACATCAACCCTCATTGAACCGTGACGGTGGCAGGTTTCGCCTTCCCGCCATTTATGATTCGCTGCTACCTGACGTCATCCGACGACTTCCGGATCAGTGCAGCGAATCATTCATCTGATGAAGGTCGGAGTGTTCGGCCGAAAATTTATGGTGAGTTTCTTCCCTTGTGTTGGAACAAAGTTTAAACTTTTCACTATGAACGATAGATAATGACTTTGTCAAAGGCTTTGTATCGCTTACAACCCTTTTTTTGTGAGAATATTCCAAGAATATTTAGCCAATAATACCGAGAAGAGCGGTGTGGAAAAAAAGGAAGCTTTTGTCTTGAACGCATACGAAGTCAGAAAATAACGCTTCTGGAGTGAAACGCCCCTTTATCGTTGTGCATGTGTATCTGTGGGTCGTCTTGTTGCCTATAGGCAAATGTTATCTAGTAGTCTTGATGCATAAACGTTAGCACACTTACCTTTGACACAGTCTGGCAAATCACATTATTTCTTTTCTTATGTAATTAGAAATAACATTAGTTTCACATATAAAAAATGTGATATGCTATCACATTTTTTTCACATCTTGCAAGTTTGTGAACATCACATAAAATTCACATTTCTCAGCATGCCAGTTTGTTTTCGCATTTTTTCACATTTCGAAGCTGGCAGCATTTCACATAAGTTTAACATAAAGTCACATTTCATAGAATGTGTTTCAATTTAACATTATTTCACATTTTCAAAAAGAGCCCATTTCACATAAAAATCACATAAGTATATCCGGTAGAAGCATGCATGGACAGTCACATAATTTCACATAATGGCTGCACAGTCAATGTCACATTAGGTAACATATTTTCACATTTCAAAATGTGATTCTTTAAGACCGTTTGGGGGAAATGTGAAAAAAATGTGATGTAAACTAATAACATTTTATTCACATAAAGCTCGATTTCAATGCCACCCTTTAGAAATGTGACGTGAATGTTATTTTATGTGATTATATGTCAATTTATGTGATAAAATGTGATGCTGTTGAACCTCAAAATGTTTCACATTATATCACATTATATCACATTTTCACGGAATTTTGCCGAAAATTTATCATAATTTTCATATTTATGCACCTTGTAGTGTATGCTGTGTCAACTGCGTTATTAACTCTTGTTATCCGCTTCTCCCCAAAATCGTATGCTTTAAAGAAGGTTTAACTGACTAGACAACTAAACGATATGTATCCCTCACTTCGATTTCTCTGGCCGAAACTTGTGTTGTTGCTTCTCTTTAGAACCCACGCCCCCCCCCCCAGCGCACTGCGCTATCTCCATAAGACATTCCCCATCCCTTCTTTAGACTGACTTCTACAGCGCACTACCTGGACTTTCAGCAGCATTTCTCTTTCTTTTCTAAACGTGGGTACCTACTTTGGCAATTATAGAGGTGTGACTTTACAGCTGTTCGTCATATGTGAATGTTTTTGGTTTGGGGGCTCAGTCCGATTCGATTTTTATCTAAATGTCCTCACAGTTACTATCTCTTTCTTCCTGCAGCATACACAAGTGGTTTAGTATTGAAAAAGCTATTTCTTGCATTCTATTCCAGTTTAGATGAAAGAAGATGAACAGAGCAAATTACTCTAACCCAAGGTGTTAAGAAAGTACATCTAATTGCTACTGCGATACGTCAAAGCAGCAATTAAAGTTCTTTTCTTTTAATTGTACTTTTGTCAAACTCAGGTAGGTGGCGCTTCTCATGGAAAATATGAGCGGCGTTTCTTGAGGCGTTGCTAGGTAACGGAGTGACTTGAGACGGAAATATCTTAAGAGGTTATTGGGGGATAAGTATTCTTTTGTTTGCCAAGTCATCTTAATAATCAATGGAATTAAGGTCTCGTTCCGGTATTACTCCGCCGGTGGGCACTCAGAAGTATTCCCTTCGAAATATGAATGGGGCCCCAAAATCGTGTGTTTATGTAGATGATAAATTGCCTTTTATCGCTCCCATGTCATATCGAAGGATTTGAGATGAAAGGTTTTGTATTTCTGACAGGATCGGGTGGAAAAGTTTCGGCATTCGGGCGATTCTCGGACGTGTACGTTTGTTTGTCCTGAGTAATGTGGTCAGCGGGTCACTGAAGGAAAGCCCCACTTTCTGGATAGTATTTATGTGCAGTTATAGCTGTTATAAATTCGATTGTCCGGTCAGATTTTGGAAGCAGTTTTTTTATTGAATACTGGATATGTGATCTTGAAATAGAAATTAAAACGTCTCCGGCCGAACTGTTTCTTTATTGGATTTTCGCCCATTAAAGTTGCATAATTAAGCATTGTTATAAAGGGGACGGCATAAGTCCGGTATGAGACCTGTAACGCTGGTACATACAATACACATCTCACAACCTCATTCAGTATCTGGATCATACAACATGGGGCATGTTATAACTAAGCTGTATGTTTCACATCATACCTTACAATCATAACTAGGCCCTACACATTTTTTTTTCATTTGTGATTATGGAAAAAAGGAAGTCATATACAATACTTTTGCCTTTGCCCATGCAAACTGCATATATTACATGTAAATGGAAGCTGATAATTATATTTGAACAAATAAACAGATGGATAAATACATAATGTATTGAGCATGGTTTATACAACTGCACTGATAACGTTATCTCTTTCAGAATGAGCATGTCAACAGGCGCTATACTTCACGATACGTGAAGTATAGTGTGTCAAACGTCCGCCAGACCGAGGGGAAGAAGGTCCTTGTGGCCAAGGAGTTCAACTTTCTGAAGCACCTGCTTCTTACCTTCTTGGTCAGGATTAACGAGGCAGGGGACCTCCCACCCCTCCCTGCTAGGCCACCACCCCGACAGGAGCGTGAGGATGGTGACCGGGTGTCTGACAGTGACAGTGAAACTGATGTCCCATCTGAAGATGAAAATGAATAGAAAACAGTGTTACTTGACAAGTAACATGCATTGGCATAATACCGGTCATAAGCCTTATACCGGTCGAATTAAAATAGTGGAACTTCTAGAGAGATCTACACATGCAACAATAGTTATTTCTGAGGTGTGCACACTTCAGACATCTAGGTGCCCAATACATCATTTACAAAGCATCGATAACAATGCATTCGAAGACAACAAGGCCAAAAGTTTTCAGGTCATTTTCGGGGCAGGCGAGCTCGTCGTGGGACAAACACACTGTCACGTTCATCGCCAGATTTGTAGATAATAATCACATGTGCTCACGGCACAAGACGAGCATGATTCAACAGCAATCCTGAATTTCTTTTGGTGACCTACAACTCGTGTAAAAGTGTGAGGAACCGTTGCATTATCGCCCGGATCTACGGCTGAATGGGTCAAATTGATCGTGCGCCGCCATTTTCCCGCCATTTTTAATGCTACGCCAGCAGTAAAGTTTTACGTCATAGCGGTTGTGACGGACCAAAATTAAATGAAAATTCTTGTCAGTATACGCCCATTTTCTCATGACTTTCTGTATGCTCATGCAGATTTTTGTTTTGTGCAACTACTAACAGGAAAGAAAGGAACAACAGAGGATGTATAAAGGTACATAGCGGCAGTTAATTGTGCCGTGTTTCGTTCGGCCGGTATAGTGCACCCCCTTCCAACCACGCGCCCGTTCTCCGTGCAATTCCGCGGTGTGTTCCAATTACGATATTATGTTTTTAGCAGGGCCAGAGAGACAAAATAATATACACAGAAGAAGTGGCAAAGGTAAGCTGTAACAGAAACATATAACTGGAGAAAATGATGCGTTGATCATTTGCCAAATTAGCATTGCTTGAGAAATTGCAGTAAACCGACCGGTATTATACCAATGGATGTTATATATGTAATGAGACTACAAGGCTAGCTAGTTATTATGTTGTAGTTTGTACTGAAATGTAGATATGTAAATGTATTCATATGTAGAGTTGCAAGACACTTTGTGAAACAGATTCCATGTCAGAATTTTGTACACAAGAAGACAAGTTCTGATGTTATAGTTTGTATTGCTGTTTGAACATGTAAATATCTAGTCCCCCATGATCCATATGCTCTAGTTGCAAGACACTTTGTGAAACAGATTCCATGTCAGAATTTTGTACACAAGAAGACTAGTTCTGATGTTATCGTTTGTATTGCTGTTTGAAAGTGTATGTAAATATCTAGTCCCCCATGATCCATATGCTCTAGTTGCAAGACACTTTAACGAAACAGATTCCAGGTCAGAATTTTGTACACAAGAAGACTATTTTTTATTAATAGTTCCGATGTTATGGTCTATTGAACATGCAAATGTCCAGTATTATGACCAAACAGAGTAGACCAAACAAGTTGCACACGGAACGTTACTAATCTGACTGGAAATAATAGCTTTGAGGCGAAAATCAGCAGCCAAATATATTGCATACAGTTACCTAATCGTCAGGAAAAGTAAGACAGTCCCGCTTTCCCATTGTAGTAAGTTGACAAAATTATGTTTCTTTCGATGGCAAAAAAATAAACATGGTGACAAACGTAGCTTACTCTTTCCGAACAGAAAAATTAAAATACCGCTAAACTGTTAAATATTCTACAGGCACACTATTTCGAACTTGTACTTCTTCACATACCTTCTAAATCTGTAGGTATTTCCAAGTCCCGATATCCTGCCAAACCAACACGTAGCGTTCAAGCTCGTTTCCGAGCAAGGCCGGCAGCGTTGTAAACAAATCCAAACGAACATTTCTCCGAATCTGGTGGCTCGCCTGGCACTGTTTCACTTCCTAGGCCTTGTGCGACAAAAAATATATCTGAGCAGCGACAGCAACACGTTCCCTTCTATGTTGCACTTATACCGGCCGTATTTCCATCGAAAACGCCGCGTGAAGTTTGGAACTAGGAAGGTCCAACATGGCGGTTCCAAAACATGTGCTCCGGACTGTGTTTGTGTATGCTTGTCACGTAGGTGTATCACGTGTTCCCTTTGTTATGTTCCGCTCGGGCGTCAACAGCGCTGAGCGCCCCGCGGTTTTGTAATCCGCATTTATGATCTCGGGGTCTATTTCGTCTGCTAAATCACAGTAGGCAATTTTCAACTATATGGCGTTGCCCTGGGCACTCCGGTTTCGCCTTTAACGTATGCTAAAAAGATAAAACATCAAGAGCAGATGATAGAATAAAAATGTTTCTTACTACGTTTATTGCCGAAAGCAGCATCAACTACGTCAAATGACGTCAAAAATGACACCATGCATATCTAAGATTGCATCTTATCTCTGATCCGCCATGTTATATCCACCACATTGTATTTTCAAACTACAATTTTTTTTTCCAACAACAAAAAAAAATCTTAAAAGACCTTGACAATAGACTAAAAACGTTAATTTAAACATTGTTTTTAAATGAACAGATTCTAACGAAGCTTATCATTCTTAAACCTGGTCCTATGGTCTGCCATCTTGAATTTTGACCAATGGCATCATCAAATAAGCATAATTTATGTTTGTTTTACTTATGGCAAATAATCTAGATAACAAAAGATTTTTTTTAGCAAGGAAATAGCAGTCATATAGCAAATAAGCATGAAAAAAATGGCCGTAAGAAAAAGAAAAAAAATGAAAATTTTGTCAAGTTTTCTGACATTGTTGCCCACTAAATTTTAGGAAAAAACATAAGATTTGGGGGCTATAGCGTAATAAGCCCTTCTGGCGTTATGCGAGATAAATGTCGCAGACCTAAAAAGCCAGCAAAGGTGAGATAGAGTTACAAGAAAAAGCCAGTTTTCGGCTGCAAGATAAGGGTGTTCTATATAGTAAATGAAAAAAAAAAGAGAAACTCATTTTTAAAAGTAAGTTTAGAAGTGTGTCTAGAACAGGTCCGCCTATTCCCATATGCAATCTTCTGGTCTCTCTGGTATTTGGCAAATGCTTTACGGATACTTGTGTTAAATTAGTTTAAAGTTGATTTGGAAATTTTGCGCTCTTCCTTGTCTTTTAGCTCACGTGTAAATGGAGTTTCTGATTTTGCCATGTTGACACAAGTCTCGTTCATTACGGCGATTTCTTTCAACTGAAAGTGTTCCATATGAATGCCGTATGGTTGGTACACTCTAAAGCGCTCGTCATGTATTTTTGCTTTACTGGCATTATCAGACTGAAGACACTTTTCTTGTAACTCAAGATTTTTGGCCTTTAAAATTGCAACCTCTTTTTTCCATTCGAAAGGAAGTTTGGAAAGTTTTACCCACAACGTTTTGTTGAAGTGATCGAACAACATGGCATCTGCCCTGTTCCACTGGCGGATCTTTTCCGCCATATCTGCTGTCATGCTACGTTTGGATCTTTCTTTTCGTGTGTTAACCTTGAAAAATGTAAGGTCATTAATATCCCAGCAAAGCGTGTGTTTCAGCAAAACCAAGGACTCTTCGAAATAATCTGCTATCATCACAACAGAAAATATCTTTTCAATTCGATCAATGCCAAATTCTATACTCTCATCCGAGTCAGACTCTGTCCTGATATTACCAAAGTCATAAAGCATGGGGCTGCGGTAGCGCAGTGGATTTTTTTCCCCGAACCTGACATAATAAAACGGCTGATCGAGAAATGCCTTTAAAGGCTCAGTACTGTTTATCGGGAAATGTTTGTGGAATTGAAAGTAACTGAATACTGATTCAAACATGTAAACTGGGTCTCTAATGATTGTAATATATACAGTATCGTCTGGCATAAGTTCTCGAATGTTCTCGTGATGAAACCTCATGTGGTGGCAAAGGATGTTGTAGGTGGTGTTTTTCGTCGCAACCTGCTCTTGCAGCACAAATGATTTCTGAAATAAATGCGGCCAGCCCAACATGTGTCCCCTTCTTGGTAGAACAAAGGTGAGGTTTCTAGTGCTACCGAATCGCATAAGTATGTTTTGTACGGAAGAACTAGCAGTCTTGTGGGTCTTCAAGAAAACAAGGTTTGTTTTTCCGTTGCATGTGTTGGAAGTACGGCTAGATTCAGCTTGTTCTGGTCCTTTCATAGAGTTGATATTAAAATCATTGTTCAGATTTTTTCTGAAAACACTGTTTGTGTGAAGCCTTCTTTCCAAAATAGTGTTGGTCTTGCGATTGTTTGGCTCATCGGTTAGTGCATTCTTGCCCGACGCCTGTGTGTGTCTCTTGACTTGTTCGCCTGCTTCGGTGTTGTCGGAAGCTCGTGTCCTCATGATACTGTTAATGGTGTCATAAATCAACTCTGTCTTCAACCTGCATTTATAATGTACACTTCGTTTGATAAGAAAGCTTTATACAGATTGTCCAAGCAACATTGTAAAGAGTCATTAGAAAATATCTTTATATTTTCTTTAATACTTAATAAGTACATGTATGGATATTATTTTGATAAACCGACTACCAAACCAATCAATCAATCAATCAATCAATCATCCATTCAATCAACTTATTTTATATAAAAACGGAAAAAAGTAACAGAGAACTCAGTAAAATAATTTCTCATTACACTGCCCAAAATGCATTTTCTTTTCCAGGATGAACATTATTCTGTCCCAAAGAAATCTCTGTCCCCACGAAAAAAATATGCTTGTCCATGGGGCAAGCAAATTTTTGCTTGTTAAGTTTTTGAGACGATTTGAGAATTGTCCATGGGGTAAACTAAACAAGAAAAATCCTTTTCGGTAGTGTAGGTACAGAAAAAAAATATATATAATGAGTACCCGTCTTCCCTTGCAGCTCCTGTTTTAACCCTAGACCAAAACGATGTGGGTAGTAGATGCTTGCGGAACAGCGTCATCATCAGGAGCAAAGCTGCCACAAGCAGCAGTGTTATCTTGCCACGTCGACAACGCATGTTAATCTAAGCTCTCCACTCGGTCGTTTTCGTAATTTCTGTAAGCAAAATGTAACAATTCAATTGTAGTGCGGTAAAGAATGACTTTTATTTTAAGTTACCCGAATGGCGTCCTTAGTTGTGTTTTCTATACGTGAGAAACATTTAAGCAGTTTGAGTAAAAAAAGTAATTTAAAGAATACCGGGCAAAGTGAGGACTAGAAAATTTTATTTCTGAACACACGAAACATGAGACTTTGCAGCATGTCTGCCTTAAAAGAGCCCTTATAACCCTATCGGATTTTATTGTGGATTTAGGGCGGGACATAATACATTCATGAACAATGAAGGTTTTGTTTCTGGTGTTTGTATGTGTTTGTATGTGTGTGTATGTGTGTATGTGTTTGTGTGTGTGTGTGTGCCTGTATGTGTGTGTGTGTGTGTGTGTGTGTGTGTGTGTGTGTGTGTGTGTATGTGTGTGTGCATGTGTGTGTGCTTGTGTTTCTTTCTCTCTCCTCTCTCTGTGTGTGGTATCTGTGTATATGTCTAGATATACCCGATCAACCTTTAGATGTATCGATACGTCAATGATACATGGTATGTGGATAGGGGTTAAAAAGATGATCTCATCTGGCTCAACGGTATATGGCATTCGGATTGCAGGGAAAAAAACATGTCTATGTTAACACAACACATAGTTTCGTGTATTTTTACAATGACTTTTTAGCATAACCTAGCCTCTCACAAGGTTTTCAGCGGCATACTGGTACATGTATTGAACATTCTTTCTAAGAACATGTTGTTGGTACGTTCAACTTTACTAAATGAGTCATACCAGTATACCATATCTCAGAATTGTGAAGAGAAGGAGACAAGGAGGCTAGCTAGTTCTTATGTTAGAGTTTGTATTGAACTGTTTGAACATGTAAATGCCTAATCCTCCGTATGCAGAGGTCGCAAGACATTTTTTCTGACACAGATTTCATCTCAGAATTGTGAAGACAAGGAGTCTAGCTAGTTCTGATGTTATAGTATGAATTGAAATGTTTGAACATGTAAATGTCTATTCCCCATATGCAGAGGTCGTAAAACATTTTTTTCTAAAAGAGATTTCATCTCGGAGTTTTGTAGACAAGAAGGCTAGTTCTAATGTTATTGTTTATATTGAACATGCTAATATCCAGTATTATGATGAAACTGAGTAGACCAAACGTTAACATGACAAAAAGGGTTTCTTTGATCTTCCACATGATTTCCGTCAAAAGCAAAGTCAAATGCCGACTGCAGTATCATCGGCTATAGCTGCATACGGAAGCTCCTTGATTCATGAAGACATGGGAGAGAACTATGGCCCGACAGCGGTCCTGTTATTATCAGTTGCAGCTGACGTTCTGTTCCGCGATCTTCAGTAGAAACTCTTTACTGATGTAAAAAAAAATGACCAATGTCTCTAATGGTATGTTCCTCGTACCATCAGTTAACGCACGCTGGTATCTAGACACACTTGGACAGCGAGAAAAGACGCGGACTTCACAATACCCACTCAACTGAATAATTTGAAAATTGTGACAGGCACGCCGATTGGCCAAAGGTTTAACCCTATACATGTAGTCATGCAAGGAGAAGTTCTATTGGCTTTTTCTGAAGAATTTGCATGGGCACAGACACAAATAGATGTGAGCTGCCGCTAGCTATGTCTGTTGTCATTCACGCCAAGGAAGTTGTTTGAGCTGCCTGATTACCCGTATTTCACAGTAAAACAATACCGTAAAGGTGTAAAACATGCCTCTGTAATTATTAACAGCTTGAAATATCAGTAGAAATGTAACGTTTAACGTTGTCACGTTGTCCTTTCGTACAATCAAGAACATAATCCGGGACAAAAATTTAGTACATCGAGTCAAGGAGGTTATATCTTGACATAGATCATTTCACGTATATTGTGTGTCGACAGTAGAGGCCAAGTTACAGACGATGACCAAGAAAATTGACAGTATCTTGTTCCGTGTTCTCTCCATTCTTTTGACAAAAGTCTGCCCCTAGATCAGATCGCAGTCCTATGTTTTCCCTATGTCCGACGCGGTTTCATTATATTTCAGCCATACCATAGGTATGGTGAAATATATTGTATTCGTAATGTTTCTTTCTCCTGTCAAATCTTCAGAACACGGTATCTCCGTTGTTCCTCAACCGAATGGCTTGAAATTTGGCACAAGGGTAGAGTGGGCCAATACCCTCGGATATTTTTTTTCATTTTTCCCATATCTTTCTCTTGAATGATTTTATTAAGGTTTTTGGGTCATCTTAAGACCAAAACGGTATATTTTGGCCCCCTGTACCCTGGTCTTACAATGGAATGGCCTGAAATTTGGTGTAGATAGGCATTAGATAGTTGGTAAAATGATCCAAGTAAAAGTTTTGACGTAAACTACTTTAAAATGATCAATTTTGGCACTTTTCTGATGGGAAATTTGTTTTCTTTTGGCCTCCTGACGTGACCTTCCGTGACCCCGCACGGAGCCCACACCTGTGCGCGAAGAGGACGAAGGCTAATTAATATTCATAAGCGGGGCCTCACGATTCCGTATATACTGCAGTGTTCCCGCCAGAATTATTTACAGCGTCGGCACACGGGGCCCTGGGTCCACCGAAGAACGCCGAAGGCCCCGGCCCGGCAGGGTCCGGCAGAGTACATGGCTTTGTCGATGAATTTGCCAACATTCCGCGTAGCAATATCAATCATTTTCGGCAGATTTGACTTTGGCAGGGTAAGTTGAGACAATCGAGGAAATGTTACTTGGCGGAAATCGCGGGAAAATTGGCCAGTTTAGATTTGATAAGTAAGTTTAACAATGGCGAGAATGATTATTTCCTCATCAATATTTATCGTTAGAATGTTTTGAACTGTTCATCTAAACAATTGTGTTACCTGTGCAATGTTTATATGAATAAACATACATTTTGCCAGCACGATGTTGCAGCAACATGATAACTTTATGTCTGTATTATGCCACTTTTATTGTTGAAGGTGCGTAAGCAAATAAACAAGCATGACAAAAGAAATATTATGATACTATTTATTCGGTAACATTCACTTTTATTCACGATTCTAATTTGCAACGCCTGCAAACTCCGATCGGAATCACCCGGACCTTGTACGATTTAAAATGCATTTAACGTGAAATTGGAATTTATGACGAATCCGACACGTTAGTTCAAGGAGCTTTTATCAGATAAAAGCTCCTTAGTTAGTTCAGATTCTTTTCTCAGTAGTCACGCTTCCTATTTTCATAGTTTAAAAACTATCGACAAAGGAAGCGTTAAAGAATGTTTTTCTCTTGGTGCAAACTGTAAACACACGTCACCCACCACTCGTCTCCGATGTGACGAAGCCATTCGCGCCATTTTATTGGATTTTAGACGGACTCGACAGTCGAGCCGTCCACGGCGGCCTTGGCATCGTTTCCTCGCGATCGGTGTCAGCCCTGACTGCACCGCTGCCCCATTGTCGTTGTCCCTCAACTTAGTTGTAGTAGAAGCAATAGTTTCCGCGTCGTCCACTTCTTGACAGGTCGACGCCTTAGCGAGATACTTGTGTATGTTATCCAGTCCCAAACATCGCAGTTTCTCGGTTTATTTTCGCAAAGTTTCGTGCCTCTTCTTGATTGACGGGATGTTACCGCCTTTGTTGGAGCCGCTGCTGGCTGTGATTGGTCGCAAGTTAATTCGATTTTTCGCATAAAGTGGCACGCCCTGTCTAATCGGTATATCTAAAGACTACAGCCAAGGCTGTTGTCATAGTAACGACACGTATAACAACATTTCCCACATGCGAATCGGGTTGGGCACGTCTTGTACTGCGTGCGTTTGATTTGAGCTCAAGTCGCCGAATTTGCAAGTCTCACCGTCGGTTTTACAAACAGCACGTGCACTTACTTTTTCACCAGTCGTCTTCCAGAACGTTCAAAATTATGAAGGAAAAGAGGCTTTTTCCTGTCATTTTTTCGGTAAAATCTTAGGAAAATACCGACATGTGTTGGTGCACAGATGTTGGCAAGATATGCAAGTTTTTCTAAGGCGCTGAATTTTGTCACCGTGACTGAATGGTGGCATTGTAAACCGGAAGTACACTTTTTACGTCGCATTTTGGTAACTTTATCGAGAACTTATTATACCATACAGTAGAACTCTGAAAATAGTCTACCACGTCCGGTATGAACTTCGGCTTCATGTCTTTGCCGCGCCAGCTTCAAAAGAAAGGTAAACAAATTTGACTGATATTTTCTCCCACCACCTTTATACCAGCGTTAAAACGGTAAATGCTATTGTAACATCAATAGTTTTACAACGTTGTAGCGGTGTTTAACAGAGATAGAGTCAAAGGCGCGGCAGGAAAATATTACTGAGTGAATACTGAGCGAATTTTCAGCATGTGGAGCGCCGAAGCCTCCAACTTTTTTTGCCTTGCCGGGCGCCGAACTCGGGCGCGAGGCGTCTCAAGCTTGTTGAGGCCCGGGAAATTTTGAAATCTTGACCCTCCGAAACGCCATTTCTGGCATTTTGACGGACAAATTTCACTGATAGTCCGAGCAAAAAATTTTTCCTAGGCCCTCCCCCCCGCTCAAATTATTTTTCCTAGGCCCTCCCCCTGGCTCAATTTTTTTTTCCTAGGCCCATACACCACCCCCCCCCCCCGACGACCGCCCCCCGCTAAATATCGACCAGTCCCTTGGTGCCCAGTTACTCAGTGTAAAATTAGCGTAGCGGATCCGCTGCTAGTATAAACTTCGACCCCTATATGTTGTTTTTGGTAAGTTTTTGTCGACACATCTTGGCTTCCGGGTATCGCTCCGAGGACGCAAACAGTGAAGCGCCCCGGGCAGCTTGACCGATAATGTCATCGCTACGGGCTTTCGAAATTCATTAGGATATTGTGAGATTTTAGGTCCTACAATTTTCTTGCAAATCAGATATGTTAGACCAGATGGTACATTTTTACTTCCTGTATACTGTATAGGTGTAGTTCCCGGGAAAATTTTGTTTGGAAATACGGCGTCGTTGAAAATAGTGTCTTAACTATACGTTTTAATGGGGGCGAGAAACTGGGGTGTGCCCCTAAATGTTCCATTTTCGAGCAGGGGTTATTTGAGAGAGTTAAATATTGTATGGGAAAAGCTATGGCTGAAATATGCTGTATTTGCTCCTAAGCAAATGTCGGCCTTTCTAGTTTCAACTTTCTCGCTATGACACGGTGGGCACTTTGTATTTTCAGCTATAAAAACATCGTACATCGTAGTTTACGAATTTCCGAATTAAACTTCTTTGGTATATTTTTATTACCCTACCTCTTCATACAGAGGGGGTTGATCTCGCAACTCAATGATTATCGCGATACACGCAGAAGTCTATTGCAGCAGTTATGATTTATGTAAGTTGAAACAGAATCTCAGTGAAAGTGCAAAATGATTAAAGCAGAAAATAAGAATAAACGCTTGGCGTTTGAGATCTTTATCTGTGCTAGACAATGCAATACACATCCGACTAACGAACTGATGTTTATGTAATGAAAATGACGAGTGAATTTTAAGCAATGAGGTTAAAACTTTTCTGGGTTTAAGAATGCTTTCCTATTTAGAAGCCAAGATCTATCCCTACCTTTTTTTCCGACATGTAGAAATGACAATGGGGTCCGCAGAGTTACTGCGGCCGGCACTCAATACGTGCCGACCGTATGCGTAGGATTTGCAAGTAAGACTGTGAAAGAAAATGTCGGCCCATAGAAATCCCAGCTTCAATAATTCTGATCTTTTTTTCCCAGTATTTTGAAGACCATTTTTACTGACCTTTATGGTATTCCTAGAAATGGGGATACCGTTTTTTTTAGTCGTAATTTGTTCAGTCTGACGATGTGAGGGGTAGACATATCGTTCATTCAATACCCCCTACACTCCTAACTTCCGTTGCAATCTTCGGAACTTTTTCTTTGGGGGGGGGGGGGGGTCCGGAGCAAAGACTCGCTATCACAGCAAACTCCATTCTTCTGCAAACTCTCTTTGCACCCCTTTTCCGGCTTTCCGGCACAAGAGAACATAGCTAGCCAACGATAAAAATCGCGAACCACCACCCCCCTCCCCAAGAAAAAATAAACAGACCCGTTTCGAAGACTGCAACGGGGGCTATTACACTCCCCAAACCCCTTATTTTGTGTTTAAAATGTAAACCTTCTTGCTTATTAATTGTCCACGCGTAGCCTAGGTTGGGTCGCAAGGGTAGTAATTGCCGGTAAACAGTAATAACCCGCGACCCAAGCTTTGCTTAGAGAATAGGCACAGTCAGGCTTCTGTCTGCCTATTTCCCTAAACGTCTAGTGTAAGGGACCTAGAAATCCTTGTGCAAGTGGAAGTCCAGGTATGTAAAAAAGAAATTAAGGACATTATTCATACACGCCGAAACAGGAGAGTCATGTACACAGCCAGGACCCTGAAAATTTCACAGGTGTATAAATCCCTTGAAACACCCGGAAATTAGGGTTGTCGTGCAGTGGAAAATGTTCGTACATGTCCGCGCCCTGGGAAAGAAAAATCTGAACCGGTTCAAACACACGAACGAACGAACAATTCCATGTGAATCGATAGACGTGCTCCTTTCTTTCAACAAGTTGCACACGTAACGTTACTGATCTGACTGGAAACAATAGCTTTGAGGGGAAAATCAGCAGCCAAATATATTACATACAGTAAGCTACCTGCTCGTCAGGAAAAGTAAGACAGTCCCGCTTTCCCATTGTAGTTGACAAATGTTTCTTTCGATTGCAAAAAAAAAAAACATGGTGACAAATATAACTTACTATTTCCGAACAGAATAATCAAAATACCGCAAAACTGTAACATATTCTACATGCACAATATTTTGTACTTTTACCTCTTTACATACCTTCTAAGTCTGCAGGTATTTCTATGTACCCATATAATGCCAACCAACACGTAGCTGAGCTCTGTTCCGAACAAGGCTGGCAGGGTTGTAAACAAATCCAAACGAATATTTCTCCGAATCTGGTTGCTCGCCTGTTTCACTTCCTTGTGCAAAACAGCGAATGCTCTGGCTCTGTTATATGAATGTACATAGACTTAGTATTCTTATACTAGTCTTTTGAAGGCCGTAAGGGCAGATTGTTCTAGGGCACTGTATCTAGGGCACTTAAATGGAAAGGCAAAGACTTTAGTATGGGCCTTGATTTTTTTTTTCCAATGACACTCTAATCAGAGCCTGTAGAGCCTCCAAAGGAGGCTAGCTTCTTCATCGGTTGACAAACCAACGCTGTATCACCCCTCTTCTGTTGCTTCTCCCTCTTCTGCATGGCCAGCACGACCTTCTCTCTTGTATTCACTAGTCCCATTGTTTGCTTGCACTTCCTGCAGACCTGTTCCTCATAACAGCCCTTACGGTCATTATGCATAGTTTGAATGCAAAAACTGCCATCACTCTTCCCTCATTATGACATAAAAATGTTTTCTTGGGATTCCCTTAACGATTTCTTCTAACTGGGAGTGGCGACTGATAGTTCTTTTTTTTTATATATCTCTTTGTTTGGACTGCAGTGGATTTATTTTGGTGAGGAAGCAAGCATACAAAATCCAAGTTAACCATGACACTCAGAAATTTCAATAATAGCCTATGGTGCACTTAGGGTATATACCAAGTCTGTGGGTGACAGTGTATTCAGCACATTGGCGGGGAAATAGCAACAACAATCCATTGAATATTCGATTTGAAATTATCTGCAGCATAATGAGTTTGATGAAAGTTCTGCCACATGTAAAATAAGAATAATTCACATCCATCAGTGATAGTTAGTGGCCGCTATGAAAAGATATCTGTCCACAATATATTATGTGCTTATTGCTTAATGAATGCAGTGGAGCGTGAAACACATCTTACTGGCCAGAGTACTACAAGACCAAAACAAACAGATTCACCAAGCTGTTACCGCTTAGGACATCACCCAAAAGACTACGTTTTTACTCCAATCACAAAACCAGCTCAGTATGCAGCAAGTAGGACAGTTTAAAGAAGAAGTCAAATTATAGTTGATCATGACTGGACATCAGTGTTATGCAACCTATACGAAACTCTGAGTTTGCGAATGAAACGATGTTGTTGGGACGGCGAAATGGTTATAGGCAAAATCCTATAAGCTCGGTCTGGTATTTTAAAGTTAGATAAACTATCTGTTTAAAGACGTTGTCTGTCCATGTTATGCAATATCTCTGCAGTTTGGCCCTTTCGAGTATATGAAGCTTTCATACCCCATTGCATGTCGCATTTGAGCTTGTCACAGCAGAGGAAAGTTTGGTATGGTATGAAAAATAAAATCTTCCAGCACGTGGCCCATCATGAACAAACTAAATCCTCAACATTATGCTAGACCAATGTGGAATGGCTGTAGATCAATTTGCAAAAGAACCGTTTATTTCAATGCCTTCAGCGTTTATATAGTACATGTATTACTACATCAGTGCGTCCAAAACGTATATCGCGAATGGCTTTGCTCAAAAAGAGGACTCTCATATTCATTAGGTAATAGTTACACAACAAATACTGCCTACTAAACTTAAAGAATAATGCTGAATAGATTGAAATATCCCAATAACATGAATATTTTTGAAGAAAAGTGTCTTTCTGGAGCATTTTGGTGACTTTCGACAAACCATTATATATGTATATGACCTTAAGGTTTGATTTCCTTATAATAACGAGTACTCCAATGGCATGACATACTACATTGTGGTCAATATAGCAAACTTTACTCCACATTGAACTTAACAAGTTTTGAGTTATGTGAATTTTATTAAAAAAATAGACATTTTGGACCATTTTGGTGACCTTTGACCTACAATATGACATTGACTTTGCCTTTTATATAGTGGCAAGTAATCTTTGGGCATGACATGTCACCTACCAACCATCAAATGACGTATTATGAACATATTCCAACATTATACTTGATCAAAATTGTAGAATCTTTAATCCTATTCAGACCGGGCTTTTTTGGTCATCCCTGGACGGGGGGGGGGGGGGGGGTGGGGGGCTTTTGAGGCCCTCCACTTCTAAGTCCTATAACGCTAACACGACGTGCCGTAGGGCCACTAAATTTTCAGGACATGATGTCGACATAATATCTGACACGTATTTACGTTTGACGTTACGTTGACGTAAGATGACGTAATTATGACGTCATCAATTTTATTATATTGGCCGGATCCATGGAAAAAGGGTATTCTCAGAAAACTTCAAGTTATGCTACACAAATGTAACAACAAGTGCAGATAGAATAATAATGTTTATTACGACTTGCGTTGCCAATAGCAACATCAATGACGTCAAAATGACGTCATAAATGACGTCATGCACATAGTTGGATGCACAAGATACGAGTTGGGCTAGGCCATATTATATCCAACACCTTGAATTTTTAAAAATACTTTTTTTGCAACAAATAATCACAAAAGGGAATGAAAATAGACTAAATGCATTCATTTAGATGGTTTTTGATGCAAAAATACCAGGTAGTTACAAATTTTAAGGGATAATTAGCTTGTTATTCTTGATCTGGCCATACGGTCCGCCATCTTGGATTTCGGGCTGATGACATCATTAAATTAGCATAATTTATGCATATATAATTATGAAAGATATGCTAAATAATATAAGATTTTATTTATGTAACAAAATAGCAGTAATATAGCAAATAAATGTGAAAAAAAAAATTGTTAGAACTAAAAAAAGTGATTTTTGGCAAAACTGCCTGTCAACAAACGGTTGTCATGGAACACGAAATAATGGAAAATTTGTCAAACTTAGTCAATTTGTTGCCAACAATATTTTAGGAAAACTCACCAAATTTGGTGGCTCTACCGTAAGCCGTTCTTGCGTTATAAGACATCGAAGTTGCCGCGGGCCTCAAAAGCCCCCCCCCCCCCCCCGGTCTGAATAGGGTTAAATATTGGCAAAAAATACACGTTTTGGAAGTCAATAAGTAATTTTAGGGGTAGGGAAGGGCAAGGGAATTGCGCAGGAGTGCTTAAAAAACTTGTTGCATCAGGAAATCAGGGTTATTGTGGTATACTATAATGTGATCCCTTTGTTATGTTCCGCTCGTGCGCACCTGGCCGGGCGCAAACAGCGCTAAGTGCCCCGCGGTTTTGTAATCCGTATCTATGATCTCAGTGTCTATATCGTCTGCAAAATCACAGTAGGCAATTTTCAATTATATGACGTTGCCCTGGGTTCACAGGTTTCGTCTTTGTCTGATAGTTACTCGGCTGCTGTCGCTTGCTTAGAGACCCTACCGCTAGCGCCATTATTTTATGTTGATCTGCTAAACTCCTTCGCAAGTTTATGTTACTGTCTTAATGCCACGGAGGAATCTGATTGGAGATTATCCTTTAAAATTTACATGTACTATCCTTGAAAATTTAATACTGTTGCAGTTTTAGTTACTAACATTAGCTAAAACGTATCTACAGCAGATATCAACTTGGTATATATAAATGAAGATATAAAAACTCGCGCGGCATCTATGGATATGGAAAACGTAAGCATTAGGTAACAGAACTAACCAGAGATACAGCCGAAATTAAAAGGTGACAGGAATGCGTAGACGTGTGCCTGGATCTTGGTTGACTTTGTGCCGTATTGAAAATTTCAACCACACCCGTTTTACTGGCCTGAAAAGTGTCGACGTGTAAGCTGATTCATATCACTTCTTTGTTTGTTGTTGCTGCTGCCGCGTCGTTCTCCTGTTGCGCAGTATACCTGCGTGTAATTGTGCTTGAACTTAATGTAATGATATAGCGTGAGAGACAGTTGAACCTTGAACGTTGACATAAGGGAAAGATAGTTGAAATGGTATCACAAAGTAAAATGGATTTAATCTCAATAGTTTCTGCAATTCGTTAACGTAACCGTAAGATCCATAAGCCTCCAATGATTGTAAGAAACTTATCCCATACTACAACTCCTGTATTAGTTAGATAAGCCCTAAGTTAAGTTATAGCACTGTAGTTATGTAGATGCCATACTTTGTACCTCGTACAATTGTTGTGCAATAAAGTTATATATATCTTTATTACTAAGGACAAGACAATCACCAAAACAGGCCACACAGATGTTACGGGAACTTAGAGACGAGCACAAACAAATGGTTCGCTCCATAATAAGTGTCTACGTGTTGTTGTTGCTTTTTTTGCCACCTCATACGAGGGGATCTGAAGCTTTTGCGCAGATTGAGTTTTTATATCTGAAAACCAGATTAGATTTGATTTATGTTAAATTAAATGAATTTCTGATATGGTAGATACAAAATAGAAATAGGGGTTGTTCCATGGAGCCAACTTCATGGAGGTATTAACCCTACCACACCGGGGTGGGGTTGGGGCTTAAAGTGTCCGCACAAACTTTGACGTCCCATAGTTCTAAAACGGCTTGTGCTAGGATAACCAACATTCATATCATTTCTTTGTTTGTTGTTGCTGATGCCGCGTCATACTCCTGTTGCGCAGGATACCTGAGTGCCATTGTGCTTTATGTAAATTAATGTTTAGGGAAAAGCAAATGGGTCGCTCCAGATTCCGGGTCTACCTGTTGCTGTTGCTTTTTTGCTGCCTTATATGAGGGGATCTATTGCGCAGACCGAGTTTTATATCTTAAAAGTTAAATTTTGCAAGACAATCTTAAAATTTCATTGTTTAAATCAAAATTAGTTATATTTGTGAAATTTGCCTTTCAGAAACCCGTTGCCATGGCATCACGAAAAATTAGAAATTTATTAATTTTTTTGCAAATTGTTCCCATTAATTTTCTAGGGAAATCCTCCAATTTTAGTTACTCTAGCACAAGCCGTCTGGGAGCTATAGGACGTCAAAGTTTGTGCGGACACTTTAAGCCCCTACCCCACACCGGTGTGGTAGGGTTAATACATCCAAGAAGTTGGCTCCATGGAACAACCCCTATTTTATCATATTATTATATTTACCCCTATATCATTTTGTATCTTAGAAATACATCTAATTTAACATAAAACTCAATCTGCGCAAAAGCTTAAGATCCCCTCGTATGAGGTGGCAAAAAAAGCAACAACAACACGACACGGATTCTGGAGCGAACCATTTGTTTTTGCTCTTTTGAAAGTTGCCGTAACATCTGTGTGACTTCTGTTGGTCGTTTTCATGTCCTTAGTAATGAAAATATGGATCTTACGGTTACGTTAATGAATTGCAGAAACTATTTAGATTAAATCCATTGTTTTACTTTGTGAAACCAAAGTTCAAGGTTCAACTGTCTCTCACGCTATATCATTACATTAAGTTCACGCACAATTACACGCAGGTATACTGCGCAACAGGAGTATGACGCGGCAGCAGCAACAACAAACAAAGAAATGATATGAATCAGCTTACACGTCGACACTTCTCGGGCCAGTCAAACGGGTGTGGTTGAAATTTTCAATACGGTACAAAGTCAACCAAGATCCAGGCACACGTCTACGCATTCCTGTCACCTTTTAATTTCGGCTGTATCTCTGGTTAGTCCTGTTACTTAACGTTTATTTTTTCTATATGCATAGATGCTGCGCGATTTTTTATATATCCATTTATATATACCAAGTTGATATCTGCTGTCGTTACATTTTAGCTAATGTAAGTAACTTAAACCGCAATAGTATTAAATTTTCAAGGATAGTACGTTTGTAAAGTGTAAAGGGTAATAGGTAACTTCCAAGCGGATTCCTCCGTGGCATTAAGACATTAACATAAACTGGCGAAGGAGTTTAGCAGGTCAGGATAAGATAATGGCGCTATAGCGCTAGCAGTATGGTCTCTAAGAAAGCGACAGCTGCCGAGTATCCATCCGAAATCAAAGACGAAAGCTGTGAATCCAGGGCAACGCAATATAGTTGAAAATTGTCTACTGTGATTTAACAGACGAAATAGACACCGAGATCATAAATACGGATTACAAAACCGCGGGGCGCTTAGTGCTGTTGCCGCCCGGGCCAGGTGCGCGCAAGCGGAACATAGCAAAGGGATCACGTTATAGTAAACCACAATAGCCCTGATTTCCTGATGCAACAAGGTTTTTAACCACTCCTGCGCAATAAGTTTGAAATTTTCTTTTGAAAACCCCTCCTACCACTAAAATTACTTTTTGCACCCCAAAACGTGCATTTTTTGCCAATATTCAAAGATTCAACAATTTTTTTAAAGTATAATGTTGGAATATGTTCATAATATGTCATTTGATGGTTTGTAGGTGACATGCCATGCCCAAAGATTACTTGCCACTATATAAAAGGTAAAGTCAATGTCATATTGTAGATCAAAGGTCCAAAATGTCTATTTTGTTACTAAAATTCACATAACTCAAAACTTGTTAAGTTCAATGTGGAGTAAAGTTTGCTATATGTCATTTAACCACAATGTATTATGCCATGCCATTGGAGTACTCTTTATTATAAGGAAATCAAACCAACACAATACCCCCCCCCAAAAAAAAGGCCACACAGATGTTTCGGAAACTTAGAGACGAGCAAAAAACAAATGGTTCGCTCCAGAATCCGGGTCGTGTTGTTGTTGATTTGATTCATGTCAACGTTCAAGGTTCAACTGTCTCTCACGCTATACTTATTACATTACGTTAAAGCACAATAACACGCAGATATACTGCGCAACAGGAGTACGACGCGGCAGCAGCAACAACAAACAAAGCACTGATATGAATCAGCTTACACGTCGACACTTTTCAGGCTAGTAAAACGGGTGTGGTTGAAATTTTCAATACGGCACAAAGTCAGCCAAGATCCAGGCACACGTCTGCGCATTCCTGCCACCTTTTAATTTCGGCTGTATCTCTGGTTAGTTCTGTTACTTAACGTTTATTTTTTCTATATGCATAGATGCTGCGCGATTTTTTATGTCTTCATTTATATATACCAAGTTGATATCTGCTGTCGTTACATTTTAGCTAATGTAAGTAACTTAAACTGCAAAAGTATTAAATTTTCAAGGATAGTACGTTTGTAAAGTGTAAAGGGTAATAGGTAACTTCCAAGCGGATTCCTCCGTGGCATTAAGACATTAACATAAGCTGGCGAAGGAGTTTAGCAGGTCAAGATAAGATAATTGCGCTATAGCGCTAGCGGTATGGTCTCTAAGAAAGCGACAGCTGCCGAGTATCCATCCGAAATCAAAGACGAAAGCTGTGAATCCAGGGCAACGCAATATAGTTGAACATTTTCTACTGTGCTTTAACAGACGAAATAGACACCGAGATCATAAATACGGATTACAAAACCGCGGGGCTCTTAGTGCTGTTGCTGCCCGGGCCAGGTGCGCGCAAGCGGAACATAGCAAAGGGATCACGTTATAGTAAACCACAATAGCCCTGATTTCCTGATGCAACAAGGTTTTTAACCACTCCTGCGCAATAAATTTGAAATTTTCTTTTGAAAACCCCTCCCTACCACTAAGATTACTTTTCGAACCCAAAACGTGCATTTTTTTGCCAATATTCAAAGATTCAACAATTTTGATCAAGTATAATGTTGGAATATGTTTATAATGGGTCATTTGATGGTTTGTAGGTGACATGGCATGCCCAAAGATTATTTATATATATTACTTATATATTATACTTAGTTATTATACTTATATATTATTATATACTATACCACTATATAAAAGGTAAAGTCATTGTCATACTGTAAAGCAAAGGTCACCAAAATGGTCCAAATGTCTATTTTGTTACTAAAATTCACATAACTCAAAACTTGTTATTATACATGTGGAGTCAAGTTTGCTATATGTCATTTGACCACAATGTAGTAACGGGAGGTGCCCCAACACGGTATGCTTTTTCTTGCGCTCAAACTCATGACGCTCCATCGCTAGTTGCCCGAGAGTGGTAAAATTTTGATGACTGAATTTTTTACACATAGATTTGAACAACATACTTGAATAAGAAATGCATTTATGTGGTTCATGAACCTTTCGCGCTGCATGTTACAAGCGGCAAGCACTGTGAAGCAATTTCGTGTATGTAACCTTTCAATTTTGTGCTACGCTTGACAGTGTGCCTAACTCGGTACGCCTTTTTTTTTACATATTGCTCTCTTCAGAAGTAAGTGGTAAATTTAAGTACACAGAAAAAAATTAATAATATGTTATTTTAGCTTTCTTTTGACAGTAAAATCGTGACTGTATGTACTTCTTGTCTCACATGAGGAAGGCTGTACCTAGAACAATCCAGCTGATGTTTACGGGCAATGGGCTGAATGCACTGATTGTGAATGCCCGACTAAAAAAACATTCCGAAAAAAAGACACCGCCAACATCAACAAAACTCTGTCTGATTATATGAAAATATCATCTACATCTCTTTATCTTCATATTTTCATAGACAGCACGAATCATTTGTTACAGTCAAATAAATCTTTGGAGCGTTCTTTAGCCTGTCACCTTTACGGCCACACTCCCTTGGGAGTACAATGGTGGCAATGTTTATGTCGCTTCCTTTTGGTTGCTTTTCTACTCAACAGACATTTTAAGACCCATATCCATAGTGTGTTATGGAGCTTTAAGAGCAAATGTCTGTAAGGATCAAACAATGGTGGCAAAGGTCAAAAAATCGATTTGGCTCATATTTTGCACAGTGATAGTACTTGGTCCACAAACCCTCAAAATAGATTTCTTTTAGATAAAAACTCCTTGTTGCCATGGTAACGGGCCAACAAAGTTTTCTGGCCATTTTCCCCAATTTTCGCATCTCAAAAACACGGAAATCGGCATACTTTTCGGCATTGTCACTCCAACACCATTTATGATATCGTCAAAACAAAACAAGATCTGAATAGACCAACATTTTGGCTTTTTAGAAATTGTTGTGAAATTTCCAACGAGATAAAATTGAGTTCTTGGGCAGCATCAAAACAATACAATGTTTCAAGCTTCAAAATAACGTAATTTTTGGCCCAACTTTGTAACGCCATAAGTGCCGAGCTGGTAATTTTTTTGACTTGAAATTTGTACCCTGTATAGATAATTGATATATCTATCAAATGCATTGTTGCAAAGTTTGGGGTCTTGTTTGGTTGTCACGTGGTCGTCCTCAAAAGTAGGCCAGTTTTTGCGTTTGACGAAAATTGTGAATTTTAGCCATGTTCAAAGTACTACATGTGGCAAAATAAAACAGAATTCTAACTCAAATTCTTGTCAAAGAGAGATCTATGTATTGTCTATTTGATAAATGCTTGAAGAGTTTTAGATCGTGACGCTTAGTCACGTGGTTGTCCCTGGAAGTAGGCCACTTTTTTGCGTTTGGCAAAATTTTGAATTTTAGCCATGTTCAAAGGGTTTTCTGTGACAAAGTGAATTTGAATTCTGATTCAACTTCTTGTCAAAGGGAGACCTAGGTATTGCCTATCTAATAAATAATTTCAGAGTTTTGAGTCATAAAATGTAGTCCAGTGGTTGTCCCTGAAAGCAGGTCATTTTTTGCATTTGGCGAAATATGTGAATTTTAGCCATGTTCAAAGTACTCTACGTTTAAAAAGAAGTCTAACTCAACTTCTTATCAAAGGTAAATGTAGACAACGCCTATATAATAAATGTTTGCAGAGTTTTAGATTGTGACATTTAATCACATCCGAAGTACAATACTTAGCAAAGTGGAATAAAATTATGATTAAACGTATTGTCAAATGTAGCTGTAGGTATTGGCTGTCAAACAATTAATTGTAGAGGTTTGGATCTTGCCGTTGGTTGTCCCCATCTTCAGATGTTTATGTTTTACCCCTAGACTTAAAGATAACGTTTTCACCTTCGCCAAAAAGGTTATGTTTTGGGTAGCGTTTGTATAAATGTTTGTAGAAGACCAGAATAACTCAAGAACGCCTAAATGGATTGTATTGATATTCGGTATGTGGGTATGAGACTTTGAAGCTTTGAAAGAGAATAACTCAAGAAGGGGTTGACCGATTGTCATGATTTTTTGTATGGAGATAGCTTAAGAGATGCTTCATATAAATACATATTTACTATACAAATCGGAATCTAATTTGCATAGATAATTAGGAAAACAATTAAACACGCCCAGTTCCATTATAGGACCATTAGAAAGTGTCAAATGTAACTGAGATAGGGAAGAATATTGATCGATATATATCATGCAAAATAATGAC
Source organism: Branchiostoma floridae x Branchiostoma belcheri (assembly GCA_019207045.1). Lineage (NCBI taxonomy): Eukaryota > Metazoa > Chordata > Leptocardii > Amphioxiformes > Branchiostomatidae > Branchiostoma > Branchiostoma floridae x Branchiostoma belcheri. The sequence goes on along the minus strand of JAFMNZ010000090.1, from coordinate 264,144 downwards.
CTAATTTGCATAATTGATTAGAAAATGCTCCGATGTCATTGTGGTAAATGACGGGAACTTCTTACTGGTAGCATTTGGAAGTTATGTACAGGTGAACATTATTGTTGAACTTTAGTTATGCAAATGAGGTCCTTACTTGCATAAATTATTACAAAATGCGATGAAAATCTTTTTAACATAGATTGTTTACATCTGTTATTCGGTGGAAGAGATAAACAAGTAATAGAATCTATGCAAATGAAAATCTTATTTGCATAATTAATGACCAAAACAATTAATACAGTAGTTGTAAAGGGTAGAATTATTTGGCGAATGTATGGGGTCGTGGGACTGTAGTATATATTATTTATTTGGTTTTGAAAGATCTGAAACGTTATAAACTGTACTTGAAGTGTTCTTATTCAGGCTTAGAGAAATGCTGTTAGAAGACTCTGATACTTTGGAGCAGATGACTTTTGGAAAGTTTGTTTTTGCTAACATTTTACAATGTGCAAATTTCAAACGTTTAACGATGGCAATGAGTATTGGATTGGCATCACAATGACTGATACTGAATTGAATACAGTGTTTGATCAAAGATTAGTGTTGCATGGCCTCTGTGTCTTTTAAAGTAGTGATATGCAATACGTAATATGAAATATTGTTTCAGTTACGTTCTGTAACGCGTATCTAAAGGGACGCTCACTAGAATTCATTTGATAGATCTAGATATGGCCTACTTTCAGAGACAACTATGTGACTAAAAATCACTACTTGCGACTCTTCAAGCATTTATTAGTTAGGCGATACATAGATCTTTCTTTGACGAGAACTTGAATCAGTATTCTAATTTGCTTTGTCATGTAGAGTACTTTGAAAATGGCTAGAATTCACAATTTTCGCCAAATGCAAAAATTGACCTACTTTCAGGGACAACCACGTGACTGCATTTCATGACTCAAAACTCTGCAATCATTTATTAGATAAGCAATACCTAGTTCTCTCTTTGACAAGAAGTTGAATCAGAATTCAAATTCACTTTGTCACAGAAAACCCTTTGAACATGGCTAAAATTCAAAATTTTGCCAAACGCAAAAAAGTGGCCTACTTCCAGGGACAACCACGTGACTAAGCGTCACGATCTAAAAGTCTTCAAGCATTTATTAAATATACAATACATAGATCTCTCTTTGACAAGAATTTGAGTTAGAATTCTGTTTTATTTTGTCACATGTAGTACTTTGAACATGGCTAAAATTCACAATTTTCGTCAAACGCAAAAACTGGCCTACTTTTGAGGACGACCACGTGACAACCAAACAAGACCCCAAACTTTGCAACAATGCATTTGATAGATATATCAATCATCTATACAGGGTACAAATTTCAAGTCAAAAAAATTACCAGCTCGGCACTTATGGCGTTACAAAGTTGGGCCAAAAATTACGTTATTTTGAAGCTTGAAACATTGTATTGTTTTGATGCTGCCCAAGAACTCAATTTTATCTCGTTGGAAATTTCACAACAATTTCTAAAAAGCCAAAATGTTGGTCTATTCAGATCTTGTTTTGTTTTGACGATATCATAAATGGTGTTGGAGTGACAATGCCGTAAAGTATGCCGATTTCCGTGTTTTTGAGATGCGGAAATTGGGGAAAATGGCCAGAAAACTTTGTTGGCCCGTTACCATGGCAACAAGGAGTTTTGATCTAAAAGAAATCTATTTTGAGGGTTTGTGGACCAAGTACTATCACTGTGCAAAATATGAGCCAAATCGATTTTTTGACCTTTGCCACCATTGTTTGATCCTTACAGACATTTGCTCTTAATATGTGTATCATGGCAGTTGTGTGACTGCTTGAAAGAGTTCGTATAGTTGGCGACACGAGCCACCAATACGCAGAGGCCGGTGACCGCAGTGATTCAGCACTGTCAACATTACTGTTAGAATTCTGTTTTTTTTTAACATGAAGTAAATATGTTAAAGTATACTTGGAATGCAAATTAAAACTGTGTGCATGGATTTGGTTTATTTACCTTTGTAATCAGCATAGTCAGTGGCAACAAACACGGTGTACTTATGGATAATAAGATCAGCAAAAAATCCGTTCCGTCTTACGACGGGAACCGTCTTAGGGCGGCCCCCGTTATGTCATGTTGCGTGGGACCGCGCGGCGCAGTGGCAGCATTTGCGGCTCGAGACCGAGAGGTTGCGGGTTCGAATCCAGCAAAAGCAACAACAACACGACCCGGATTCTGGAGCGAACCATTTGTTTTTGCTCGTCTCTAAGTTTCCGAAACATCTGTGTGGTCTTTTTTTTTGGGGGGGGGGGGGGGCATTGTGTTGGCTTTAGTAATAAAGATATGGATCGTACGGTTAAGTTAATGCGTTACAGAAACTATTTAGATTAAATCCATTGTTTTACTTTGTGCAACCATTTCAGCTATCTCTCACTAGTAGTATAGTAGGAACACGCTGCTATTATTTATTCAGGAGCAAGAAGGAGCAGGTCAGAGGTCACATATGATGTATTCGGGTGGTGCAGGTCAGAGGTCAAATATGATGTATTCAGGTGGAGCAAGTGAAAGGTCAGATATAATTTATTCAGGAGCAGGTCAGAGGTTATGTTATGACGGCAAAATCTAGGGGAATAGGTATTTTGTTAGATCTGGTCGGGGTGAAATAGGGGTCAGGCCGCCCTTTTGATAGATCCCCCCCCTGCCCCCAAATGAACCTCCCCCTCCCCAATCGTGAAAGACATGCCCTTATTTGGCCTGGTTCTAAGTCTCTATCGCATAATATAAAGATGACAATGACCGTTTGATTTTTCTATTCTTTTATTCTCTACTTTCAAAAGTCAGCATCTAACGTGAACTTTTGCTGTTCAGAGGAGGACATCACGCCCATCTTCTGGTACTCTCCCACCTTCTTTTCAAAGAAGTTGGTCTTTCCCTCCAGAGAAATGTTCTCCATGAAGTCAAAGGGGTTCTCGCTGTTGTAAAGCTTACTGCACATGAGTTCCCTCAGCAGCCTATCTGCGACAAACTCAATGTACTGTTTCATCAGGTCTTGATTCATCCCAATAAGCTTCACAGTAAGAGCTTCCGCCAGGAACTCTTGCTCAATCTTAACAGCATTGTCGATAATCTGGTGAATGCGTGTTGCTCCGGAGTAAAAAAAAAGACACTGCTCCGGAGTAAAAAAACTGTCCGGAGTATGCTCCGGTGTAAGTGAGTAAGTATATTTGTTATAAGTAAGTATATTTGTAATGTACGTACGAACATATGCCATCTATATGTACATGCAGCGAAACATTGCTTTGGAGTAACTATATGTGTTGCTCCGGAGTAAAATAAACTGCTCCGGAGTAAAAGAAACTGCTCCGGAGTATGCTCCGGAGTAAATGAGTAAGTATATTTGTTATAGGTAAGCATATTTGTCATGTACGTACGGACATATGCCATCTATATATACATGCAGTGAATCATTGCTTTGGAGTAGCTTTACGTGTTGCTCCGGAGTAAAATAAACTGCTCCGCAGTAAAATAAACTGCTCCGGAGTAAAATAAACTGCTCCGGAGTATGCTCCGGAGTGAATGAGTAAGTATATTTGTTATAGGTAAGCATATTTGTCATGTACGTACGGACATATGCCATCTATATGTACATGCAGGAAATCATTGCTTTGTAGTAGCCTTGTACGTGTCTGTTATGTAGGCATATATGAACACAACACAAAAGACACTTGTGGACGGTGATCCTGTTTATTTCTTAACACTTTAATATCACTTGATGGCGATCAAAATTGTATTAAGGAATTCATAACCAACGCACATGTCGTCCTATATGTCAAACATGGTATCACATTAGGAAAGAAAAGTTGTACTGCAAGCGATATGGCGACCTCACATTACTTCAGGACGAGGTAACCATATTTTTTCATCAATGTCTGCTCTGGGACCCAGTTCTTGCTGTGTACAATCTCATTACTGTAACGAGGCAACGCAGCGAACTCTATCAGATAAAACTTTTTGCCAGCGCGCCTCGTCTGTTTGATGACACGTTGAGGAACATCGCCTGGCTGGTGAGGTAGTGCGATGGACCAGTCTCGATAGAGTGTCCACTCCTCCTCGTCACCGCTGTGGTAGCCGCTGTCGTAGCCGGTACGTTCACTTTCATCAGATGATACCGTCACGGAGGACACATCTGTCCCTGTATCACTCTCGGAACCACTTTGGTCGCTGTCGGTTTCTGATGTGGAGTCTCCCTGCTCGGAGCCCATCACAGATTCGGCGTCTGAGACGCTTTCTTCATCTTGTGACGCCGTCGAATCCCCATCTTCGGAACCAACCGTATCCGTGTCGTGTTCGGACGACACGTCGGAGTCGTCAAAAACATCGCGCTCTCGGTAAGAGCCCGTCTCGGCATCAACGACGACTTCTCCCAAGGCAACACCTGACTTGTCTCGGTGTTTTCTTTCCAGATGACGCTCGAGGTTGAACGCACGATCAAATTCCCGATCACAAATTTCGCAGACATGAGGCATACTTTTTGTTCGGTGGACAGAAGGGAAATGATAAGGTATTAATGTGCACACATATATTTGTCGCACATGAAAGTTTTTAAGGGATCGTACGTTTATCTCGTATACACCCTGGATGCATCTACGTATTCCGTAACTGCGTACGTGGTATTGAAATATACGTAACTGCGTACGTGGTATTGAAATATTGTTGTCATGAATAAAACGTAGATGCATCCAGGGTGTATACGAGATAAACGTACGATCCCTTAAAAACTTTCATGTGCGACAAATATATGTGTGCACATTAATACCTTATCATTTCCCTTCTGTCCACCGAACAAAAAGTATGCCTCATGTCTGCGAAATTTGTGATCGGGAATTTGATCGTGCGTTCAACCTCGAGCGTCATCTGGAAAGAAAACACCGAGACAAGTCAGGTGTTGCCTCGGGAGAAGTCGTCGTTGATGCCGAGACGGGCTCTTACCGAGAGCGCGATGTTTTTGACGACTCCGACGTGTCATCTGAACACGACACGGACACGGTTGGTTCCGAAGATGGGGATTCGACGGCGTCACAAGATGAAGAAAGCGTCTCAGACGCCGAATCTGTGATGGGCTCCGAGCAGGGAGACTCCACATCAGAAACCGACAGCGACCAAAGTGGTTCCGAGAGTGATACAGGGACAGATGTGTCCTCCGGGACGGTATCATCTGATGAAAGTGAACGTACCGGCTACGACAGCGGCTACCACAGCGGTGACGAGGAGGAGTGGACACTCTATCGAGACTGGTCCATCGCACTACCTCACCAGCCAGGCGATGTTCCTCAACGTGTCATCAAACAGACGAGGCGCGCTGGCAAAAAGTTTTATCTGATAGAGTTCGCTGCGTTGCCTCGTTACAGTAATGAGATTGTACACAGCAAGAACTGGGTCCCAGAGCAGACATTGATGAAAAAATATGGTTACCTCGTCCTGAAGTAATGTGAGGTCGCCATATCGCTTGCAGTACAACTTTTCTTTCCTAATGTGATACCATGTTTGACATATAGGACGACATGTGCGTTGGTTATGAATTCCTTAATACAATTTTGATCGCCATCAAGTGATATTAAAGTGTTAAGAAATAAACAGGATCACCGTCCACAAGTGTCTTTTGTGTTGTGTTCATATATGCCTACATAACAGACACGTACAAGGCTACTACAAAGCAATGATTTCCTGCATGTACATATAGATGGCATATGTCCGTACGTACATGACAAATATGCTTACCTATAACAAATATACTTACTCATTCACTCCGGAGCATACTCCGGAGCAGTTTATTTTACTGCGGAGCAGTTTATTTTACTCCGGAGCAACACGTAAAGCTACTCCAAAGCAATGATTCACTGCATGTATATATAGATGGCATATGTCCGTACGTACATGACAAATATGCTTACCTATAACAAATATACTTACTCATTTACTCCGGAGCATACTCCGGAGCAGTTTCTTTTACTCCGGAGCAGTTTATTTTACTCCGGAGCAACACATATAGTTACTCCAAAGCAATGTTTCGCTGCATGTACATATAGATGGCATATGTTCGTACGTACATTACAAATATACTTACTTATAACAAATATACTTACTCACTTACACCGGAGCATACTCCGGACAGTTTTTTTACTCCGGAGCAGTGTTTTTTTTTTTTACTCCGGAGCAACACGCATTCACCAGATTATCGACAATGCTGTTAAGATTGAGCAAGAGTTCCTGGCGGAAGCTCTTACTGTGAAGCTTATTGGGATGAATCAAGACCTGATGAAACAGTACATTGAGTTTGTCGCAGATAGGCTGCTGAGGGAACTCATGTGCAGTAAGCTTTACAACAGCGAGAACCCCTTTGACTTCATGGAGAACATTTCTCTGGAGGGAAAGACCAACTTCTTTGAGAAGAAGGTGGGAGAGTACCAGAAGATGGGCGTGATGTCCTCCTCTGAACAGCAAAAGTTCACGTTAGATGCTGACTTTTGAAAGTAGAGAATAAAAGAATAGAAAAATCAAACGGTCATTGTCATCTTTATATTATGCGATAGAGACTTAGAACCAGGCCAAATAAGGGCATGTCTTTCACGATTGGGGAGGGGGAGGTTCATTTGGGGGCAGGGGGGGGGGATCTATCAAAAGGGCGGCCTGACCCCTATTTCACCCCGACCAGATCTAACAAAATACCTATTCCCCTAGATTTTGCCGTCATAACATAACCTCTGACCTGCTCCTGAATAAATTATATCTGACCTTTCACTTGCTCCACCTGAATACATCATATTTGACCTCTGACCTGCTCCACCCGAATACATCATATGTGACCTCTGACCTGCTCCTTCTTGCTCCTGAATAAATAATAGCAGCGTGTTCCTACTATACTACTCTCACTCATGTCAACGTTCAAGGTTCAACTGTCTCTCACGCTATACTTATTACATTACGTTAAAGCACAATAACACGCAGATATACTGTGCAACAGGAGTATGACGTGGCAGCAGCAACAACAAACAAAGCAGTGATATGAATCAGCTTACACGTCCTTTATTCCTTTATTCCGATACCCTTTAGCCCTATTTAGGGCTAGTCTACGTCAACACTTCTCGGGCCAGTAAAACGGGTGTGGTTGAAATTTTCAGTACGGCACAAAGTCAGCCAAGATCCAGGCACACGTCTGCGCATTCCTGCCACCTTTTAATTTCGGCTGTATCTCTGGTTAGTTCTGTTACTTAACGCTTATTTTTCACTTCGTGAAACGAAGTGTTTGTTCACTTCGTGAAACGAAGTGTTTGTTCACGAAGGGTTTGTTTTGAGTGCTGTTTACGTGTGAGAGGGACGTTTGTCAGCCTGATAACTGGGGAATGCATGGATGGATTGTTTTGATATTTGGTATGTGGGTAGGATTAGACATGACGAAGAAATGGTAGGAATTGCGTTACGGCAGGGCGCTCTAGCGGAGTGTTATTGTACTGCAGCAGAACTTCCGGTTTAGATTTTTTTTTCGGGATTTGTTTGGGTGGTGATTTTTAAGTGGTAAGTAGCTGTGTAAATGAATAGTAAGATGTGTAAGTTTTGGCCACTTAGGGGTTTTGCTGGGGCGGTGAAAGTCATTCTTGTGTTAGGTTTTGAGAAGGAATTATGGAAGCAGGGGTTGATGGATCGGAATGACTGTAGGTATGCAGATAGCTTACGTAGTGATGTACATAATTGTATGATTGTTATGCAAATTAGGAGGTAATTAGCAGAATGCAGTAGGTATGTTTGGAAACTGTTGTATGGTGCGTGTCTGTGAACAGAAAATCTCGCGAACGCACAGACAGATTGATCTGATACTTGGTATGTGGGTAGTTCTTGAGAAGGAGAAGAAACGTACGTGGCGTTTTTTCGTTTAGTGGCTTTTGACGGTTTTGCCGGGGATGTTTGTATTTGGAAAATAGGTCCGGCAGTGAACCAGTGTGGCTATATTTGGGTGCAATGGTGTAACGGTTCTATATTTAGGTGATTACGTCATGCCAACGTGGGCTGCAGTTGTGCATGGACCTACCCGACCCCACAGGAAGTGACCCCCAAGGTCATAGTTGCGACAGACGTTTGTATCGAAGACTACAAGAAAATGGTTTATAGGGATAGTACATTATACATGATGGGGTGTACATGTATCCCATAAGATTTGATAATCTGTAGACCAAGAATAAGGGTAATGATGATATTGTATACAGGGGCGTATATCATACGTTTTGAAAGGGTCTATACACGTAACAGGTACTACCGGTACAATACATTGCTGGACAAAGTTACGTAAAGTTTATGTACGAAGTGGAGCAGGGTTAAGTGTTTTTCACAGTAACTTGTAGTCATTGATATGATTGTTTATAGGGACTGTACATTAGACATATGGGATACACAATGTAGTGGACTGCATTGTGAAACAATGAATGTTACATCATCATTGTTGCAAGCAACAAGTCGGCAATAATGATCTCTACCGCAGGAGTCGTATATTATACGTAAAGGGGGTTGTACAAAAAACTATTTTTACTTTGTGGAAAGGTCCATGCAATGTATCAAGTCGTCAATATTTGTTTTATCTCGATAGTCCATTATACACATTGGAAGTATATAACGTACTAAATTGCGGAGCTAGGCAGCAATGTACATATTTAATATCTATAAATATCTTTTTTTCAGTTACAAATGTAATACATGTACGTTTGACTGTCCTGTTATGAAATGCTGCGGAATAATTAATTGTGCAAACTAGCCCCTGGTTTGCATTGATAGAACTTGATTATAGAAGGCATCCCCCAAGTTATCTAGAGATAAAAAATCACGACGATCCGTCAACCCTTCCCATGTTATTACCCTCCAAAGGGATGATGCAATTGCGCACGCGCGTAAGACTTGGTGTAAATTCCGGGAATTTTTACAAAGGCCACAGCAAGTAAATTTTATGGATGACATCCTCTGCAGACTGCAAAAAAAGTGCGATAGGGTGAAAAAAACAAGATAGGTGAAAAAAAACAAGACAGCTACATTTTCAATAGGCACCATAAAGTTCTGATGACTGTTGTAAAAAGAATTAAAGGGACAAAACATGGCATCAGAGCCAACAAGGCATTCATTCCTGTTTTTAAGACATGCACTGGTATGGTAAAAGTGACACTAGTGTCGTAGACTGGCATCATCAACAAATTTGGTAAGCACACTCATAGCTTCCAAATATCCAATAAATTTTATTTCTACAACTACAGTCCTGGGTACCTCGCAAGTGTCACTTGTACAAGTACAATCATTAGGCTACAACACAACATATTTGCTAATTATGGTACTTTATCGTCATGTTGACGGTCCCTGCAGAAGAAAAAATTCTTGTTTTTTTTCTGAAATCAGGCGAAATTTAATGCACTCGCGGATGTCATCCATAAAATTTACTTGCTGTAGCCCAATCGGACATACTAGTACACTACTCAGTTAGGCTAGTATTTCTCTCTTTGTTAGTTACATGTGTCTTATGTTTGAGTATCTGCTAAAAAAAAAATATGAAATGAAGTAGGCTTATAAACTGTCCTCATTACCTATGCAAATTAGCCCCTAATTTGTATGATAAAATTTGATTATGTAAGGCATCTCCAGAGCTATCTCACTCATTCGCTCGCTCGCTCACAGTCCATGACAAAAACTATCTGCATTCCAAATACCATGACAATCTGTGAACCAAATTATTCCACTCCAAAGCAACTACATAGGCTCGGAAAAAATCCTGTAGAATTCCGGACAATTTTGCCAATCGGACGTATCATATACTGTTAGGCTAGCCCCTGAGATGTCTATAAAAAAACACCCTCAAACCACCTCACCCTCACCCATTTCACGAAGGTTGAGTTCTGCGAACGCTTGTTTCTATATGCATAGATGCTGCGCGATTTTTTATATATCCATTTATATATACCAAGTTGATATCTGCTGTCGTTACATTTTAGCTAATGTAAGTAACTTAAACTGCAACAGTATTAAATTTTCAAGGATAGTACGTTTGTAAAGTGTAAAGGGTAATAGGTAACTTCCAAGCGGATTCCTCCGTGGCATTAAGACATTAACATAAGCTGGCGAAGGAGTTTAGCAGGTCAGGATAAGATAATGGCGCTATAGCGCTAGCAGTATGGTCTCTAAGAAAGCGACAGCTGCCGAGTATCCATCCAAAATCAAAGACGAAACCTCAGAATCCAGGGCAACGCAATATAGTTGAAAATTGTCTACTGTGATTTAACAGACGAAATAGACACCGAGATCATAAATACGGATTACAAAACCGCGAGGCGCTTAGTGCTGTTGCCGCCCGGGCCAGGTGCGCGCAAGCGGAACATAAAAAAGGGATCACGTTATAGTAAACCACAATAGCCCTGATTTCCTGATGCAGCAAGGTTTTTATCCACTCCTGCGCAATAAGTTTGAAATTTTCTTTTGAAAACCCCTCCCTAACACTAAAATTACTTTTTGAACCCCAATTCAAAGATTCAACAATTTTGATCAAGTATAATGTTGGAATATGTTCATAATGGGTCATTTGATGGTTTGTAGGTGATATGGCATGCCCAAAGATTACTTATATATATATTACTTATATATTATACTTATATATATATATATATTACTTATATATTATACTTAGTTATTATACTTATATATTATTATATATTATACCACTATATAAAAGGTAAAGTTAATGTCATATTGTAAAGCAAAGGTCACCAAAATGGTCCAAATGTCTATTTTGTTACTAAAATTCACATAACTCAAAACTTGTTATTATACATGTGGAGTAAAGTTTGCTATATGTCATTTGACCACAATGTAGTATGTCATGTTGCGAGGGACCGCGCGGCGCAGTGACAGCATTTGCGGCTCGAGACCGAGAGGTTGCGGGTTCGAATCCAGCTGCCGTGTCACCGATCTTGTGCCCTTGGGAAAGGCACTTTACACGACTTTCCTCACTTAACTCAGGTGTAAACAAGAGTTCGTAGACCTCAGGCCTGCATGACATATATTGGGTGTCTGTACACCTATTGTGTATTTTTTTCCTTTTTGTCTGCGGTTCGTGGTTTTAAAAGTGAGTTTTTTACCGTGTTGGCAGCCAACCACAGTACCTTGAAGTTGTTGAGACAACTTTTTGCTACTTTTTTTTCTCAGATGGCCCATGCAGTTATTCTGTCACATGATGTATTCAGTACTGATATCTTCCTATTTTAATGTACTGACCTGATGCAGCTGCTAAGTCTCCTTGGTGTGTGTCCTTCCAATGACATTCATTAAAGATCTATTTCTGGAGTGATATATCACTTGACATTGAAAGGTTATTTGCATAATTTTACCAATGGTACTTTTATATCAGAAGTTCCATAGACAATATCACTTTGGTAGCCCCCATGCAACAGCAACAGTTAGTCCCCAGGGTGGTATCATATTTCCATTCAATCTGACCATCCCAACCCACCCGCAGGAAAGTCTAACCATAAAGATCGCAGTTTTTTTAGCTGCACTCTGTCATATTGAACAAAATTTCATTTTTTGTTTGCTTACCACTTCCAAGTGATTGAAAATTCAGATAGTATTTGAATTTCATAAGAAATACAAGTCCCTGACTACGTTGTTGTTTCGCTGACACTTCTGGTAACTTCGACCACAAAATTTTTGATAAAAAATAAAAAAAAGGTCTTTAAAACCCATTCAAAGCGAACGGTTTGATAAAAGATCCCTTTCTTTCAGTGATGACTTGCTAAGTTATGGCTACGCACTGAAATAATCGCCTAAACCCTGACTCCCGCTGTCGGGAGCCCAACGCGTTCTTTATACGCAGTTTGAAGCTGTCCGGGACTCCCGCGGAGCCTACGGGCATACACTTCGGAGTGGACGGGAGAAAATTTGAAGACAACGGGACTACAACGACGGGAACTCTCTTTACATGGGGCTCCCGCTCTCGCCAGTCCCGCTCACGCGAAAACCGTAATGTAAAGTGGGCCTAAATCTCTTCTAGTATCTAAGCCAATTTTAACAGCAGAATCAATCAGCGTCTGAAAGACATTTATTTTCAAACTTTTCTAAGAGAGATACACAATGACAACAAAGGTGGATCCGCTAAAAACAAATTGAGGTCTTACAGACTGTTCAAGTCCACTTATAATGTGGAACAATACCTGGATATTGACAATATTCGGCACAGGACGGCCGTCACAAAACTACGAGTCAGTTGCCACAAATTACACATCGAAACCGGAAGACATAACCGCACTCCTCTAGAACAACGAATATGTAGATACTGCAATCTAGATAAGTTAGAAGACGAACATCATTTTGTAGTAGAATGTAGTTTGTACAAGAAAGAGAGAGCTGAACTCTACAGACTAATAGAATCCATGTTCCCCCACTTCATACAACTAAGTAATATAGACAAATTTATATTCCTTATGAATCTAGACAAGCCTTTACTTATAAAACATATCTGTTCTTACATTTTCAATATCACAAAGAAACGAGAAGAAGCCGAATGTACGCAGTAGAATACGATCCTTGAGTAGTGTAGATTCATTGTATCATTATATCATGTTGTATCATTTGTTGTGACCTGTACTAAACCCAGTGGGTATGAATGTACAATAAAGGTCTTCATTCATTCATTCATTAATAATCAAAATGTCCTTGTCAATCCCATTTATAGATGGCAAGCTGCCGGCAATTGAAACTTTGAAAAGTTGAGAAAACTGTTGTAGCCAGAGCGAACATCCGGCAAACATCCCCCAAAGCCAATGAGCAGTTGCTTAGAAGGGGAAAACAATTTCATCATATATTTGCAGTGACAAAATGCACCAGACGATACTTAACAAAGCCTCCACCACTTAACCCTGCCTGTACTATAGATTTAAAAGCAGGCCAAAAAATCAAGTGAATATGTCTGGCCCAAAATTACCTGCATACAGTATGGAAATGGCATCACCAAAGAAACACAGGAAAAATCATACACATACCTTTCTCCTATGCTCATGCTCTATTCATTTCTCCTCCACTTTAGAACGTTGTATCTTCTTCTGTTTAACCATGATTGCCAAACAGGGTAAAGGAACTTGTACCAGAACTCATGAAAACCCGGAGTATTATACAGCTGTCAAAACACCACAAAGACTAAGAAGCAAACTCAAATTATATGATATTATGATAATCTTTATTGCATATTCATGCCCGAGGGCTAAATGCACAAAGGGACCACATATGGTCTTATGGATGCAGAGGAAAAAAGAAACTAGACTACTACAATGGTTTTAAACTAGTCTAAATGGAAAAGGAACTAAGGCTCTATGTGTTACAATCTCTAATGGCTGCTTCTAACATGTTCTTCTCTCTTTTTGAAACACATGGAGACATATTTACATATTGTGTCGATAGCATGATCGTCCTTGCATAACATCAAGTACTTAAACAAGTCTTGTTTTGACATTTTCTTACAGATATTGTCTATTTGTAAAGTATTAAATAGGGATTGGCGTTCGTATTCATATAATGTACACTCTAGTAAAAAATGTGTCTCGTCTTCAAGATACAAGTGGTCACAGAATTTACATGTTCTATCTTTTAAAGGAGTACGGTTATGCCTGCCGGATTCTATATGTAATGGGTGGTCACTTATGCGAAATTTACTCATAGCTTTGCGATGTTCAAAGCTTGAGATGCTAAGATACGTTTCTCTTTCATATGTCTCTTTGGATGTTTTGTACGTTCTCAATTTGTTTCCTTGGTTTCCTTTTCGTCGAATTGCTTGCAGTTCTGAATGAAATTTTTGGGTGAAGATATCTTTCAACCTTTGCTTTAGTTGATTTAGATGAGTGGGTACGTTAATTAGAGTGACCGTTTACATACAGGTAGGCAAAGCCGGACTCCTCTAAGAGTTTCCTTACATCAGATAGCCAGCAGGGTGTTTTACGGCGATCTAGTTCCTGCTGTGCCATATAAGCTTCATATTGAAGACTATCTGTGTGAACTTCGTTTGCTAATCTAAAATAATAATTATACATTCTGCATTGAGCTTCAATCCACAAGGGGAAACGCCCCAGTTCCGCTCTACTTGCAAAATTACTGGCGTTCCTTCGAACACCTAGGATGTACTTACAGAATTTCAGATGAACGGACTCTATCGGGGATTTGTCGTTCAATTTGCTATTGCACCATACTTCAGATCCATACAATAAAATCGGTAGGACACATGTGTCGAACAGTTTGCAATGTAAAGATACAGAAGATCTAGTTTCTCCTAATGTACTTCTAATACTAAATAATGCTCTTAGGGCCTTCTTTTCTAGATTCTTTACAGCAGTGCTAAATGTACAACCTGCTGTAAACATAATACCTAGGTAACAGTAAGTTGGAACAATGTCTATCCTTTTGTTGTATAAAGAGAAGTTTAAATTAGAAAAATAAGTGACCCCTTTATATTGAATACAATAATCTTTGTTTTTGCTAGGTTGACAGTTAATTTCCATTTTTGGCAATATCGGCCAAGGGTGTCAATTGCGTTTTGTAGTCCTTGTTGAGTTTCAGATAACAAAACAATGTCGTCAGCATAAAATAAGCTGTTCAATTTTGAGCGTTGTAACAGAGGAGCATCTAAGTTTACTGAATCGAGTTCATCTATGAGGTCGCTGATGTACAAGTTGAATAAGGTGGGACTTAAAACGCACCCTTGTCGGACACCAATTTCAATGGGAAAACTATCGCTAAGGCCTTCCCTAGTTTTGACGCTAGCTTCGGATCGGTTGTATAGGTCTTTGATTATATCAAAGACTTTGCCTGAAATCCCCCTGGAGAGAAGTTTATACAACAGTCCCTCATGCCAGATTGAATCAAAGGCTTTTGATAAATCAATGAAACAAGCAAACAGACGTTTTCCGGACTGTGAGTACTTGGTTATAAGAGTTTTCAATATGAAAATGTTATCAGATGTTCTGTAGTTTTTGCGAAATCCTGTTTGGTTTGGTTTTGTGATGCCATTTTCCTCGAAGAAGGTTGAGAGTCTTTTGTTTAGTATTGAGGAGAACAGTTTTCCTAAACAACTTGAAATTGCGATTCCCCGATAATTGTTGGGGTTGTCTTTCCGTCCTGTTTTGAAGATTGGGACAATATAACTTTTGGACCAAGTTTTGGAAAGATCCCCTTTGATAGTGTCCTGTTAAACAATTTCAATAGAGGGGCCAATAGAATTCTCTTTCCTGCTTTAAGCATTTCATTAATGCCCATGTCATCTCCACTGGCTTTTTTGTTTTTGAGAGCCTTTATTGCGTCATTGACTTCTGATGCCGTAATTGGGTTGTCCAGTGGCCCTGTACTAGGTTTACCATTCTGCAGTACCTGGAATTTGCCCATGATATCTTTTTCAAAGTTAATGTCGAAGTTTTTTGTTTTAGTCTGGATTTGCTATGAATGGTTTTGAAATGCTCAACCCATGTGTCAGTTGGCAGGTCTTCTTGATGTGCCGCGTCAGTCTTTTTTAGTTCTTTGAGTAAGTTCCAGAAGGCGTTGGGGTTATTTTCTTGTAGGTTTTGGAGACGTAATAGGCAGTCATTTTCATGTTGTCGCTTTCGTGTTCTAACAAGCTTATTAAATTCTTTCTTTTTCATGAAATAACTACCTCTGATGGATGGATTTTTTGGGATTGTGTATAAGAAGACACCTAAGGTTTTTTAGTTCCTTTCGGGCCTCATAACATGTTTTGTCAAACCATTTCTTGTTCTGTTTTGGTCCTTTAGGTGTCCTATTACCTTTTACTTTTAATGACATCTTACCGGCCATTTCAAGAATTTTCTGGAATTTGCTTACTTCCTCGTCAGCTGTTGGTGACGTACCCTGTTCAAGTGATAAAAAGTTATCTAGTCTTTCAGATATCATTGGACTGCTTAGAGCGTAGATAAATTTTTCACCAGAATCTGAATCCCATATGAACTTTTGGGGCGGAGGGCGTAATTTTCTTTTAGGGAATTTTGCGTCCTGAATGTGCCAGTGTGACGTATCTATATTCGTAGTTATTAGGCAATGATCTGAAAATTCTGTTAGGTCATGAACTTTGAAAACATTAATTTTTGGGAGAAGGTCGCTACTTGCAATGGTATAGTCCACTGTGCTGCATCCGTTAGGTTGATAGCAGGTGTAGCGGCCGTTCAGATCACCCAAAACGCGACCATTAAGGATACGTAAGTCTGAATGGGCACACAAATCAATTAGGTTTTTGCCAAAGGTATTTGGTGGGGTTTTGTCGGAATTATTTTTAGGGATATCAAGATATGGTGTTTCGGGTACAAATTCTAGGTCAAGGGGGTCGTCAATACAATCTTGTAGTGAGCCAATCAGACTGTTGAAATCACCCCCTAGAATTACAAAGCCTTTGGAGCTAAAAGATGCTATATCCCTTTCTAAAATATCAAAGATGCAGTCATTAGCTCTTTTGTGCACACTAGAGTATAGAGGGCTAATATAAACTGTACATATATAGACATCTTTCGATAAACCGAACAGGTCTTTAGATATTCGAACCCAGAGTAAGTCATCTGATTTGGTGCTTTCTCTTCTTACGAACTTTGCCAGTTCATTTCTAAAATAAAAAATAATTCCGCCAGAGTTCCTTCTAGCCTTTCGATGTTTTTTTCTCAAGGAGGAATAATGTTGGAAATTTGGGATGTCAGTTACTGAAGATTCATCGCTCCAGGTTTCGGTTAGAGAGAAGAAGTCAAGGCTATCTACACTACTTCTAAAACTATCTTCACTACTTTTTTCCCTAGGCCATGGATGTTCCAGAAACCTATGTTCAAAGAACACCTCATAAATAACCAGTATGGCAGGAGCTGTAGCATCATCTGGCAGATACAAAGTAACCCAATACATTGAAGGTGACCTACATGTAGGCCCCTGCAAAACGGATTACGATTACACAAGAAAAGACTATCAATCAACCCAAACCCAACCATAACCTATTTTCACAACCAAGCAGATGTTAGTGGACCTGAACCCCAACCAAGAAAAAACAGCATCAGCCTACAGTGTCAAGTTCAAACACAAGGAGATAGAAATTCATACCTGACCACCAGGATACCAGCACAAACCCATGTACCAAATAGCAAGACAATGGCATCTTGCGTTACGGAGATACAGCGCACGCCCCGTGCCCGCACAAAAGGTAACCTGGAATGTCAAGTTCAAGCACCAAGGGCGCCAAAATCAAATTTGAGAATTATTCAGCCACCGCCGACACATGTGCCAAATATCATCGCGCCCGCACTAACGGTTCGGAAGATATAACTCCGGAGATACCCCTCCCGGACACAAAATTCGACCTGCCGTGTCAAGTTTAAACGCGACTAGGCCCAAAGTCAATCCTAGGCAACAGGCAACAACTCCCCACCCATGCACCAAAAATCGTCGCAATGGCGCGTATCGTTCCGGACACACAGCGCCAAAAGTGCCCAAAAAACACAAAAAATACCATCTTTAATGTCAAGGTCAAGCACCAGGAGGCCCAAAATCACACCTGAGAGTCAGGCTACCACCCCCAACCCACGTACCAAAAATCGTCATGCTTGCATCATTCGTTCTTGAGATACAGCGCCCTACATCCCCAGCTACCAAAATTTCCCACGCCCATGAAAACCATACCTGCATACATGCAGGTAATGAGTATCTAGCTGCGGCTAGTGACCTTGTGTGGCCTTGGTGGGGCTTTGTGGCCAAAACAGGCCTTAGGGGCATGTTCGGGCATGAGCGGCTCCCGCCAAAGCACACGAGTCAGGGGTAGGAGGAACCCCTTACATCCATGGTCGGAAGTCCCCCTAGGAGACGGATACTCCAAAGAACAAAGCTGCATCTGCTGGAGCCGCCTCACACGTTGCATACAGTTGCCCCTGTGAAACTTAGTGCTCCAGTAGACGAGAGGGCGGAGAAGGAATTGTACACCCCTCCTTCACCATAAGAAGTCATGTGCAGGTCAGGCAAAAAGCCTGTCTGCCTCCTCATCTGTCCAATCGACAGGAGAACCACAGTATGTCATGCCATTGGATTACTCTTTATTATAAGGAAATCAACCTTAACCCTATTCAGACCGGCCTTTTTTGGTCATCCCTGGACCGGGGGGGGGGCTTTTGAGGCCCTCCACTTCTAAGTCCTATAACTCTATCACGTGATGCCGTAAGGCCACTAAATTTTTAGGACGTAATGTTAGGACATTATATCTGACAGGTATTTGACGTTTGACGTTACGTTGACGTACGATGACGTAATTATAACGTCATCAATTTGATTATATTGGCCGGACACATGAAAAAGGGGTATTCTCAGAAAACTTCAAGTTATGCTACAAAAATGGATTTAACAAGTGCAGACAATATTTTAGCTTTCTTTTGACAGTAGAATCGTGACTGTATGTACTTCTTGTCTCACATGAGGAAGGCTGTACCTAGAAGAATCCAGCTGATATTTTTACGGGCAATGGGCTGAATGTACTGATTGTGAAAGCCCGACTAAAAAAAACATTACGAAAAAAAGACACCGCCAACATCAACAAAACTCTGTCTGATTATATGAAAATATCATCTACATCTCTCTATCAAGTCTAATTTTCATAGACAGCGCAAATCATTTGTTACAGTCAAATAAATCTTTGGAGCGTTCTCTAGTCTGTCACCTTCACGGCCACACTCCCTTGGGAGTACAATGGTGGCAATGTTTATGTCGCTTCCTTTTGGTTGCTTTTCTACTCAACAGACATTTGAAGACATATTCATAGTGTTTTATGGAGCTTTATTTATGTGTATCATGGCAGTTGTGTGACTGCTTGAAAAAGTTCGTATAGTTAGCGACACGAGCCGCCAATACGCAGAGGCCGGTGACCGCAGTGATTCAGCACTGTCAACATTACTGTTAGAATTCTGTTGTTTTTTCTAAACATGAAATAAATATGTTAAAGTATGCTTGGAATGCAAATTAAAGCTGTGTGTATGGACTTGGTTTATTTACCTTTGTAATCAGCATAGTCAGTGGCAACAAACACGGTGTACTTAATAAGATCAGCAAAAAAATCCGTTCCGTCTTACGACGGGAACCGTCTTAGGGCGGTCCCCGTTACGTTTTGGACCCACTGACGTAATACATGTACTAACGCTGAAGGCATGGACATAAACGGTTCTTTTGTAAATTGATCTTCAGCCTCTCCACATTGGTCTAACATGATGTTGAGGAATTAGTTTGTTTATGATGGGCCACGTGCTAGAAGATTGTAACTATCATACTAAACCAAACTTTCCTCTGCTTTGACAAGCTCTAATGTGACATGCAATGAGGCATGGAATTCGAAGGTTCATATACTTGAAAGGGCCAGGATGTGACATTGAACGCAAACTGTAGAGATATTGTATAACATATTGTGGACAACGTCTTTAAACAGATAGTTTATTTAACTTTAATATACCACACCGAGCTCATAGGATTTTGCATCCTAACCATTTCGACGTCTCAACAACATCGTTTCAATCGTAAAATCAGAGTTACGTAAAGATTACGTAACACTGATGTCCAATCATGATCAACTATAATTTGGCTTCTTCTTTAAACTTCCCTACTTGCTCCATAATGAGCTGTATTTGTGATTTGAGTGATTACAGTCTTTTGGGCGATGTCCTAAGTGGTAACAGCATGGTGAATCTGTTTCTTTCAGTCTTGTAGTACTCTGACAAGTAATATGTATTTCACGTTCTACTACATGCATTAAAAAATATTCACATAATCTATTGTAGACAAATATCTTTCATAGCGGCCACTAACTATCGTTGATAGATGTGAACTTATTCTTATCTTATATGTGGCAGAATTTTTATCAAACTCATTATGATGTAGGTAATTTCAAATCGAATATTAAAAGGATTGTTGTTGCTATTTTACCGCCAATGTGCTGGATACACTATCACCCGCAGACTTGGTATATACTCTAAGTGCACAATAGGCTATTATTGAAATTTCTGAGTGTCATGGTTTACTTGGATTTTGTATGCTTCCTCACCAAAATAAATTCACTGCAGTTCAAAGAAAGAGAGATATAAAAAAGAACTATCAGTGGCCACTCCCTGTTAGAAGGAATCCCAAGAAAATAATTTTTATGTCAAGATGAAGGAAGAGTGATGGCAGCTTCTGCATTCAAACTATGCAGAATGAGCGCAAGGGCTAGCTGTTTTGAGGAACAGGTCTGCAGGAAGTGGGAGCGAACAATGGAACTAGCGAATACAAGAGAGAAGGCCTTGCTGGCCATGCAGAAGCAGAAGAGGAAGAAGGAACAGAAGAGGGGTGATACAGCGTTGGTTTGTCAACCATTGAAGAAGCTAGCCTCCTTCGGGGCTCTACAGGCCCTGATTAGAGTGTCATTAGAAAAAAATCAAGGCCCACATGAAAGGTTAGCTGCGTTGGGCTTTGCCTTCCCATGAAAGTGTCCTAGATACAGTGCCCTAGAACAACCTGCCTTTACGGCCTTAAAAGACTACTATAACAAGAAAGTTTTAAAAAAAAAGCTGCCCGGTGCGTATTTTGGGAGAGAAGCTGAGTTAATAGCGTGATTGTGACGCAATTAACTTCTTGCAAAGGATCTCACATCACAATGCACTGGACGGGGAGGTCTGGTAGATGACCGGAATAATATCAGACGTATGTCTGTTCTTCGGTGCAGCTTCCCTATGTTACATCCAACACAAAACCCAAAATCAAAGCAAGCTAATGGAGCCCACCTATTGCTTTCCTGTCAGTCTTCTGTTACGTTACTGACTGAAGTCAGGAATATGTTTTTTTTAACAACTGGAGGTCATTCGAAGTCATCACAGGCGTGAGGTTATGATTATTAAGATACTATAGAAATATTTCGACATCAATAGATCAGTAGACAGTTGTTACTGTTTGGTTAAATACCTTAAATCTTCTTTGATAACTTAAGATATTTTGAAAGCAAGGGAGAGAATTAATCATGTGTTTGCCGTTACGAATTATTGTTGGTAACTTAAATGTTTGATGAGTTTTTCAACCAATTTTAGCATCCAGCCTTTTTTTTTACCGTCAACAACATGAATGAATGAATGGTTTATATTTAAGTGTCTAGTTAACCAGTGATTTATGCGTATCATAATTTATGTCATGTGCTGTATATCTGTTAGAACATTGTTTAAGAATACATTGTTAGAACCAAAAATAGTGATTTTTGGCAAACCTACCTATCAACAAACGGTTGCCATGGCAACAAGAAAAAGTGAAAAATTTGTCAAACTTTGTTAAATTGTTGTCAACAATATTTTAGGAAAACTCTAGCGTAAGCCGTTCCGGCGTTATTGTACATCAAAGTTAGCGCAGGCCTCAAAAGCCCCCCCCCCCGTCTGAATAGGGTTAAATCTTCAGCTTTGATTTTATTTATTGATTTATCTCATTTCTTCCCATTGAATTTTGTTTTGTGTTGATTTGTTTCCAATACCACAAGATTCAGGTTAGATGTTGATCCAAACAGAAGTGCACAATCATATGTCACAAGACAATCATAGCAAGATACTGCAAATCATGCATTTAACTTGCGCGGATTTAATTTCGCAGTAGCGGGGAAAATGACTTTCGTAGTAACAGCATAGACTGCAGTCTAATACCATACTAGAAAAATTTTCGCGTTCAGTCTAATACCATAATAGAAAAATGTTCGCGGTGAAGTGGTTACCACGAAACTGAAGCCGTGAACATTAATCCACCGTGAACATTTCTGCATTTACAGTATCTGGACAAGTAAATACATATAAACCTACCTTGCTCATGCACATTTAACCCAACATGGACATGCAAATGGAATGGTGCTGCCTACTACCCAACGAAAATGACATCGG
Organism: Branchiostoma floridae x Branchiostoma belcheri; assembly: GCA_019207045.1. NCBI lineage: Eukaryota > Metazoa > Chordata > Leptocardii > Amphioxiformes > Branchiostomatidae > Branchiostoma > Branchiostoma floridae x Branchiostoma belcheri. The sequence continues at coordinate 242,182 of JAFMNZ010000090.1, read as the reverse complement.
TAAACCGACACATTTCCAGATGCACGCGCAAATACTTTTCCGACATGTTTCTTATGTAAACCCCACCTACACTGTGCATGATTTACATTACTATTCGGTGTTTCGAAATTGTATAAGAAACACTACACAGTCTATAATTTCACAATAAAAACGTTGCAATCTGTAGGTCTTAACGTTCCTGTGAGACGGGGGGATTGTTGGCAAGCCCCCCTCCCCACACGGACCGTCCGACCGACCGTAACGCCCCGCACGTCTTTTAAGTGCAAGAAAAAAATTGAAAAAGCCGTGTAAAACGAACGATGCCCTGTTCGCAAGATGAAAACGTTGTAAATACAAGATATATATCTAAAATGGGGAATAAAAAAGTGACTTTGCGGGACTCGATCCTGCGCCCTTCAGCGTGAGAGGCCGTATCACTCCCCACTATGCTACGTGGTTTGACATAATTCTGCACCGATTTTTTGCATTTTGCCGCCTTAGCGGCAAAATGCCCTGAGACCAGAATAGTTGCCGTTGTGATGGAGTGATGTTGTGATGTTGAGATGAACGGACCTGTTCAAAATCTGCAATGCATTTGTATACAACTTAAAAGCTCTGTCGTGAGTCATTGTCTGTGGTCCGTAATGGGGCCTGATATTTGATTAGATTAAATGAATGAAGTATGATATTCCTAAGATTGATGCAGCATATAATCAAATTATTGCTCTTACATTTTAACGTTGTATTACCAATTCATAAAGATTAAATGTTTTCCAAATAAATCGTGTATATATATATAACAGTTACATATAGCCTGTCCCAGATTCCTTTGCGACTTAGTTAATATTCATGCGTGCGGCGGTGGTGTTTTCCGTGCGTGTAGCGATTTTCGATTGATCGCCGTGTAAAATTGAGAAAGGCCTAGAACTTCAAACTTACCAGAATTGTACTATGTAGTATGGAGGCCCTGGCAATGTAAAAATTTTAAGCAGGGGATAAAAGATTGTTGAGATATGGCCTTCGGGAAAATGCCTCGCGAGACGGGAAAGTCACTTCCGCGTTTACCTGTTCGAGAGCTCTGCGGGCATGGCGTTGCGTCAGCCTGATTTGCATCTCAGCCTTATTTGGAAGCAACCCATATATGGTAGGATTGGATAGACAAGAAAACAAGCTACAATTTGGTACGTGAAACTTTCTTGTACCGCAATTTTAAGGTGGTTTACCTCCAGTTTGCAAATTTAGATGGCATTTTTCACCATTGATGTCTTATTTTTTCAAAAAGTTGCATCCATGTGTGTAACAAGCGGTTTCTAAGCCTTAAAATGATGTATAACATGTGTAGGTTTGTTGTGAGTTAGCGATGTGAATGTTCAACATGTGCTACTCGCTCCGTGTGGTGTGCCGACTCCGGGCCGTGAGTTACGGCCGTAGGACCCTGCATATAAATTTAGTTAGGCGGGTCCATAATTATCAAAATATTCTCGTTTCCATGTAAATAATTAGCGTATTGATATTCATTAATTGTATACAGATAGCCTTTATAAGTGTAGATACATTGTATGTTCGGACACGTTTGTTTCAGGTTTGAGACGCAAAACTTTTGTTTTCTTTGTCACCAACTTCATGAAAGGAAACATCATTTGTAAATGTGTCCAACGTGAGCATATTTACGTTGAGATGATCACCACTGAAGTTCAATTTTTACCTTGTAAGATCCAAAAAATCAATAACATAGCAAGTTGTGTTTGTTGTTGAATGTGATATCAAGGGCATAGAGGTTTTTGCTGATATTTCCAATGTTAAAAGTTTTCAGATTTGCAAGATGCTGCATTGGGAATAGCACCTGGAACATCATAGAAGAAATTGAGATGGCACAGAGGGAGAATTACAATGTATCAACCATTCAAAGCTGTGCAGCTTAGAAGAGGAGCTACCAAGTCTTTTCAAACATATGTTGTAATGTCAAAGAATTATCAATTGTTCAATAAACTTGAATAAACCAGTTACAAAGTCAGGTGGTCATGGTTCATAGGTAATATTTTTATATACTTTTGGTCATTAGATGTCGTAAAAGTAGTATTTCCTGGTGAAATGTGATAGTTTTGATGGCAAATTTAGAATTAGCCAAAACCCTTTAGTAGTAAGGTATGCTGATATTCAATGCTTATGGTCAGACTGTGAAAGGGAATAACTCAAGAAGGGGTTGACGGATCATCATGATTATTGGTATGTAGATAGATTAAGTGATGCTTCATGTAATTGAATATTAATTATGCAAATCAGAAGCTAATTTGCATAATTGATGTGGAAATTATCTAAACTATTTCTATTCTGTTACTTTAAGTATATTAAACATGTGATACTTGTCACTGAGATAGAGAAGAATGTTGATAGGTAATTTTTTATGTGGACTTATATAAGTGACAGGTGCCGATGACCTTTGACCTTTTGAGATATGTTACAAATTAGTATTTTTGATTACACATAATCTCGTAACCATGTCTCTAGAATGTCTGCAATAAACTGTGTTAAGAGAATCTACTACATTTATTTCCAATATCTGAAATATCTTAGTTATAGGATGAACAGTTTATTGATTATCGCTCTTCAAAAAGGGGTCATCTGGAAATAATTGGCCACTTTTCCAGCTGTGCATGTGCCATGCTGAAAAAACTTAATTTTCAGCAGGTTGACCTCACCTGTAGTGAAAGAAAAAGGCAAATAAACATCTTATCTTTACTTGATTGCTACAAAATACTACTTGGACTGTGCAGAAAAGAACTTTTGAGTGGCACAATGTTTTTACTTTCTTAATTATTGCTAATTAGAAATGCGATTTTCACACCTGGCGCCACACCTGCGGACACCGCCCATGGCCCAGCAACTTTAAAGGGCCATATCTCTGGAACGGAAGGTCCGATTTTTGTTCTGTAACTTTTATTTTTCATAAATCAACACCCTCTATTAGGGAACACAAATGTTCTGATTCCCCTGGGTACAAAACAATTTCGACTGGAAACCCTATGACATTAGTAGGATTTCCAGTGCGAAAATGGAAATTGCCACGATTTTTCATTGATCGCCCTGTATTATCGAAAAAGAACTGGACCTTCTAACTTACCAGATTTGTAGTATGTACTATGGAGACCGTGACAATGTAAAAATGTTAAAGCAGGGGTATACGATTGCTGAGATATCATTTTCTGAAAAGTGCGCTATGATGCAGAGAAGTGACTTCCGGGTTCAGGGGTCACTACACAAATACCTCTGACGTCAGCCTGATTTGCAGAGCTACGGTCCGGGATCGAGTCCAGGGGAGGGTGATTTTAAATTGTTCTTGTTTCCTTTTTACATCCATTTAATATAAACAATAGTTTCAGCACATTCCAATAACTAGAAAAAAAACGTGTACACACGCAAACCTTGGCAAAATGCCAGCTTTTTTAAAGCACTTGTTTAATTTATAACGTTCGAGCATGGTACAGCCCCAGCTTTTCCTGCGTTTTGGTGAAATATCTACAGGAAAACTATATGTTTGCTGCTTCCGCAAACATAAATCCTAAATATTTGGGTTTAATATAGCTACTCCTTCAACCGATGGCCACAACTGCTGCCATAAAACGGAGGATTAGAAGCCTTGCGGCAGGAAGGGCATCATATAAGCAGAAAGGCTTGATTCATGCATCTATGCAAACCAAAGAACGATTGAAGGGTCCAACGATGGAACGAACAGCTTCTGTCAGCACTTGTTGCATCCTAGAATGTCGTCTATCCTAAAAGCGCTTTTAGGATAGAAGCGCTTTTAGGATAGACCGGCATCCTAAAAGCGCTTCTGAGATATCCAGAACACGTCGCAAGCGAGGAGCGCATTCTGGATATCCTGAAAGCGCTTCTGTCGGAGCGCATTCAGGATAAGCCGACGTGTTTATCCAGAACGTTCACTTGTGGGAGGAGCTTATTGTCTTAGGAGGCGGAGACTATTTTGCATGTGATTTTCGTAGTCAAAAGGCCGCCATCTTTGTTCTCCTCATGCGGTCACTTCCGGGTTTGATTGTGATAGAAGATCGCATATACTTACACCAAATTAACGTAGTTTGCACAAACCAAATCATTTTGGGGGACTACGTGGGCCGGTCTAACCCTCACATAATCACATAAAATCTAGGTTCAGCGGTTGCTTTATAACCTCCGGATTTCGATCACGTAGATTACGGCAGGTTTCGCGAGGTTGAACTAAATTTGGAAACTTTGGTGTAAACAATCACTGGAAGTGACCGCTGCCATTTTCTCGCGACGTGTTGAATGCATGGACCCCACACACTGAGGTTGTATCGCTGTCTCTGGTTCGATAGTTCGAAACAACCAGAAGCTGAAAGTCAGCAAACCATTGACAAAAGTCACCCTGCACAGGAGAAGACAGATGTCGGCCAGGAGCGCATTCAGGATATCCAGAATGCGCTCCTTCGCTTGCGACGTGTTCTGGATATCCTAGAAGCGCTTTTAGGATAGAAACACATTTTGGATGCAGATCTATCCCAAATGTGCTTCAATCCCAAAAGCGCTTCTATGATATCCAGAATGCGCTCCTTCGCTTGCGACGTGTTCTGGATATCCTAGAAGCGCTTTTAGGATAGAACTATTAGAAGCACATTTTATCCCAGACTGAGCGCTTTTTATAGGATAGACGACAATCTACTATTCTTGTTAGACGAACATCTGCTTCTATCCAAAAAGCGCTTTTGCGATAGAATACAACCTGGGAACTGAATGGCTTGTGGACTTGATCAATGTGCAGCTGGACGTTTTCATTGACTGTTTTATGGTACATTTTGTAGTACTTTTTATGGTACATTTTGTAGTACATCTTGGGATACACTATTGAGAAGTACTTTCTGTGTTTTACTTGCAAAATTAGAAGGATACAAATCATACACATGTAGTTGCAATCAAAAGGACAAATTAGTGTTTAATCTGCATGGAATCAAGTTTGGTAAATTTCCCATTATCTGTGTACACTGTATACTTATTGTATTCAGCAGTGAACAATTACCTCTGTGCATTAACTTGCAATAAAGATAACTTTTATTATAAGATTTGTCATATTTTCTTAGCCTAATAAATAGATTTATCCATGAAGGAGAAGTAAAAGTTACTATACAGTACGACAGGGCTTTGAGAAATTTTATCACCAACTAAAAGGACTGTTGCAGATATATATCATCTCATCCAGTTCCTCCGTGCTTTTTTTCAGAAAAAAGATGTCTTGGATAAATGACTGGGCCAATATCATTTCAAAAGTTTAATAAATCTTCAAAACGGTATGAAACTGTTTAGGTTAAACTAGATAGTTGAACATTTGTCAACAAGACAGTGATGAAAATAAAATTGTACAACATACTTTCAACATACCCGCAGCTCCTCCTGCGTCAAAGTTTAACTCGATCTAGTCTACTCTGAAAATGCTCTGAACATCAACACAAGGACACTCTTTCCAGATGAATGAGCATATTTTTCTTCATGAAATCTAACTTGTGAAACATGTTACAATATATGATACCGATCATGTGTGTAAGAATATAAGCTCGTGTGTAAGGATAAGCTCCTGACTGCACTTTTCATGTGCACGTTTCTGATTGACATCAAGAACTAAAAATGAAGTCAACATCTTTCATGTGTGGGTGACATTTTCCAAATATGGAAACCTGGGCGTAAACAATCACCGCTTGCGGTCCTGTCAATCACCATGATTGACGGCGACAAAGAAGCGCGCCTGGGATATCCTGAATGCGCTCTCCCTTAGAGCGCTTTTGGGATAGAAGCACATTTGGGATGCAGGCCTATCCCAGGAGTGCTTCTATCCTAAAAGCGCTTTTGGGATAGAGCACATTTGGGATGGTACAGCTCTAACCCGGTGCTACGTACCGGGAAAAACACAAAGCCGTTGTACATTTATGAGGAGATAACAGAGCCAGAGCATTCGCTGCCCAAATTATTTTTATTTTTCGGAAGGGAAAAGAAAGTGAAACAGGCCAGCCACTAGATTCGGAGACATATTCGTTTGGATTTGTTTACAACCCTGCCAGCCGTGTTCGGAACCGAGCGAGTTTTTGCTCCGGACCCCCCCCCCCCCAAAAAAAAAAAAAATAAATAAAAACGTTCCGAAGACTGCAAAGGAGGCTAGGAGTGTAGGGGGTATTGAATGAACGATATGTCTACCCGTGACATCGTCAGACAGAACGAAATACAACTAAAAGGAAACGGTATCCCCATTTCTATGAATTCCATCAGAGTCAGTAAAAAAGGTCTAAAAAATACTAAAAAAAAAAAATCATAATTATTGAGGCTGGGCTTTCTATGGGCCGACATTTTCTTTTGTCTTCTTTGGAAATCCTATGCATACGGTCGGCACGTATTGAGCGCCGACCGCAGTAACTCGGCGGGCCCCATTGTCATTTCTACATGTCGGGAAAAATGCTAGGGATAGACCTTGGCTTCTAAATAGAAAAGCATTCTTAAACCCAGGAAGTTTTAACCTCATTGCTTAAACTTAACTCGTCATTTTCATTACATAAACATCAGCTCGTTAGCCGGATGTGCATTACATTGTCTAGCACAGATAAAGATCACAAACGCCAAGCGTTTATTGTTATTTTCTGCTTTAATCATTTTGCACTCGAACTGAGATTCTGTTTCAAGTTACATAAATCTGAACTGCTGCAAGAGATTTCTGCGTGTATCGCGATAATAAGTTGCCAGATCTGTATGAAGTCCTTTGTATGAAGAGCTCGGAAAATAAGGAAAAGGGTAACCAACGAAGTTTAATTTGGAAATTCGTAAACTAGATGTACGATGTTTTTTTTTATAGCTGAAAATGCTTATGAGTCCCCACCGCGTCATAGGGAGAAAGTTGAAATAAAACGACTTTGGACATAGGGAAAACACAACACTGCGATCTGATCTAGGGGCAGACTTTTGTCAAAAGAATGGAGAGAACACGGAACAAGATCCTGTCAATTTTCTTGGTCATCGTCTGTAACTTGGCCTCTACTGTCGACGCACAATATACGTGAAATGATCTATGTCAAGATATAACCTCCTTGACTCGATGTAATAAATTTTCGTCCAGGGTTGGTTATGTTCTTGATTGTACAAAACGACAAAGTGACAACGTTAAACGTTACATTTCTACTGATGTTTCAACCTGTTGAAACACAACGGCATGTTTCAAACATTTACGGTATTGTTAACGTTTTACTTTGAAATACGGGTAATCAGGCAACTCAAACAACTTCCTTGACGTGAGTGACAACAGAAATAGCTAGCGGCAGCTCACATCTCTTTGTGTCTGTACCCATGCAAATTTTTAGAAAAAGCCAATAGAACTTCTCCCTGCTTGACTACATGTATAGGGTTAAACCTTTGGCCAATCCACGTGCCTGTCACAATTTTCAAATTATTGAGTTGAGTTGGTATTCTGAAGTCCGCGTCTTTTCTCGCTGCCCAAGTGTGTCTAGATACCAGCGTGCGTTATCTGACGGTACGAGGAACATACCATTAGAGACATTGGTCATTTTTTTACACCAGTAAAGAGTTTCTACTGAAGATCAGTACACAACGTCAGCTGCAACTAATGATAAAAGGACCGCCCTCGGGCCATAGTTCTCTCCCTTCATGGATCAAGGAGCATCTGTATGCAGCTATAGCCGATGATACTGCACTCGGCATTTGACTTTGCTTTTGACGGAAATTATGTGGAAGATTAAAGAAACCCTGTTTGTTAACGTTGGGTCTACTCAGTTTCGTCATAATACTGGATATTAGCATGTTCAATATAAACAGTAACATCTTGGTTTGGTTTGGTTTGGTTTATTTAGATCTCCATTAGTGAAATACACTAGTCTTCCTGGAGTCCACATTAAAACAATACAGAAATAATAGCAACAGAAATGTACAAATAATACAAATTATAACTTTGAAATAACAGAAAGCAAACATATGGTAAACTGAAAAACAGTGATTTGCATACGTGAAGTAAAACAAAATAAATCAACTTAGTTCTTATATATACAACAAAATGTCCAATTGAATTAACAGAAACTTGGTAATATCAACTCAAAAACGGAGTGGGAGAGGTCGGAGGTCGAGCAAAATCATAGTAAATCAAATACAATTTGAACTGAAGTATTGAAACAAACAGTCTTTGAAAGCATATAAATCATATAGCAAAAATAATAACTAGAAAGGCCGACATTTGCTTGAGAGCAAATGCAGCATATTTCAGCCATCTCCCTCCCCATGCAACAACAGACTATTCCAAAATCACCCATGTGCAAGAATCGAACACTTTTGTTTAAAAGTCACTTCCACTAATGACACTTAATGACACCCAAAAATGAATCTTACAAAATTCCTAGTGCAAGAATGGACTCTTCCATTGCACCCCATGTGAATTTGCACAATAGACCAGTCCAGAAATACTCTCACTGAAAACATGGTCAAGGTTGAACTAAGCAAAAAAGGCATGAAAAGGTAAAATAGACCAGTCCAAAAACACTTCCACTAAAAATGGAATATTGAATTATCACCTTTCTAAAACTAAATTTGAAAACATCCCCATGCAAGAATGGACTCTTTTTGCGATGCCCCTATGTAAAGTGGTGCAGTCCAAAAATACATCCGCTAAAATTGGACTTGGACGTAATCACCAAAGTCCCAAAAATTGATTTTAAAAATCCCCCCATGTAAGGATCGACTCTTCCAGCACAACCTATGTAAAATTGCACAGTTGACCAGTCAAAAAATAACCACACTGAAACACTGTGACATATCAAATCACCAAAGTCCATGAACAAATTTTAAAAAAATGCCCCCCTCCATGCAAGAATGGACTATTCCAGTACACCCCATGTAAAATTGCAAAATAGTCCAGTTCAAAAATACTCCCATTGAGAGACATTATATAATCAACAGTCGAAAGATGAATTTAAAAAATATGTACCCCCTCCGTGCCAGAATGGACTCATCCAGATAACACCGGGCTCACTGATTGGCTGCCAATCCCCTTCGGGATGTTGACTCAGGCTACGTGATTGGTTGCCTCTTTAATCAAGTTACTAGTATATATAGACATGTGCACATGCTGTCTTCAGGTGGGAGAGGTCAACGACCTTGAGGTCGTTGACCCTCTGGCCTGTGGAGAATTACTAAAAAAGTACCCAAATATATCATTTTGAAGTGGTTTATGCCAGAAATTATACATGGGTCATTTGAATGAATATCTAGTGCACCTATTTACCAAAATGTAGGTCATTTGGTTACAAGACCAGGGAACAGGAGCCAAAAGCGTACGTTTTTGGTCAAACAATGGCCAAAAAATTCCAAAGTAAGCATTTTGTTGTACCGTATGCCAAAGGTGTCAATGAATTCATGTGCGCATATGTAGACGACACTCCTATACCAAATTTCAGGTCATTTGGTTGTAAAATGGGGGTATAGGAGCCAAAAAATGTCATTTCTGGGGCAAAAAATGCCAAAATTAAGCATTTTGCTGTACCGTATGCCAAAATTGTTTTTGGAATTTTGTGGGCATATGATCAAGGCACCTCTGTACCAAATTTTAGGTCATTCGGCTGTAACACCAGGGAACAGGGGGGCAAAATGTACATAAAAATTGCAAAAAACATGAATAAAATCATTTTAAAGGAAGATATGAAAAAAATGAGAAAAAAGCACCTGGGTATTGACCCAATTTACCCTTGTGCCAAATTTCAAGTAATTCGGTCCAGGAACGACGGAGTTGAATCGATTTGAAGATTTGACAGGAGAAAGAAAGAAACATTACGGATACAATATATTTCACCATACCTATGGTAAGGCTGAAATATGATAATAATAGTCATTGATATATCATGAATAAAACAAAACATAATTGGAACCGAGAGATGGGTTTCATTTTTACCACCATGAAGTGAGTGGCTGGTTTTTGTCTTTCTGTGCCTTTACCCACTCTCTTAACTTGTCTTAAATACTTCCTGGTTTTTTGTTGTAATACTTGTAGGGAGTGTGTTGTAGGTCTTTATACATCTGTATTGAAATGTTCTGGTCAATGCATTTGTACGGGGTTTAGGTTGTACGTAGCCTCCTCTCTGTGATAGCCTTGTGTTGTGGTGATGTGCGGTGTTTATATTTCTTAAGTTGTCATACATACATTTTGGTTTTTTAGTCGTCACTATCTTATGGAAGGCACAGATTGTTGTTGTAAACATTCTTTCCTTAACTGACGGCCAACATAGTCGATCGTGTATCACTTCTGAGCTTGTTGTGTGTGATGTATTGGCGGCTAACCTTGCAGCTCTGTTTTGGATTATTTGTAGTCTGTCTAGCTGTGTTTGTGCTGTTGAGGAAAGTATCCCAGAACATTAGTCAAGATGCGTAAGTACAAGTGATTGGATTACTGTTTTTAGTGTGTCTTCAGGAAAGTAATCTTTATACTTCCTGATTGTTGCTGTGACTCCTGTCATCTTTCTTATGATCTTGTTTGCATGCAAATTCCAGGATAGGTGTTGGTCTACTGTGTAACCCAGGAGTTCAGCTTGGCTAACTTGCATTATTTTCTTCCCCCCTACAGTGAGATCCAGTGTTGGATTATGCTTTAGTTTATGGTGACTGCCCAGGAGTATGGACTTTGTCTTTCCGACATTAAGAATAAGCTTATTTATTTGTATCCATTCCCAGATGCGCGTGAGATCTGACTGTAAGATACTTCCTACTGCTCTAGCACTGGGTGCGGAAGCAAAGGGAGTAGTGTCATCGGCATACATGACTAGTTCGGCTTTCTTTGTTATGGTGGCCAAGTCATTAGTATAGAGACAAAACAACAACGGACCCAGGCAGCTCCCTTGTGGAACTCCGGACTTGGTCTCCTTATAGGTTGAAAAGGCTCCGTTAATGTAGACGGACTGACTCCTATTTGTTAAATAGCTTTCCATCCATTTTACAGCAGAATCTGCAAATCCATAGCTTTGTAACTTGGCCAACAATATTTCATGGTTAACAGTGTCAAAAGCTGTTAACCATGAAATATGAAATCAAGCAAGACTGCACCGACTAGATTTCCCTTGTCTATTTCCCCTAGCCAGTGATTTGTACTAAAGCGCTGGCTGTGGAGTGGTGTTGCTTGTATGCATGTTGTTTCTGTGATATTATATCGTTAGAGATGAGATAGCTTTGACTTTGTTTTTGGCATACTTTTTCCATAACTTTACTGATCACTGGCAGCAAGCTGATGGGTCGGCTGTTCGGACCGTCTAATGGGGCAGACCTGTTTTTGATTAGTGGTATTACTTTTGCTTTCTTCCACTGTGCTGGGAAGACCCCTTGTCTTAATGAGCTGTTTATTATGTAACAGACAGGGCCTGCTATGTACTCTGCGCTGAGCTTCAGGAGTGCCCTGTGGCCTTACCTGGTGGAAGTGATTTGAGAATGTTTTTTACCTGGTTGACTGTAGCAGCTTGGAATGTGAAAGAACAATTCTTGGATGACATAATATTCTCTATAGGTGCCACGGCTTCTTGCTTGTTTATGTCTTTATCTAGTGTTAGACCATTTACCTTATCAATGAAATAATCGTTGAAGTGCTCTCTAGCCTTCTTGTGTACAAAATTCCGAGATGAAATCTCTTTCAGAAAAATGTTTTGCGACCTTTAGTAAAGTTGAACGTACGAACAACATGTTCTTAGAAATAATGTTCAATACATGTACCAGAATGCCGCTGGAAACCTTGTGAGAGGCTAGGCTATGCTAAAAAGTCATTGTAAAAATACACGAAACTATGTGTTGTGTGAACATAGAACCAGAAGTTTTTTTTTTCTGCAGTACCAATGCCATATACCGTTGAGCCAGATGAGATCGTCTTCTCAACCCCTATCCACATACCATGTATCATTGACGTATCGATACATCTAAAGATTTTCAAAGTTAAGATAATCTGCAAAGTCTCATGTTTCGTGTGTTCAGAAATACAATTTTCTAGTCCTCACTTTGCCCGGTATTCTTTAAATTATTTTTTTTTCACTCAAACTGCTTAAATGTTTCTCACGTATAGAAAACACAACTAAGGACGCCATTCGGGTAACTTAAAATAAAAGTCATTCTTTACCGCACTACAATTGAATTGTGACATTTTGCTTACAGAAATTACTAAAACGACCTAGTGGAGAGCTTAGATTAACATGCGTTGTCGACGTGGCAAGATAACACTGCTGCTTGTGGCAGCTTTGCTCCTGATGATGACACTGTTCCGCAAGCATCTACTACCCACATCGTTTTGGTCTAGGGTTGAAACAGGAGCTACAAGGGAAGACAGGTACGCAAAATATGTTGTTTCTGTACCTTCACTGCCGAAAATGATTTTTCTTGTTTTGCTTACACCATGGACAATTCTTATGAAAAAATATTATTGCAGGAAAAAAATTAGACTAAAATATAAGCAAGAATTCATTTTCTAGAGATTTAAGCAAAATCTTCTTATTTATTCATATAATTCAAGAAAAAAAGTGTTTTTTCTAACCGGTTTCAATTCTTAAGAAATATAACATTTTTTCAAATAAAGAGAAATTTTTCTGTTTTCTGTTTTCTGTTTCGGAAGCAAAATATAAAAAAAAAAGCATTTTTGGAAATACAAGATAACAAAATCTTAAATTGTTTAAAAAAAGACCCAATGACAAGCACATTTTTCTAAGATTTCTTAGGGACATAATAATTTTCTTCCTGGAAGATTAATTTTCTGTGAAGAAGCAAAATAAAACTAGAGTTCGACGACCTCATACCTCCATGAATATTTAGAGCTTTTGTAAATTTTATGCAATTAACCAAAATTAACATAATTTATGCATGGTGTTGTGACTAACGTTCACATGTTACAATAATAAAATTCCCAACCATTAATCGTAAAGTGGTTTTGCAATTTTCATATAAATATGCATATAAGTGCCTCATTAGCATATTTGGTATCTGCTTATATTCCACCTATCATAATTAAGATGTGTTACATGTGAGAGACCTACTCAGCTGGATACAGCTATATGATATATATAATGTAGTGATGGGGGGAGACTGGAACACTATAATCGACAATGACAAGGATAAGTTTCCACCAGCTGCACCTTCTTGTTCATATTACCGCGAATCAGCGGAAAAAATAGGCGACATATGCAATACTTTTAAACTGTATGATGTCTGGAGAGACAAATTTCCAGATAGATTACAGTATACATGGCGAAGAACCAACCCTAATGTGACCTGCAGACTAGATTATCTCTTGATTCAGAAAACATTTAAAAACAGAGTGATAAATACTGACATAAGACCTGCAATAAGAAGTGACCACCAAGCTGTCACAGTTAAAATAGCCATAGAACAAAACCAGAAAGGACCGGGACTGTGGCGATTCAACGATAGCCTCTGTAAAGATAAAAATTATGAAAGAACTTTATTAAAAATAATCGAAGACACGAAAAACAAATATAAAGACCAAGACATAGACAACAGAACACTCTGGGATCTGTGTAAAAAAAATATCAAAGAACAGACGATACATTACAGTATACAAAAGGCGCGAGCTCGATCAAAATGCCTAAACCTACTTGAAAAAAATCTTTCTCTCCTAGAAACAAAATTACAAGGAACTTTAGAGCCCGACACCCATATTATTGAAAAATACAATCAGACAAAAGAACAGATCGACAAGTTTTATGCATACAAGGCAACCGGGGCAAGGATAAGATCGAGAACTAGATATTATGAAGAGGGTGAAAAATCAACCAAGATGTTTCTAAATCTAGAAAGGAGCAACAACAAAAAACACACCATAACAAACCTGAGAGGAGACAACGACCTAGAGTTTACAAACACAGCTGACATTCTTATTCAATGCAAAAAATTTTACCAGGATCTATATACATCCAAACAGGTGCCTGATACAGCGGTAGATAGCTTCCTTGACACAGTAGAAATACCACGCACACTTTCAATACAAGACAATGCATCGCTGGAAAAAACACTTTCAGAGGAAGATTTCGTAAAGGCACTGACACAGATGAAATCTGGGAAAAGCCCAGGATCAGATGGTTTGACCGTCGATTTTTACAAAACATTCTGGGATATAATAGGTGATTTAGTAATTAACTCAATTAAGGAAGGCCTTCAGGAAGGACAATTGTCGCTTACACAAAGGAAAGCAGTACTCAGACTTTTACATAAAAACGGGGAGGAAAATAATTTAGATAATTGGAGGCCAATCAGCTTACTGAATGTTGATTTCAAAATATTAGCACATGCACTAGCCAACAGACTTAAACCATTCCTATCTAAGATTATACACGAAAACCAAACAGCGTATATAAAGGGTCGTCATATCAATCAAAATTTAAGACTACTTCTAGATACCATGTCTTACACAGAAAAAGAAAATATACCTGGAATATTGTTGTTTTTAGACTTTAAAAAGGCGTACGATGCAATAGAATGGAATTTTCTATTGAAAACCCTGAAAAAATTTAACTTTGGAGAAACATATTTGTATTGGCTTAAAACAATTTACAATGAATGCGTAAGTGCTGTCAGTAACAACGGCTGGACGACAGAATTCTTCAGTTTACAAAGAGGAATTCGACAGGGCTGCCCGTTATCTTCAATTCTGTTTCTATTTGCAATGGAAATTTTATCACTATACATAAATCATAAAAAAGATATTAAAGGAATACAAATTACAGACGGTAACGAGATTAGAGAGGTAAAAACTTCACAGGTTGCAGACGACACAACGCTCCTCCTGGGAAGTGAAAAATCTGTACGCACTGCCATACACGCCCTGGCACACTTCAGCAAAATAGCGGGACCACAGTTAAACTTAAGGAAGACTCAAGCTATTTGGATCGGGTGTTGGAAATTCAGGAAAAAGGAAATCGAAGGAATTTCCTTCCCTCAGAAACCAGTTAAATCACTCGGAATTTATTTCGGCCATAACTCAGACAATTGTAATGAAAAAAATTGGTACGAGAAAGTTAGGAAAATAGAAAACATACTTCACACATGGACACATAGAAATCTCACTTTGTATGGCAAGGTCACGGTCCTAAAAACTTTAGTAATATCACAAATAATTTACTGCGCTACAGCACTAGTTCCGCCCGACGATGTTATTGTTAAGTTAAATAGAGCGTTTTACAATTTTTTGTGGTCAGGAA
The DNA here is from genome assembly GCA_019207045.1 of Branchiostoma floridae x Branchiostoma belcheri. NCBI lineage: Eukaryota > Metazoa > Chordata > Leptocardii > Amphioxiformes > Branchiostomatidae > Branchiostoma > Branchiostoma floridae x Branchiostoma belcheri. The sequence goes on along the minus strand of JAFMNZ010000090.1, from coordinate 226,958 downwards.
AAAAAGATAAAATCAAAAGATCCGTAATTGTATCTGAATATGAGAACGGAGGAATAAAAATGCCAGACATCCGTGCACAAATAGATGCACTACACGCAAGTGTAATCAAACTAATAATGGATGACTCAAGGGGAGATTGGAAACTTCTTCCACACTTGTATTTAAACAGTTTTGGCAAAAATTTCCTTATCTTAAATATGCATTTTAGAAATAAGCAAAATTGTCCAAATATGGACCACATACCAGAGTATTACAAACACGTCATCTTAAGTTGGCACAAAGCGATAGGTGGCAACATGTTAGAACCTGAGACCCCGGGCGAAGTTAGAGGCCACATAATTTGGGGATCAAAATTTATTGTCAGTACGCAAAGAAGGAAAAAACCCACTTCATTATTCTACCAAAAATGGATCGACTCGGGAATCATACGAATTGATGACTTGTTAGATAATAATTACCATATAAACGAGAAACAAATCCTTAACAAACTTAATGACAAGAGGGATTGGCTAAAAGAACTATATATCCTAAAAAAAGCTATCCCCCAGAAATGGCTAACACTGTTACAGACGTCAGACACATCATTAGCTATAGAAAATACAGATATTACGAACTTTTCCATATATACGTGTAAATATTTGTACAAACTGTTGATCACAAACAATATCGAACAGCCACACTCTACAAAAGTTTGGGCAGAACAACTACAGAAAGATCCAGCAATCTGTAAGGTTCCTTGGAAGGACAGAACCATAGGTATAACTACAGAGAGAAAATTATCCAATTTCATTTTTAAGTTTCTGCACAGAATTCTCCCCAATAACAAAAATCTATTCAAGTGGAAAATTATACAGTCGCCACTTTGCCAAATTTGTTTTGAACCAGAAGATGAAAAACACATGTTCTTCTACTGTAAAAGACTTGATAACTTCTGGAAAAAAGTAAAACAATTATTATGCATTATAGTCAACATTCAAGATATTAATTTTGAAACATTGGTCTATGGCCTTCCACAGAACCTGCAACAAGAACGTGCAGCTAACCATACAATAGCCATAGCACAGTACTCAATATTTAAAACCTGGTGTCAGTATAAAGATAAGGACTGTTACAAACAAATTGATCTGCTCTCTGTTTTTCTAAAAGACTTTACTTATATTCTAGAAATAGAACAAAACATATCACCCAGAAATGCGAAAAGAAAGTGGGGAGATCTTCTTTGTCTATTAGATACATTGCAGTAAGTAGTGTTTTATACTTTGTAAATATGTATTTTGTGTAAATAAAGACCATGGCAGTGGGACCATGGGAAGGGAGAAACAAAAAAAAAGATGTGTTACATTTATTGAAGTCAAGTTATTATAGAAAATGGAATTATATAATTTCATAATTAATTATGTAAATTAAGCCCTAATTTGCATAACAAGTATATCAACATGAACATCTTCGCCTAAGGTACTAGCATATCTAATATAATGGCAATCCGTCAATTCATCCTGCAGTTATCCTCTTTGGAATGTTTTGACAAAAACGCCCCTGCAGTTTTACAATGATATGTTAGGTAGATGAAACTTGCCTCACTTTGTCATGGCACTAAAAGCTATCTACCGCCTAAATTTCATAAAATCCATAGCATGTCTGAAACAAGAGATACATTGAAAAAACTGCTATGATGGAATATTGTTATTAATTATGCAAATATACTCCTATTTTGCATAATTAGTATCTTATCTTGCACAACATTGTCTAAGGTACCTCATCATCAGTCACTGTGTTCTGCATCTATAGTCTGGAAAGGTCTATAGCTGCATTCAGTCTTTCTTCATCCTTTTCCATTGTTCCTTGCATCCTGCAAGCTTCCTTAGCTCCTGGAGTTTCTTTGCTGTTGTAGGAAAAGCTCGACCTCTGTGCTTTAGGTCTGCTTTCAGCAGGCTGAGCAGGTTGACACAATGTCTTCCCTTGCGTGCCTTAAATCTATTTGAACCTAGTGTGGCATATTCAGGGGCTTTTTGTGCAGGCGTGTCTTGTGCTATGTGGCATCCTTAGGATGTGTCCAAACGTAGACCACCTTGCCTGCTCGGCTTTTTCGGAGAGAGGTATGGTGTTACAGATACGGTACAGGGTGTTGTTGGATACCATGCTCTTTGGCCATTGGAGACCTGTGATTGCACGCAGATGTTTCCTGTGGCAGACGTCTAACTTCTCTGTGACTGCCTTTGGTGCTGCCCAGCTGTTGCAGTTATATAGCATAATGGACACACAGCATGCATTGTACAGCTGTAGCTTCTTTGCCAAAGGAATGCTGGATCTTCGGACCCAGATCTTGCAGAAGGATCTAAAAGCAATGTTGCCCATGATGCAGCGTGCTTCTACATCGGCAGAACTACAGAGGAGGGAACCCAGTATTTTACTTTTCCTCCATTCCTCTTCTCCCCGTAGTGGTTTGTCGGCCAGGTAGACATGTGTGAACTCTGTTTTACCTTCATTAACAAACAGATTTGAGTCTCTTAGATTCTTTGCTGCCACAGGTAGGAGACTTTCTAGTGGATCTCTTTCCTCATCTAGGAAGTCCACGTCATCCGCATACTCCATTTCTAGGGGCATGCCTAGTGTAGAGACAGGTGGATTGGGTCTTGCAGAAGATCTCCGTACCGTTTCCAGTGCAGCTGCGAGGTAGCAGGTGAACAACACTGGAGACAGGCTGTCTCCTTGTGGTGATCCAATTGTCGTTTCAAAGTCTGTTGAATGGGTTGACTTGACGCGTACCTTCAGTTTGGTATCAGACAGCTACAGCAGTAGCCTTACGAGTCTCAGTTCATCGTCATTGCATCCAGCTTGTTTTAACACTTCTAGGATTTTTGATCGTTTAATAGTGTCAAAGGCACGGGACATGTCGATGCCCATTTTGTGAAAGTCCCAGTGTTTGGACATGACAACGGAGACGAGCATACGTTGGGCCCACACTATGTCTGCGCAGCTGCGACCCCATTTAAATCCGCTCTGATATGGCCCGGTGAAGTTGTCGATCTTGTCTCTGATGCGGTAAAGTGTGACAGTGGACAAGATCTTCCGGATACTATTCAAGAGGGCAATAGGTCGCAGGTTTGCGGGGGGACCAGGAGGTTTTTGGGGTTTGGGCAGGGCGATTAGCGTCCCTTCTCCAATAGCATCTATTGGGTGGTGATGTTCGAAGGCGTGATTCAAGATGGATGTTAGAACTGGGGCTGTAATGTCACTCCCATATTTGAATAGCTCATTGCTGATTCCATCAGGTCCTGGTCAGCGCCCATTTCTCAAGGATTTTATGGCCTTCTTGACTTCGTCCTCTGTTATTGGGACTTCAAGAGACCTAGGGTTACCTTGGAAAGCGTCCAGTTTGTCCCCATTTGGGTCGGTAAACTGCTGGAAGAACCATTGTCTTATGGCGTCTGCCTTGCCCTTATCTGTGGCAATGAAGTTACCTTCAGCGTTGTGAACTAGCAATGATGGAGTGTGGTTTCCAACTTTGAGAGCGCGGGCTGCTCTGAACATTTTGCTACAGTCATCTGTGGAAGAAATCTCATTTGCTAGGTCATCTGCTCTTTTAATCTCAAGTTCTTTCAGTCGTTTGCCTATCTGCCGGAGGATGGCGTTACGTTCTTTTCTCATAGCACTTCGGTCTATGCTCTTCCCTTTTTGGTATATGCGTAGTCGTAATGCTTTTTGCTTCTCAGACAGTTTTGCAACTTGGGGGTCTTCAGTATGCTGTCTGTGTTTGTTGCTTTTGAGCACCCATAGGATGTTGGCAGCAGATGTGTGCATGCAATTTAGCAAGGTATGTAGGGCTTTGTTTGGGTCCTTGTCGTAGTGAGCATTGGCCGTTTGCTCTTGTAGGTCTTCCCTGTATTGAGCTTGTGTGGCAGGGTCATTTGTGAGCCTTGCAAGGTCATATCTGACCTGGCCTTTCTCTCTCTTCTGTCTATGCACTAGGCAGGCAGTGTCCATTCTGACCCGTGTAACTACCGGCTTGTGATCTGAATTGAGGTCAGTGCCTCCATACGTACGAGAGTCTTTGAGCAGCGGTTTGCAGTTCATTTTACACAGAACGAAGTCTATCTGGTTAAAGACTGCTGTTGTTGCCCTTGTGCCTGTAGCTCTTTTGGGAGTTTCTAAGGTACCTACATACCGAAAAATCATGAAAATCCGTTGTTCGCTTCTTGAGTTATCCTCTTCAGAAGTTTTTGACAAAAATGCCTGTTCAATCCCAAAACTATTCGCTAGGGGGCCCAACCTTATGTTATTTCTTCCTGAGGTCAAGAGCTATCTAATACTCAAAAATCGTGACCACAGCATGTTCAGAACACCGAGATAGCAAAACCAGAATTTGCGCTGTAGTACCAAGGAAAGCCGCACACCAAGTATAAAACTAGCCACCCAACCGTTCATAAGTAATTTTGTTTACACACACACGCACACACACACACAGACGCACAGGCAAACGCGGGGTAAAATATAACATCCATGACATTCCATGGAGGTAATAAACAGGAAAAAGCATTTTGGCAGTGTAATTAGAAATTATTTTACTGTTTTACTGAGTATTCTGTTAGGTTTTTCTGTCTTTATATATATATATATATATATATATATATATATATATATATATATATATATAAATTAGTAGATTGAATGGATGATTGATTGATTAATTGATGGGTTTGGTAGTCGGTTTATCATAATATCCATACATGTACTTATTAAGTATTGAAGAAAATTTAAATATATTTTCTAATGGCTATTTATACTGTTGCTAGGACAATCTGTCTAAAGCTTTCTTATCAACCAACGTGTACATTATAAATGCAGGTTGAAGACAGAGTATGACACCATTAACAATATCATGAGGACACGAGCTTCAGCCAACACCGAAGCAGGCGAACAAGTCAAAAGATACACACAGGCTTCAGGCAACAATGCCCTAACCGATGAGCCAAACGACCGCAAGAACAACACAATTTTGGAAAGTAGGGTTCACACAAACAGTGGTTTCAGGAAAAATCTGAACAATGATTTTAATATAAAATCTATGAAGGGACCAGAACAAGCTGAATTTAGCCGTACTTCCAACACATGCAACGAAAAAACAAACCTTGTATTCTTGAAGACCCACAAGACGGCTAGTTCTTCCGTACAAAACATACTTATGCGATTCGGTAGCACTAGAAACCTCACCTTTGTTCTACCAAGAAGGGGACATATGTTGGGCTGGCCGCATCTATTTCAGAAATCATTTGTACTGCAAGAGCAGGTTGCGACGAAAAACACCACCTACAACATCCTTTGCCACCACATGAGGTTTCATCACGAGAACATTCGTGAACTTATGCCAGACGATACGGTATATATTACCATCATCAGGGACCCAGTTTACATGTTTGAATCAGTATTCAGTTACTTTCAATTCCACAAACATTTCCGGATGAACACTACTGAGCCTTTAAAGGCCTTTCTCGATCAGCCGTTTTATTATGTCAGGTTCGGGGAAAAAAATCCACTGCGCTACCGCAGCCCCATGTTGTATGACTTTGGTAATATCAGGACAGAATCTGACTCGGAAGAGAGTATAGAATTTGACATTGATCGAATTGAAAAGATATTTTCTGTTGTGATGATAGCAGATTATTTCGAAGAGTCCTTGGTTTTGCTGAAACACACGCTTTGCTGGGATATTAATGACCTTACGTTTTTCAAGATTAACACACGAAAAGAAAGATCCAAACGTAGCATGACAACAGATATGGCGGAAAAGATCCGCCAGTGGAACAGGGCGGATGTCATGCTGTTCGATCACTTCAACAAAACGTTGTGGGTAAAACTTTCCGAACTTCCTTTCGAATGGAAAAAAGAGGTAGCAATTTTAAAGGCCAAAAATCTTGAGTTACAAGAAAAGTGTCTTCAGTCTGATAATGCCAGTAAAGCAAAAATACATGACGAGCGCTTTAGAGTGTACCAACCATACGGCATTCATATGGAACACTTTCAGTTGAAAGAAATCGCCGTAATGAACGAGACTTGTGTCAAAATGGCAAAATCAGAAACTCCATTTACACGTGAGCTAAAAGACAAGGAAGAGCGCAAAATTTTCAAATCAACTTTAAACTAATTTAACACAAGTGTCCGTAAAGCATTTGCCAAATGCCAGAGAGACCAGAAGATTGCATATGGGAATAGGCGGACCTGTTCTAGACACACTAAACTTAGTAATACTTCAATGATTTTTTTTTCTTTTTTTTTCTTCATTAACTATATAGAACACCCTCATCTTGCAGCCGCAGACTGGCTTTTTTCTTGTAACTCTATTCCACCTTTGCTGGCTTTTGAGGTCTGCGACAATTTTATCTAGCATAACGCCAGAAGGGCTTATTACGCTATAGCCCCCAAATCTTATGTTTTTTTCCCTAAAATGTAGTGGGCAACAATTTCAGAAAGCTTTAAAAAAATCTTCATTTTTTTCGTTTTTTTACGGCCATTTTTTTTCCAAAATCGCTAATTTCGGTTCTATCAATGTATTTTTCATGCTTATTTGCTATATTACTGATATTTCCTTGCATAAAAAAGTCTTGTGTTATCTAGATTCTCTCTCGTAAGTAAAACAAACATATATTATGCTTATTAGATGATGCCATAGGTCAAAATTCAAGATGGCAGACCAAAGGGCCAGATTTAAGAATGATAAGCTTTGTTAGAATCTGTTCATTTAAAACAATGTTGAAATTAACGTTTTTAGTCTATTGTCAAGGTCTTTTAAGATTTTTTTTTGTTGTTGGAAAAAAAATTGTAGTTTGAAAATACAATGTGGTGGATATAACATGGCGGATCAGAGATAAGATGCAATCTTAGATATGCATGGTGTCATTTTTGTCGTCATTTGACGTAGTTGATGTTGCTTTCGGCAATAAATGTAGTAAGAAACATTATCATCCTATTATTATCTGCTCTTGATGTCTTATAATTTTAGCATACGTTGAGAATACCCTTTTCGGGGTTCCAGGCAATGCAATCAAAATTATTACGTATTTATACCTCATGTTATGCCATCATAGCGTCAACTTTCTTAAAGTCTTCAGATATTAGGTCTCCATCATTCTTTAAAAAATGGTAGACATATGTTTGTTTATTTAGTAAGTTGTTAAAGAAGAACAAAGGGCTGTCCTAGGTTTTAGCCTGTAATATATAATGTATGTATTCATCTTGTGTGGAATAAAGATGATTTTAAAAAATGACATTATAAAGGACATGAATCTAAGCAACTAACTCAATAGTTTGAAAACTTCATATTCAAATGCTCGTAAATAATGATAATAGAACCGTTTTCTGAGGTTAAGACGGCATGGCTGATATCGTTAGGCTTTGCCACTATACTAAGTGAGATGATGGTAAAAAAATAAGCTTAAATTATTGTAATTACATTAAGGCTATGAGATTGTGAGGGCGAACAAGTGTAGAGCTTCAATTTCGCGTAAGTAAAGATGTTAAAATTAAAAGTTTCTTTTTTAATTCCTTTTGTTTGCGCTTGTTTCTGTGTGTGTGTGTGTGTGTGTGTTTGTGTGTTTGTGTGTTTGTGTGTGTGTATGTGTATGTGTGTTCATGTGTGTATGTGTATTTGTGTGTGTACGTGTTTGTGTGTTTGTAAGAGAGAAAGAAGAGATGATCATTCTGACCTATTCCCACTTGAGGACGGAATGAAATTATGTATGGGGTATGGCTAGAAAATGCTGTGTTTGCCTCAAGCAAATGTAGGCCTTTCTAGTTTATATTTCTGCCATATCACCATGTGGTATGGTGAAATATATTGTGTTTATAATTTTTCTTCTTTCCCCTCCTGTAAAATCTTCAAAGCGGTACATTTCCGTCGTTCTGAACCGAATGAGTTGACATTGCGCACCCTTTCCTTGGTAGAGTGGTACAATCCTCATGCGTTTTTTTTATTTTTGTTAATAGCAGCCTCTTAAGTTATTATGTTTACCTTCACAGAAGGTACACATATTGTTTTTGCTCAGACGTTCTTTTTTTCCGCGCACCTCAAAAACATGAATATCTCCAAAAGTAGAGCTTGGATTAACTTGAAAGCCAGAGTTATCTGGTAGGCCTGTACATAACGCACTGCACCGTGGTCATTCGGGCCCACATAGACCCAAAATAATGATTTTATGGAGCAAAAAAGGGTGAAAAAAATAGCAATTTTAACACAAAATCGAACTTAAGAACACCTCTGGAATCTTGGAACGTTGTTCGAAACGAGGTCAACGACCGCCGCAGCTATTGAACAAGCCGCCGCGCCAGCAGAAGGAAATATAATACCGCAAAAGTATCGAAATGTGTGGAGAGGTAGGTCACTAATTGTATGAATATATATCAAGTCAAGATTAAGTGTCTGTTGGGCATATTATTTTTGATTTTGTTTAAGTTAAGTAACCTGAACGAGCCAGTTGTACCTTATCTCTAAGCTATCCAAACATTGATATGATTCTATGTTGCATTCGATCGAGTTACGTCAAATCGACAACACACACGGTGTCATACATTGTATGCCAGCACTAGTCTTTTGATTCAACTGTTTTTACAAGGTTGCATGCTCACGCACTAATTTGTAAACAAACGCATACCGTCGACAGAGAGAATACGGATTGGTGTATAGTTAACCAAATTTTGAGTAAACAAGAAAAATTGTGCACAAAAACATGCTCTGCGTTACACGCAAGGTCACTGCGTATTGGCGGCTTTTACGCACGAAGATCGTCATCCAAACTGAAAGATTTACATTTGAGACATATTAGGTATGCAAAACACAAACGAGGGACTTGAGGATTTTATTTCGCAAATAAACTGACCTGAACAAGCAAGATAAACCGCAACGTAGAACGCCCTCCATCCCCATCGTACGTCGTCATAATTTCCGTTCACCATGTTCATCATGCAGTAACGTTACCACAGCGCTGGGTTGATCCCGATTCACAAGTGAAGCACGAAACGGAGTCACGGTTAAGTACATTTCACCTACATACAGCTTTATACGCGTCGGGAGAGTTTACAAGTTCGTGGCCTTTCACAGCACAAGCACAAAATGGGACTGTTTACGCCGCTTGTTGCATTCCAAGGTCGGTGAAGCCATGCCAACGTTCACGATCTGTTACTTCGTACCTCAATGACAGTAAAAACTTCATTTCAAGCCAAAGGCTCCGGAGTATGAACGCGCAAAATTCTACATCTTTGTCACAGCAACGAACAAAATTCCCGCCCATGGCAACACCGGAAACTAAATATGATGACCTTTGCCGTCTGATCGGCACCGCATTTGATCTCAAAGTACGCGGCAAATGCCTTGTTATTCCAGTCAGTTCAGTGCAAAGTCATGATATACTTTGAACCACATTTGTTTTTTACTCCGCTTAAGTTGCTAGTGTTTTACCCGGTTTGTTTTTGGACAGGCAAGGAGAAATTACTTTCAATGATGTTCGTGTTATGATGCATTCAGTGATTTACATATTCTCAGATCGAACCGCTGCCTGTCAATCAAGTTGCGAACGTCCTGGGAATCTAAGGTTTCATACAGACATGTTTGCTACATCAATATCCGTCGCATGCCGGCTTGTGTATCGTTAGCCGGCCACCGGGGATTTTCCAAGCTCAAATTTATACGTCGTGCCTCAAACCAAAGGGGTTTTATGCCTCATCTGTAAAACAATTAAATTTGCATGGCGATTTTTTAGTAAGTTAAATGTAAGATGTGCCACAACGTAGCGACCATGCTTCGAACGTAACGTGTTAACCATTTTTAAAGCTCAAATTTCCTTGGCGACGCAAAACTTGCAATTGGCTACTGTACACAATCCTATGAATCCCGCGATTCATTCAGACGACAGCTCTGTGCAGAAATTTATACTCATTGATTTTTTTAACCTCCTTGCTCAGTCAAAATCTTACAAGCAGTTAGTAAAACGATCAAGATCAAAAGCAAACTTATTTTTCACGGTTTATGTAAGGCCCCGCCCTTACATAAAATGCCGCATGATTGCAAGCTGGTTAGGTCTGAGCCCTTGTCGTCAACTATATTGAAAGTATCTTTGACATTTGAATTTACATATTTATCTTCTTTTTTAAATTTGACTTCTGTACGCATGTGGTAGCAATAACTGACAGTTAATCGTGGGGGGGGGGGGGTAATAACAAAAAAAGTCAGCAATATGCGACTGACCATAGCTGTAGGGGAGGGGGATTTTCCTACATACATATGCTGGCGGGTTCGACCGGTCGCTTCACTCTAGTCGCCGGCAGGCGTTAGGAACTACATGTATCATCTAAACCAGCACCGTCTGCAATCACCCGCTGAATTTTTGCAAAATAATTGTCTACATTTACGCACCCATATTGACGGCACCGACAATGACGGAAAGGACAAAATCTAACTTATACATGTGCATTCAACTTCCACTGAACTTCGCCGCGCGCGCTCTGCACCAAATCGGAGCACGAGACTAAGGCCACACCAAGTACATTTTATGGATGACATCAGCGTGCGCATTAATTTTCGCCTGATTTAAGGGAAAAGAATTTTTTCCTTCTGCAGGGATGGTCAACATGACGATAAAATACAAAGAAGAGCAAATGTGTTGTAGCCATATAGTTGTACTTGTAGAAGGGACACTTCCAAGGTACCCGAGACTGTAGTTGTAGAAATGAAACTTATTGGATAGTTGTAAAAGTGACACCAATATGGAAGCTATGAGTGTGGCTACCAACTTTGTTGGTGATGCCAGTCTACCACCCTAGTGTCACTTTTACTACACCAGTACATGTCTTAAATACAGGAATGAATGCCTTCTTGGCTCTGATACCATGTTTTGTCCCTTTATTTCTTTTTACAACAGTCATCACAACTTTATGGTGCCTATTTTTGAAAATGTAGCCAACTTTTTTTCACCCATCTTTTTTTTTCGCCCTATCGCACTATTTTTGCAATCTGCAGAGGATGTCATCCATAAAATTTACTTGCTGAGGCCTGATAGATTTCAAAGCTTTTTTTTAAACATTTGATTACATATCGTTGAAGGAAACCAATTTTGTCCATGGCTCTCTCCCCAATTTCCAAGTAGAAATGTTAGGCTAGACCATGTGAAGGTAAACATTCTGTATTTGCTCGCAAATGTTACCTTTCTAGTTTTATTGAGGTTTTATGTCATTTTCATGTCATTTTTGGACCGAAATGGTATATTTTGGCATCCTGTAGGCTGTAAGCTAGAATTACAATTGAATTACCTGAAATTTGCTATGTATAGGCATTATATATTTGGTAAAATGATCCAAGTATAGTTTTTTAGCATACTTTAAAATGTTTGTTATAGCACTTTCCTAAGGGTAAATTGGTTTTCGTTCGGTCTCCTGCTGCACCGTCGATCTTCCGGACGTTCACCCCAAAGGTATCCAAACCTGCAAAAACGTCGGCTTTAGCAGGTTTTAACCCTTAAACCAACGTATTTTTTTTTCGAGAAATCTTACAGTATGGGGTAAAAACTGACCCCATAATGTTTTGTATGAATAATGTTTTTTGGTGACTGTTTTTGTGATTTGTTTATTTGCATAGTTTTATTAAACTATGTGGGAGAGTTGGACATGATTAGATGATAAAAATTCTACCTCATTATCATAATTTAAGCAAAAGATCATGAGGACCACATTTTGGACTAACGCTATTAAGACCGTGTAAGGTTTTTTAATGCCCGCACAAATTTCAATGTTGCATAGCCCCTGATTGCTATATGCTAAAGCCACCAAACCTGGTCTGTTTTTAGGAAATGTTTGTAGGAAACAATTTTTAAGAATAAAAAGTTCATCATTATTTCATGTTGCCACGGTTACGGAATTCTGTCAGGCCTTTTTATTGCAAAATTTGGCTAAAATGTTTCAAGGTTTTTTATGATTCATAAAATATTCATAATGTAAGCTAATTTGATGGCGTCATCAGTCAAAATCCGAGATGGTGGCCGATTTAAGCTAGATGACGTTATACTGTCATCATATAACATTAAAATTACAATAACATTGTTACTATAATTTCGTTAAACATGTACATCATTCTCTAAAAGTAGTTAAGGTGTGGGAAAGAAAATGCTGGGGTCAGTTTTGAAATGCCATAATGGCAAATATTGATATACGCCTAGTTTGGTTGTTTGAGGGTTAATGATATTAATTAATCAATATTCATAAGCGGGCCTTCCAATCCCGTATATGCAGAAACACATGCATATTGTGACTGTACTGCGGCCGGTTTAAAATTGTAATTTACGAGGATTTGGCGTTCACGACAGGGTTATTTGGGCCAGAGCGGTAGGTGCGTGTGCCTTGAACGTTAGAGTACAAGTCTTTGTTTATAAATATACCAATATTCCGCATGGCATTATCAATTCTTTTCGGCAGATTTGACTTCGTAAGGATCAGTTAAGACAATCGGGAAAATATGAATTAGCGGAAATCGCGTGAAAATTGGCTTGTTTGCGATTAGTTTTGATACGTAACGTTAAGCCTGACAAAGGTGACAATGATTATTTTCTCATAAATATTCTCTTTAGATGTATTTACAATGTAAATCTAAACAACAGACTTACCCGAGCAATGTTTATACGAATAAATATCAGTGGGTACTGAAATGTGTAACAAGAGGTTTCAATCTACCGCCCTGTTTCTTTACTTCCAACGCTTTCCAAAATTTAAAAAAAAAATTGTATATAAACACCTTCACAATCACTTACTATTTCATACCCATACTCTCACATCTCTGAGACTTAACTCCGATCTCAAAAAAACTCTATCCTGGACCAAAAATGGTTAATGGAGCTTAATCCATCCAAATCTATAGAAGTTTGTTTTTCAATGAAACGTACCCCTCCTATCCATTCGCCCCTTTTTCTTGGTAACACCAGTATTCAATCAGTGAAAGACCATAAACACATTGGAGTAACTTTAAAGTCCACCATGTCATGGACAACCCATATTTCTCAAATGATTGCGAAGGTTTCGAAGAGGATATCTATATTTAACAGTTTGAAATTTAAACTCCCTCGTCAAATTCTGGAAGTTATTTACAAGTCTTTATTCGACCTTCGTTTGAATATGCTGATATTGTATGGCATAGCTGTTCAGTTTCTGATTCTCAACTTATTAAGAGGATCCAGTACGAATGCTCCCTTACGGTATCTGGTGCCGTGAGGGGATCTTCGTATTATTCTCTTCTTCATGAACTTGGCTGGGAAAAGTTAACTAATCGACGTTATGTTCATTCTCTTGTTCTATTCCATAAAATTGTTAATGGCCAAACACGGAAGTATTTAACCGATTTATTACCGCCAGAGGTTTCTGCAACAACGTCATACAATCTTCGCAGCAAACGCAATCTGCAAGTACCAGAGTGTCATACCACTTGTTTTCAAAAATCTTTTTACCGCACTCAACTGAGTTATGGAACTCTCTTGATTCTAGCGTTCGTTTGTTGAGCGCTGCTCGTTTTAAAGGGTATTTGGTCAAATCTGTTCGCCCTGTTGCTGTACCATATTTCAATTTTGGACCGAGATACTGTCCTAATTATGTTCAACAACGTACACTCCTCTTAGACAGACTTGAAAACCTGAATATTCCTATGTTAGGTTTAAATTCTTTATCTAATAGTTCTTTTTTTATCTGCTACTTAAAGGATCGGCTTTACTGACATCTGATATAAATTCCCAAATTCTCCCCATAACTCAATCATACTTATCCAAAACAAAACGATTTTAATTATTGCTTTTTGACTATCCTTATCATTTACTATTGGTAACATAAGTTTATCCGTCCGTTTCTTTTCAAAATAAGGCGTTCCTATACCCGTTTCATCTTTTTTGTCCTTTGTTATGTGGTTATTTTGTCTAGTGGTGTCTTTAATATAAGCCTGTGTGCTTGAGTAGCGGCACCACTATGTTTTTTGTATTGTATTCATGTTGCAATAAAAATGTTTAACTCATTGCCCTTGGTCAATAGGTCTATAGTTGACACATTTCTCTCACTCACAAAGTGCTTTTTTCCCGAAGCAAATGTAGGTGCTTTTAGTGTTGGTGTTTTTTGACATAAGACCACAGCAGGTAAATTTTATGGATGACATCCTCTGCAGACTGCAAAAATATTGCGATATGGCGAAAAAAACGAGATGGGTAAAAGAAAGGAAGGCTATATTTTCGAAAATAAGCACCACAAAGTTGGGATGAATGCTGTAACAAGAATTAAAGGGAAAAAACATGGTATTAGAGCCAACAAGGCATTCATTCTTGTACTGGTGTGGTAAAAGTGACTAGTGTGGTAGAATGGCATCAACAACAAAGTTCGTAACCACACTAATGGCTTCCATATTGGTGTTACTTTTATAACAGTTACTATCCAATAAGTTTCATTTCTAGTTCAAGTTCCACTTATACAAGTACAATCATTAGGCTACAACACAACATATTTGCTCATTTTGGTACTTTATCATTATCATGTTGACCATTCCTGCAGAAGAAAAAACTTGTTTATTTTCTAAAATCAGACAGCGAAGAGGTTGCGTGCTTGGCGAAGGACCTGTGGTGTTAACAGCGAAGGGAAAGTGCGCTAGGCGAAAGAGTTGTGGGCTCACAGCAATCGGACTGTGTGCTCGGCAAAGGAGATGTTTGCTCACAGCGACAATGGGAATATAAGGACGTTAATTATCTTCGCCAGCGAAGATTATGTTTTTGTTGACTTGGGTCTGTATGTAAGTCAACAGCATATAACTCGAGAAATTGAGGTTGGAACGTTTTGATTTTTTGCAGGTGTGTAGAGGTTGTCAAAAGACATGCCTAGTTCGAAAATGGTTTATCTGGCGTTTTCCTACGGTACAGTAGCGAAGTTGTTATTGTTTTCGTGTTTTTTTCGGGAAGCATAAGTCCAAACGCAGCTGGGCGATTTCCACGATATTTGGCAGGTGTGTAGCGTTTGTGGAAATGATCGTCATGTGCGAGAATGGTTTAGCTAGCTTTTACCTATGGTGCTGTAGCAGGCTTTGTATGTAAGTGCGTTTGTCTGTATGCAAGATAACTCGAGATGTTCTTGATGGATGGTTATGATATTTGATTGATAGGTAGGGGACACATAAAGGAAGGTCAAGTTCGATAATGGGACTCCTGGCTACTTGTTTTGGTACTGCAAGTGGGGGTCAAAGTTTCCGCCTAAATTTTCCAGAAGTGCCAGGCTCATGATTTTTAAGTGGTAGATAGCTGTTGGGACTAGGAGTAAATGGTGTAATTTTGGGCCCACTAGCAGCTTGTTTGGAACTGCAGTGGGTCTTATAGTTTGTAACTTTTGCGAAGGATAACTCGAGAGGGGATTGTAGGATATTCTTTGTTTTTGGTAGGTAGTTACTTTGGGTGATTATGAACATAATGAGATGCAAATTATGTAAATCACTATCTATTTAATATAATTACTTAGGGAAATGTAATAAACTGCAATATACTGCAGAAGCATATAGGTTGGTACATACATGTGTGCCACAGCTGGTGTCTTTAGATGTAGGTCAAAAGGTCAATTGGCGAGCATTACAAGAGCATTAATGCTCTCTGCCACAGCTATTAGTTACGGTTGACCCGTACATTAACAACCGGTACATGGGTTAATCCCCAGCCACCTTAGCATTGTTTTCCTGTTGGGAAACTGGAAACACAGTGACTACATAGGCACAGGGTATCTGACAATGGGATTGGGATTGGGAGACAGGAATAAGTATTTATGCAGTTGTACTATACACTTGCTTGCATGTATGTTTTCCTTGTGGTAACGCTTGACAAATTTGGTCTTAGGAATAACTTACAAACATGGTTCTCTTAGAAACCTCAGGGAGTCTGCAGGTTTGAAATGGAGTGCAAGCCTGCAGCTGGCATGGGTTTGTTTACATTATGGTTGATAGATTAGCCAGTCTCACTGTGTCTATTCTTCCCTGATGGAAGAAAACCCACAAATGCTAGCTTATCAGAGACTGTGTGGTTTCTTACTTCTGTTCAATTTGTGACACTAGCTGCCTCCCGGAAAATGTGAGGAAAAGCAAAAGCCTGTCTTTTTTAACAAAACCAAGCCAGACCAAATGAAACAGTACTGCACAATATAATGTACTTACACTCACATCTAAGCTTATCTTTAGACTTATAAAATGTACGTCTATTCTAACCACTAATATAAAAAGTTAGCACTTGAAAAAATACAAGCTACAGCATGTTACCTGTAAATAAGTCCGGCAATAAGATGAATTGTATTAAAATAAGATCATCCTAATTAAGCATGCTAATTACCTCCAACTTTGCATAATTGACAATTTAAAATGTACATCTCTACCAAAAGTAACAATATGCAAAATATCATGTAAATCCAACGTTCCTGCAACCTACCGACAAAAAAGAACCATACCATGTCCAAGTAAAAAGATACCACATATCAAATATCATTACAATCCATCAAAAGATACTTAAGTCATGCTGACCACAAAAATGAAAAAAAAAAACACAGACAGACAGACACACACAGACATACCAAAGCTGTGCCAGCATTTCAAATGCAGGCAAAAATACACAAACAATATAAATTCACTGCATTCCAAAACAAGACACATAAATTTCAAAAACTCACATTACAAAAGCATTTCATTAACCCTCAAGCACCCGACCTTTTTTTGCGACTAAAATGACCGAGTGGGGTCCAAACGGACCTTTACACTTAAGTAAGCGTGTTTCTCATTTTCATTCCAAAAACGGACCCCAAAATGTTTTGTTCATAACATCTCAGTTCCAGTTCCTATTGATAATCATTGATTCGTCAATGTAAGAGGAATATTTCGACATGTTAAGGTGTTGCTAATTCCACCTCATTATTACAATTTATGCAAAAGAAGTTAAGAAATCTAACTTCGTACAGAGGGGCAGGGTTGGTGTACGATGTACGAAGTTAAGAAATCTAACTTCGTACAGAGGGGCAGAGTTGGTATAAGATACATTTTCTTTACACTTAAGTAAGCGTGTTTCTCATTTCCATTCCAAAAACGGACCCCAAAATGTTTTGTTCATAACATCTCAGTTCCAGTTCCTATTGATAATCATTGATTCGTCAATGTAAGAGGAATATTTCGACATGTTAAGGTGTTGCTAATTCCACCTCATTATTACAATTTATGCAAAAGATCAGAAGGACCAAGAAATCTAACTTCGTACAGAGGGGCAGGGTTGGTGTACGATGTACGAAGTTAACAAATCTAACTTCGTACAGAGGGGCAGGGTTGGTGTACGATGTACGAAGTTAACAAATCTAACTTCGTGCAGAGTGGCAGGGTTGGTGTACGATGTACGAAGTTAAGAAATCTAACTTCGTACAGAGGGGCAGGGTTGGTGTACGATGTACGAAGTTAAGAAATCTAACTTCGTACAGAGGGGCAGAGTTGGTATAAGATACATTTTCTTTACACTTAAGTAAGCGTGTTTCTCATTTTCATTCAAAACCTAACAGTGGTATTATAATGAGATATTAGTTTATAATCTATTTAAAATAGAAATACATATATTTATGAAACAATAAAGACTAATAGATAAATCATGTAATTGTATTAAAAGCGCCCGTTCGTTAATTTGCAATGACGTTTTACATTTTACTTTGTCACTAGAATGCAGAAAGGTCTAGGTCAACTAACATTATTATTCAACATCACGTGGTGACCGATGATGAGAGCACGTGATTCACGCGTGGCTGGGCATGTGCGGTGGGTAAAGTAGAATAGAATACTGCTTCTCGAATTACATTCTAGAAGCGGCCGTTTTCACGTAAATGATTTGAAGTTCCATTTTGATAGAGGTAAGTTGTGTTTGGTATTGCCGCTGTTCTTTTAGGTTAGAAAACAGGAATAAAGTCTTATGTGAGAGCAAAGTTAGTCAGACAAGAGCCATTCATGACTATTTGAATATGTAAATTAAGTGCGATTACAACATATACCCAGCATCATCTTTGTGATGACACCTTGAGACTTCTATGTTCTTGAAACTTGCAGCCCGCCCCATGTACGAAGTCAACATAACCCACAAAAGTCAAAACATCTTAACTTCGTACATCGTAATTCGTACATTAGGTCCGCTCCTATGTACGAAGTTAGAAAAACCCACAACAAAGTCAAAACATCTTAACTTCGTACATCGTACTTCGTACACCAGGCCCGCCCCATGTACGAAGTTAGCATAACCCACAAAAGTCAAAACATCTTAACTTCGAACATCGTACTTCGTACATTAGGTCCGCCCAATGTATAAAGTTAGCCGTAGTCTAACATCATTGCTTCGTACATCGTACTTCGTACAGATCGTCCCTCTCCGTGTACGAAGTTAGGTGGCTAACTTCGTCCAGCCCCTTGTGCGAAGTTAATCATGCTTAATTGTCGACGTTCCCCGAACTTTGCCGACAGCGGTTGTCGGAAGTTGTCGGAAGCTAAAAGTTGTCGGAAATTACGTGTGACGTAGTCTGATCCTAACTTCGTACATTTCACAAATTTCTGGACATGTATAAAAACAAACAGGTAAATGATTTCTACTGGACAAAATAATCAGATATTTTGGACAATATCATGCGCTGTCAATCTAAGTAGCTTGTTTGTGTTAACCAGGGTGGTTCAATAGCCAACTAAGATTTTTCCTTAAGGTGACGTGAACCAATTGTATACATTTAGTGTGCGTAGAACTGGCTCTACAAAGCTTGTTTGCGTTAACCACGTACGGCGGCTCCATAGCTTACCAATATTTTCCTGATGGTGACGTGAACCTATTGTATAAATTCAACGCGCGTCTTTTGAACACGAAGTTTAACAGGAACTAGACCAGGATATATAGACATATCCGAGCAGAGCAAACAAATAAGACATCGGCACCGGGTTCCACGTCGACAGGTTCATAACGTTACTACCACATGGGAGGGGTATTTGTCAGTCTTGTCGGGTAAGATATAATAAATAGAAATTGCTTAGATGTTGGCCAAACTTTCGACCCAAGGATTTTACCGGTAAGTAGCTTTCCGGTATATGTATTGTCCGGACGAGTTGCACATGGTGGATTTTGTATATGCAGTGATATCGGTAACAGATAGTTTAGTATGAGTAATAGCTATCACATTATCATCACTAAGAGCTATGCATACAGTTAAAAGTACAAATCTACGTTTTGATATAAATTTTCCAATACTGTTCCTGGCAGGTATCTCGCAGGTATCTCTTATGGAGTTACCGCTACAAGTCCGTCAGCTTACATTAATGATTAACTCCACAAAAAGACAACAGAAGAACTCACGGTTTCTACACATTGTACTTTGCCATGGACATACTGTGGAATCTTTTATTGCTGTTGTAAAAGTGTGTAAGGTTAAATGTTTTGATCTAGCCTGGATACCACACCCCAACCTCAAAAATTTCTTTCGTGTTGGGGTCTGACAGGATGGCTGTAGAAATGTTCTCGGAATGCCCTTGATCAGAGGGAGGAGAACCTAGGATTTATGACCACTCACACCTCAGGTAGACAGCTACAACACACCAAAGATAGTTAACAGGCTATCACAGTAGCTTATTAGGAACTTAGTGGTCACTGTAACGGATTAAAAAAATACAGTTAAGGTCTTTAACCAATCATGGTAGTGGTGTAATTACCTCCTGCTGATCATGCTGCTGTTCTATTGTTTTTTTTTGTTTTTTTTTTTGCCTGAGGCAAAATTGAGAAGCCGCCCTTTGCCATCCGGCCAGACCCCTACACGATAGATACTTGAGATCAGGCTGGGGTTTGGTAACCAGGCTAGTGTTGATCGTCTTAGGTAAGCATCGTTCGCGTGCAGTTGATTAATGTGTGCTTCAAGGTCTCATTGATGTATTCCTTCGAGTGGGCGCCCTAAAAGTGATTCGAGAAAATAAACATTCCAATGTCCGGTGCCATTAGCCGCGGTGCCGTGAGCCGAAGTGCCGTCACAAGCGGTTTTTTTCTCCTTGTCTCTCGCTCCTTCCCCTTCGATAGAAAGGATTTTGTCTTTTCGGTTCCGGGTCGGAGTTCAAATTTGACCGGCGAAAGGGTGCTGTGATAGGCCAAATTGCCCCCCTAACTTTTGCTCCCTATTGCTTGGTGATCGTTATACCTAATCATAGATTTGTTGTATTACCTGAACAACAGCCCGGGGATTGTGTTAATTTTGTGCAAGAAGTAGTTGAATTAGTCCGCTGCAACGGTGATGCGTTTTTTTTTTCACATGATGACACAAATAGCAATGTTTTTCATGCCTTTTCGATGAAATTACTTCATCGGAGATTGCCAAAAAGCTATCACATTTTAATTTTCATTTTTTATAAGCATGAAGTCTTAGCCTCTCTACCACGTAGGCCCTTATCACTGGAGAATTCATTTTTAAGCAGCTTCGATCCAAAAAGTGCTAAATACGATACTTTTCTGGTCCAAAATCAAAATTTCACTACTACCCCAATTTAAGAGATGAAAAGGACGATACTAATAAGCAAAGAAGCAGGAAACAGACTTCCACCGTATTGATTACGTCTCGCGTCCTATATTTCTTTGTGGAACTGTAGCCCTTTGGCCTGAGGCTGTCCGGCAACCTCCGAAATCGTAAAATAAACTCCGGTCGGATACTTTCCTTCATCTGATGTTTGCATTGTAGTGAATTTGTATGTAAAGTAGAATTTGTATGTAAAGTATAAATGCCAAAAAAAAAGCAAAACAGTGGAAGAAATGATGGAGCAGGTCACTATTGCTGACTATGGGAATGAATATACCTCATCCAACAAATCCTCGCTGAATAGCGACGAAGGTGATTCCTCGGAACACGTACAAGCAAACAGCTACATCGAGCATTTGACAAAGCATTTGCAAGTGGCATAGTTGTCAATGACCGCGGCCATGGCCGTGGAGGAGCATGGCGGAAAGGTAGGGGCGAGATCGGCAGCCGAGCTTGTGGGTATGGGGTGTGTGTGTGTGTGTGGAAGAAGCCAGTGATATCGATAAGTTACGGGGCAGCCACCACGAGGGTAAGCGCAAGTAGCAGGCGACGTGACACTGAACCTTTAAATCCCCAGCCTGCTGCCTCACCATAAAACAGCTTAAACTGATCCACATCTGGATTAGAGGAACTGGCAACCTATAGATGATAACAGCTTACCTCACCCATCAGGTTTCAGTGGACACAGTGGCTTCAGTAAACAGGAGATTTTATTTTTCTAATTTTTATTTTATTTTGAAACAATTCCATTGGAATTCTAGTTAATTATTGTTGTGTATCTCTATTACCGGAAACATGTTAACTTTGAAAATGATTTATACACATTAAAAGTAGGTTGAGTCTTTTTGCAACATGTATGTGTCTAATGTATAGTTAATCAAGCACAATAGATAAAAGATAAGAAAAGATAATTAACTCTCTTTTTGCATTTTTGTCCTTCTTCGTATGCAATGTTGTTTTTGTCAGAACCTCACAGGAACTGTATACTAGAAGTAAAGCTATGCTGATGGTGGGATTTGTTGAAGTAAAGTGGAAAATGTATGTTTTATTGTTTTTTACCTTGTTACTGCGTTTTTAGTTGATGTTATTAAGTTGATGATCTTGTCTGAAGAATGCTTGGACTGTAGGATATAACCTTATTATATTTCAGTGAAATATATTGTATTCGTAATGTTTCTTTCTTTCTTTCTCCTGTCAAATCTTCAGAACACGGTATCTCCGTTGTTCCTTAACCGAATGACTTGAAATTTGGCACAAGGGTAGAGTGGGCCAATACCCTCGGACATCTTTTCATTTTTACCATATCTGTCTCTTAAATGATTTTATTAAGGTTTTTGGGTCATCTTAAGACCAAAACGGTATATTTTGGCCCCCTGTACCCTGGTCTCACAATGGAATGGCCTGAAATTTGGTGTAGATAGGCATTAGATAGTTGGTAAAATGATCCAAGTAAAAGTTTTGACATAAACTACTTTAAAATGATTAATTTTGGCACTTTTCTGATAGGAAATTTGTTTTCTTTTGGCCTCCTGACGTGACCTTCCGTGACCCCGCACGGAGCCCACACCTGTGCGCGAAGAGGGCGAAGGCTAATTAATATTCATAAGCGGGGCCTCACGATTCCGTATATAGATAGATGGTTTATTGCGCAACAGTTGTAGCAGTGACAATGTATGGCAATGTACATGCATATATAACAAAAGGTACAGTCTAATACTACACATATACGTTATATTGCAACAATTACAGCTATTACAATATTATACAAGTGGTATCTACAGTAGGTGATAGAGTGAACTATGACATACATCAGGTTTGGTATTTCTATGCTACTAGCGACATAACATTTGTCAAAAGTTATTTAGGAATGGTACAGTTTCTTTTTTGCATGGCGTGATAAATGTATTGACCTATGTACATAGATATAGAGTCATGACATGATAAGAGTACATTGAAGGTGTCACCACTTGTGTGTGGTAGAGATGTATTTGACTTACATGTGATTGATTGCATTAACTTTTGTCTTTCTTCAATGTATGTAGGGCAAGTCATAATGAAATGATACTCATCTTCAATGCTAGTCTCATCTTGACATGAAGGACAGATATACTGCAGTGTTCCCGCCAGAATTATTTACAG
The DNA here is from genome assembly GCA_019207045.1 of Branchiostoma floridae x Branchiostoma belcheri. NCBI lineage: Eukaryota > Metazoa > Chordata > Leptocardii > Amphioxiformes > Branchiostomatidae > Branchiostoma > Branchiostoma floridae x Branchiostoma belcheri. The sequence continues at coordinate 204,236 of JAFMNZ010000090.1, read as the reverse complement.
CGTCGGCAAACGGGGCCCGGGGTCCACCGAATAACGCCGAAGGCCCCGGCCCGGAAAGGTCCAGGGGCAGAGCCCCGTTGGGGGAAACTCTTGCACTTTGGGCTATTCAGAAGGCTTATTGTATCAGTTTTAGGGGCATTTCTGTGATGCGATGGTATATTTTCCCTGCGCTATTAGCTCCGTACGTTTTTAGAAGGTTCCGTTTATCACAGAACTGCTGTTGTTTCAGAAATCTCACGGACTTATGCTTACAAACACGTAAATTGCTAACTTGCAACCAGCGCTTTACTATATACAGTAAATTTCAGCACTTTTCTGAGGGAAAATTGGTTTTCTTTCGGCCTTTTGCCGTGACGTCACCCCGCAGAGCCCCGCACGTGCAAGTTAAATGAATTTAACGAGCCAGCCAATCAGCGAAAAGGAAGACGAAGTCTAATTAATATTCAATAGCGGGGCCTTCCAACCCCGTTTATATAGAAACACGTGCATATCTTGACAACACAGCGGACGAATGTCACCTTACGCTCGGTTTTATATACATGTGTATATAAAATAGTTTTTTGCGAGGATTTGGAATTAACGACAAGGTCATTTGGACGGTAGCAGAAGGTACGCGTTCCTTGAACGTCAGAGTACATGACTTTGTCGATGAATTTGCGAACATTCCGCGTAGCAATATCAATCATTTTCGGCAGATTTGACTTTGGCAGGGTAAGTTGAGACAATCGAGGAAATGTTACTTGGCGGAAATCGCGGGAAAATTGGCCAGTTTAGATTTGATAAGTAAGTTTAACAATGGCGAGAATGATTATTTCCTCATCAATATTTATCGTTAGAATGTTTTGAACTGTAAATCTAAACAATTATGTTACCTGTGCAATGTTAATAAATATACATTTTGCCAGCACGATGTTGCAGCAACATGATAACTTTATGTCTGTATTATGCCACTTTTATTGTTGAAAGCGCGTAAGCAAATGAACAAGCATGACAAAAGAAATATTATGATACTATTTATTCGGTAACATTCACTTTTATTCACGATTCCAATTTGCAATGCCTGCAAACTCCGATCGGAATCACCCGGACCTTGTACGATTTAAAATACATTTAACGTGAAAATGGAATTTATGACGAATCCGACACGTTAGTTCAAGGAGCTTTTATCAGATAAAAGCTCCTTGGTTAGTTCAGATTCTTTTCTCAGTAGTCACGCTTCCTATTTTCATAGTTTAAAAACTATCGACAAATGAAGCGTTAAAGAATGTTTTTCTCCTGGTGCAAACTGTAAACACACGTCACCCACCACTCGTCTCCAATGTGACGAAGCCATTCGCGCCATTTTCATTTAGACGGACTCGACAGTCGAGCCGTCCACCGCGGCCTTGGCATCGTTTCCTCGCGATCGGTGTCAGCCCTGACTACACCGCTGCCCCTTGTCGTTGTCCCTCAACTTAGTTGTAGTAGAAACAATAGTTTCCGCGTCGTCCACTTCTTGACAGGTCGACGCCTTAGCGAGATACTTGTGTATGTTATCCAGTCCCAAAAATCGCAGTTTCTCGGTTTATTTTCGCAAAGTTTCGTGCCTCTTCTTGATTGACGTTATGTTACCGCCTTTGTTGGAGCCGCTGCTGGCTGTGATTGGTCGCAAGTTAATTCGCTTTTTCGCATAAAGTGGCACGCCCTGTCTAATCTGTATATCTAAAGACTGCAGCCAAGGCTGTTGTCATGGTAACGACACGTATAACAACATTTCCCACATGCGAATCGGGTTGGGCACGTCTTGTATCTAACAAAAATAAACAAAACAAGCGTTCGCAGAACTCAACCTTCGTGAAATGGGTGATGGTGCGGTGGTGGAGGGTTTATTTGTAGACGTGTCATTGGCTAGCTTAACAGTGTATATGTTGTTGGAATTATACATGGGTTTTGATGTCTTTGGTTGTGTTGCATGGTTTATTGGGAGTGGAATAATTGGTTTGGACAGATTGTGGTGGTATTTGGGTGGTATGACGGAGAGGTTGTTTGATTTAGATGGTGAAAGCTTTCAGTGTGGTTTGTTAATGCGGTCGTTACGTTATTGTGTGTGAGCTTCCTTTAGTTATGTGTCGTCCGCAGAGCGTCGCTTGTAAGTGGAAGTGGGAAGGCGAGGTGTTGAGAGGATGTTGTTGGTATTAAATATGAAACTGTGAGGTGCATGTCAGGATGAGCGTATTCTACGTCAGACATTATTGGAGACTTTTGTATGCTATAAAGAATCTAAACGGCAAGTTACTTGGAATCTTTGCAGCGGGTGGTCAATGTTATGGAATGGACTATATGTGTACGTTATGGCCTGCTACAAATTGTGTAAAATGAAACCGTGTCTCTACGATTTACGGGAGCTGAAGAAGGCCTGCCTACGCTTTTGGGGAGAAAGCATGGAGACCGTCACATAGGGAGGTGCGCCGAAAAAAGGATTTAGGCAGTAGGCTGTGTTTTAAAAGTATTCTATTATCCATCCTTTCTTGCCTGTGCACATGACACAAACTGTCCCTGTCCGTTCATTTCCATGGACAAAGCAAATACCTTTCATGGTCTTTCGAAGATAAAGACTTATATTGACCGGGCTAAAATCGACTGTTGCATCAAAATATCAATAAAATAACACATAAAACAATAACGCTTACCACATCAACGCCGTCATTGGTGAGATCCACATAAATGATCTCACATCCCCAGCGAACAACTCCAAAATGTGATGGCTGGTGTCGTCACGGAATGCTCCTCCTCAGGTAAATAAAAGTATAACTTCCATTTTGGGCTTGCTACTTGGAACTCATGGAACTTTTCAGATGACCCTTTGTCTCTTACCCAATCGTTTTAGTAACCTATGAGTACAAATGACATGAATCTGCTAACTAGCACTTGCGACCTACCCTAGATTACATTGCAGAGAAATCAAGACATCAAAGTATAACTATCCATCTGGGCTTGCGACTTGCAACTCATGGAACTTTTGAGACGATCCCGTGTCCCTTACATATGATCGAAGATCAGGAAAGGCGCCAATCTTCGAAGGGAAAAATTTGCCGCTAGGAAAGCCAATTTTTGAATTTTCAGCGGATTTCTTTGGCATAGGAATGTTCAAGGGTCTCATAACTTTGACAAATTCTAGAAAATCAGATCAATCTATCATGGTCTTATGATGCTGGACTGTTCACAGACACGCCGTATATAACGTTTCTACACATACCTATTGTATTATGCAAATTACCACCTAATTTGCATAACAAGTATACAATTATGTACATCATTACGTAAGCTGCATACCTACAGTCATTAACATCCATCAACCCCTTCTTGCATTATTCCTTCTCAAAACCTAAAACAAGAATTACTTTCACCGCCCCTGCGAAACCCCTAGGTGGCAAAAACTTACACACCTTACTACGCTTTTACACAGCTACCTACCACTTACAAATCATCACCCAAACAAGTCCCAAACAAAAAAATAGCAAAACCGGAAGTTCCGCTGCAGTACCATAACACGCCGCTAGAGCGCCCTGCCGTAACACAATTCCTGCCATTTCTTCTTTATGTCTAATCCTACCAACATACCAAATATTAAAACCATCCATCCACGCGTACCCTAGTTATCAGGCTGACAAACGACCCCCTGACATCAAAACAACACTGACCACAAACCCTTCGTTTCACGAAGGGAATAAAACAAAATGGTAATGTAACCCCCATCTAAAGCAATATGACATGGTGTCAGGCCAGTAGAAGCCACTACCCAATAGGATTGCGATGTTTTGCAAGTCTTTTTGGGTAGAGCTCTCCTACATGGCGGCCATCTTGATCCGTGACCTCTGACATCAGATATTACATTTAGTCAAAACATCCTATGCTGGGAAAATATTTATACTCTCTTTTTTTTGTTGTGGCATTTTGAAGAGAGAAGAATTGGAGTCCACTTGTTCTCTTTCTTATAATTGATTGACGAAGGAATGGATCCAGAATGATCATCACTTTCAAAAGAGTTGCAGCGGTGTTATTATTCCTCCTCGTTGGAAGTGCAATTTATTATGGCCCGGTAAGAGCTATAATTTACGCAAGTAATGTAACTCTTTGGCACTTGTTACAGAATTATTTAAGGGCAATCTCTCCATTGTTAACCCTCAAGCACCCTTTTTTTGCGACTAAAATGACCGAGTGGCGTCCAAACGGACCCAAACATGTTTTGTTCGTAAAATCTTAATTCCAATTCCTATCGGTGATCATTGTACATACATAGCTTCTTCAATGTAAGAGGAATATCTTGAGATGTTTAGGTTTTGCTAATTCCAGCATATCATCATAATTTATGCAAAATATCAGAAGGACCAGTTATGCACTAAACCTATTCTGACCTGAACCTATAGATAGGGGAATTTTGAGGCCTTCAGCAACTTTTATGGCGTGTAACTCAAGAACGGCTAGAGATCAAGCTAAAAAACTTGGTGATCTATCGCAAATATTGTTAGAACAATTTAAGGTGATTAAAGCTAGTTCATTTTTAGAGGTTGCCATGGTAATCGATTTATGACAGGCATATTTTTACCAAAATTTGCCAATTTCGATTTAAACAAGTTTTTTTTTTAAATCTTCACTTGTTTTCTAACAACAAATAGATTCTATGAAATTATGTAATTTTCATAACTAAAAATTTATAATTTATGTTAGTTGCATGACGTCATTAGTCAAAATCCAAAATAACCACCCTTGCAAGCTAAATGGCGTCATAATGTCGTCATATTATATAGTAATGACACGAAAGTTTTTGTATGGATTAAGTTTTACATGTTTATCAATGTCTAAAAGTTCGGTGATTATGCGATAGGTAGTTCAGGAGTTAATCTCTAAGGGGTAATTAAAAACTGCACATTTTTGCTGGGGTCCCCATAAAGAAAGAAAGAAAGAAAGAATTGCGAATTGCGAATACTAGAGTTCCACGAACACATACCTTTGCCAAATAAACCAGGTTTGTTATGATTTCTATAGACATAAATGTGTTACTCATTACATTTATTTCATATGCCCGGAGTTAGTTCATAAAATTTCTCCGTTGCTTATACAAAGCTCCCTATTTACAAAATATTAAAGTGTATCAAGTATCACTTAAGCTATCAGCATACCAAAAATCATGATGATCCTTTCATCCCTTCTTGACTGATTTTATTTCAAAGTAGGAAACTAAACCAGCTACTGCAATTCAAGAAAAAACCTTAGCGGACACACCTCTTACTCTTTGTCATCTTTCTCAGTTACATATGTGACAAATTTGAAAATCCTATCACGGAACGCAGTGGATTTATCAACTTTCCTCATTGATTATGCAAATTAGCTGTTAATGTACATACCTAGTATCTCATTATGCAAGTTTCTACTTCGGATATCTACATAACAAATATAAGGATCTGTCAACACGTTCATATTTTGCCATTAATTATACAAATAAGATCACCATCTGCATAATTAATATGTATTGATTTCTAAGCTACAAATGAGACAAGTTTGACAACTGTTCATTTGCATAATTCGAATTCCATCGTGTTAGTCTTCCCTTTGGCTATTTACATACAAAAAATCATGACGATCCGTCAACTTGTTTCTATTTTCTCATTATTTATGCAAATGAGGCCATCATTTACATAACTAATATGCATTGATATTTATCTCTTTCTCATCTATATATGTGACAAGTTCGAAAGTTCTATCATGAAATGCAGTGGATTTATAAACTTTCCTCATTAACTATGCGATTAACCCTCAAACACCCGAGTGGGGTCCATTTGGACCCCAGGCGTAAATTTTGAAGTACCATTTGAACATTTTTTATCTGACGAAAAAATCCTTCCGTGACTTTGTCAGCCAATATCTTCTACACCTTCTCCTAAGTTTTTATGAAGATTGGTACAATACTGTGGAAGCTATAAAGAAAGTCCGTGATCAGTCTGTCTCGGGTCCAAACGGACCCCAGCCAAAAAGCGAAGGTTTTGAAACAAACTTTTGATTCTAACTCCCTAACTACTTATCCTATCACCACCAAACTTTCAGAGAATAGTTAACATGTAAAACTAAATCCTCCTAAAACTTCTGTGTCATCATCATATGATATGACGAAATTATGACGTCATTTAGCTTATAAGGGCGGCCATCTTGGATTTTGACTAATGACGTCATGAAATTAGCATAAATTATAAATTTTGAATCATGAAAATAGAATTAAACTTCATAGAATTTTATTGTTGTAAGAAAACAAGCATGGTTTACCAAAAAAACCTTGTTTGAATCGAAATTGGAAATTTTTTGCAAAAATTTTTGCAAGAATTCTGTTGCCATGACAACCTTAAGTAAGGATAAATTTACATTATTGAAAAAAATATTTTGCTAACAGTATTTTGTGATATATTACAAAGTTTCGTAGATTTAGCACTAGCCGTTCATGAGTTAAACGACATAAAGCTTGCTGACGGCCTCAAAATTCCCCTCTCTCGTCAGAATGGGTTTAGTGCAAAACATGGTCCTTCTGATCTTTTGCATAAATTATGCTGATTTGCATAATAAGTACCCCATTATGTACATTGTTACTTGGTCTATCTACATACCAAAAATCATGACGATTCATCGACACGTTCTCGAGTTATCCCCGTCCAACTTTGAAAGGAAATCGGCGACTGCAGTTTTAAAGAAGCCGCTAGAAGATTCAAACCTACAGCACCTAATCCCTGCCCAAAGGGCTATCTACCACTAAAAACAACCCAACCATGTCCAGAACACGAGTTATAGAAATTGAGGTTCTGCTGCAGTACCTTAGGAAGCCGCTAGAGAGCCCATTATCGAAATTGATCTTCGTTTTCCTGACCCCTACCCACCTACCAATTATCATTGAGATCCATACAAGGCTTCTCGAGTTATGCTGTTAACACACACACACACACACACACACACACATACACACACACACAGACACACTACACACACACGCACACACACACAGAGACACACAGACTCACAAGCCTAAAATATATCCTTAGCCATTCCGGCAAAGGTAACCATATATTTCACCATACCTATGGTATATTTGAAATATAATTACGAATACAATATATTTCATCATACCATAGGTATGGCTGAAATACAAAAATAAGATAACTCCCGGCGACAGAGGGCATTGCAAGGTGGCCTGGATACCATTCAAGACTGCATTCTTGAGAATCCAAATACTATCTGTTACTTGACTTGAGGGATGTTTAGCTCCACATCGTTAGCAGTTACACTTAGCCACAGGGTGGAACATCACCAGTAAGTACTGTTCATAAACTCGATGTTTGTTTGTACATCATACATATATGTATCATCATCATCATCACCATCATCATCATCATAATACATATATGTACTCTTTTATACCCAATGCCTGTGAACAGAGCATCACGCTTTTCAAGATCACTCCTGTTTCAACATCTGGAAAACAGCCAGGATTTACGAAAGGGAAAGCACTTTCATTTGAAAGACCCGCACCTGCTAGTGGGGACCGACGTATATGTTCAAAGCCAAGACAAAACTTTGTCTATATCAAAACGCACAAGACAGGAAGCACGACCTGCGCAAATATCTTCCAAAAATTTACCTTCTACCATAATCTCACAGCGCTGATGGGAAAAGGAACGGGTTACGTATCTTGGCCATTCCCTCCAGCCGAAACGGATTATATCCACATGCCAGGGGAACGCTATGACGTTCAGTTTGGCCACATGAGGTACAACAAAACATGGTTACGGTCCAAGTTTACCCCAAACACAGCGTATATCTGTAAGTATAATATTCTTTTTACATAGTAAACACTCAATAGAACTTAGCAACGCATAAGGCAATGATGATTAACCCTACCTAGACTGGGCTTTTTTTTGGGGGGGGGATTCCTGGGGCCGAAGGGGGGCTCTTTTGAGTCTTCCGAGTCTTATATTGGTTACATAGAACAAGGTAAGAGTACATGCTTCAATGAATGATAACCCTATCCCGACTAGGCTTTTTTATTCCTGGGACCGGGGAGGGGGGGGGGGCTTTTTTTTACCCGTCTTTCGTAATTTTAAAACGGCTTGGGTTAAGATCACCAAATTTGGAGGGGATGATGTACTAGTAAAGTTTTATATTTTCTGTAATTTTGTTATCTTTATGACGTAATTATGACGTCATAATGTCATTTTGGGCTGAAATCGTTCAAATATGACATTTTCGTTACACTTAAATGTATTTAACAAAATGATTGAAAAAAAATGAACAAAAGCACTCTGTGTTCCAGTATAATTGCTACCCTTGCTGGTATGACAAGCCCAAGGACAGTTGAATGTTAATGTCTAAGATGTTCTATTACATATGAATACTCAGTTCAGTAGCTGCCAATAATGGTAGGACAAGCTCTTTCTACAGTCGTTAACCCTAAAACCACCGTACCTTTTTTGTGACGTAGTTACCGTATGGGGTCGTTTTGTACAAATACGTTTTTTTTTTTTTGACTATTTTTTTGTGATTTGTAGATATGTATAGCTTTATTAATCTATGTGGGACAGTTTGACATGATTAGGTGAGAATAATTCTTGCTCATTATCATAATTTATGCAAGATGTCCACGTTCAAGGTTCAAGGTTCATGCAAGAAATCATGATGACCACATTTGCACTAGCGCTATTTAGACCGGATAAGTTTTTTTTTATGCCTGCACCAACTTTAAAGTCACATAACCCATGAATAGCTTATGCAAGAGCCACCAAACTTAGTCCCTTTTGAGAAAATGTTGATAGCAAGCAATTTAAGTGAATGAAAAGAGTTAATCATTTTTCATGTTGCCATGGCAACGGACTTCTGACAGGCATATTTATTACGAAATTTTCTTATTTTGGCTTAAACATTCAAGTTTTAATGTTTTCTTGGCAAACCAGACCTGTTCATGACATCTTATAAAATCCAACGTAAATTTCATGATTCATTATTCATAATTTATGCTTAGTTGATGACGCCATCAGTCAAAATCCAAGATGGCGGCCAATTTAAGCTAAATTACATCATGGCGTCGTCATATGACATGATAATGACACAAAAGCTGCACATCATTCTCTGAAAATTTCGTGATCATACGTTAAGCAGTTTAGACATGGGTCCCAGAAGTCTGTCTAAAAAATGTTGGGGTCAGTTTTGACCCCACTGGACCATAAATAAACTTTCTACGATAACGTAATTAACAATGAGCCAATCTCGGCCAAAACGTGTGAGAAGTTATGAGACATATATACAAACAAACTTATAGAAGGAAATTTGTTTTCAACAAGAAATGTCATAATGACACATATTAATATACTTATGGGGTCAGTTTTGACCACATACGGTGGTTTGAGGGTTTAAAACGTCTAGTTATTTGGGATGGGAACAGACCAGTACAGAGACTGTAATGATGTTGAATACAGGAATAAAAGATGTATTCCTGAATGTGATATAATGCTTTGTCATTTTGATTATAGTTTTGTAAGGATTATGATCTAAAAATTTTAAAATGTACTTGCCGAGGACTTATACCCCTGTATGATCTAGCCTAGGCTAGAAAATACCCGGGGTATAGTCTATATTATACCCTCGGGGAGTTGAGCAAGAAAGTTTTAAAATCCCATTGTTTAAACCAACATCAGTGATTTTTTGTAAAATATGCCTCTTAAAAACACATTGCTATGGCTACACGAGAAATTAAAACTTATTCTGTTTAATGTAAATTCTAGCCAACAACATTCTATGAAACTTGAGTAAGTTTTTTTTTTTATTTATTTACTTAGAGGTCACAACACTTTTTCTTCAAACAATAACTATTATTTGTAAGGGTACAGTACGTACCTCCCAAATTTTCGATGTCTGCCAGTACATCATCGTCAGGGGAATGACCTAGTCTCAGTTCTCGCGAGAGAACACACGAGACTAGGTCAGGCTGTACAGCGTGTTATGCTGTACTCCCGTACATGAAAGGTACTACAGAACGACTAAAACGTGCGTTTGCCAAACACAATGTTAGCCTTTATTCTAAACCAGGGTACACTCTACGTAACGCCCTGGTGAGACCAAAAGATCCCCTACGGCCCAGTGAGAAGTGTGGCGTTATTTATAAGTTTGCATGTGAAGAGTGTGGTGAGGTGTATGTGGGAGAAACAGAAAGATCGCTAGAGGAACGGATTACTGAACACCAAAAGTCCCTAGACCGCCTGGACGGCAAATCCGCGCTTAGCCAACACCACCTCCAATCGCGTCATTTGGTCACTACAAAGCCCATCTTGGACGACATAGACATTATTGACTTAGAAACACGGAATGCACATAGAAAGATTAAGGAGGCCATCCATATCCAGCTAGAGGGAGCGAAGTTGAACCGGACTGAGGGTTGGGAGCTGCCCAAGTGCTACCTACCTCTCCTCCGCAAGGAGGCGGGGGAGGGGGCAGATGATCCACGCAAGCCTGACCTAGTCTCGTGTGTTCTCTCGCGAGAACTGAGACTAGGTCACTCCCCTGACGATGATGTACTGGCAGACATCGAAAATTTGGGAGGTACGTACTGTACCCTTACAAATAATAGTCATTGTTTGAAGAAAAAGTGTTATAACTTATGCATACGTGACTGATGAACCTCTTCAACGTTAGAGGTCAAAGCAAAACAAGGCTCGTGGAGCCACTCAAGCGTTTTGGGTTACGTTACTGAGTTGTGAAGAGAGATGTTTGTTAACCTTTAATTTAAACAGTTTCAGATTGTACCCCGTGGGGAAGCAAGTCCGTGGAAGCTTATTCCATAGCGATGTTGTTCTAGGAAAAAAGCTCTGAACGTGGAACTTCCTCCTGTTAGGTGGATTGTGGAGGAAAAAAGGATGATTTGTTTCCGTGGAAGTAGCTAAACGGGTTCTTGCAGTGAAGGTTCGTATTGAAGGCACAAGTTAGTGAAGTTCTGCCGAGCATTTACCATGGAAGTACTGATAGAAAAGTGCTAGGCTAGCTACATCACGCCTGTGGGCGAATGGTTGTAATGTGGCGAATAACAAGTTTGGTTGTTCAGCAATAGCCCTTTGCGAGCTATACGAACTCAAAGTTGGTTCGGGATTTTTACCCCCCCCCCCTCCCGGTCTTGATAGGGTTGAAATACGATGGATGAACAGAAATTGACTAGATTACTTTTATTCCTTTGTTGTATTTAAATATAGCACTTATCAGAGAGCCGTTTAGTCACCTCAAGTCATGCATGAGGTTCTACAATCTTCCTGGACTTCTGAAGATTACATCTACAAATCCTGTCAAGACTTTCCTGCAAGACCCATGGAATTACAAGAACCTGTCCGAGGCTTACTTTAGCTTCTGTAATGTGACATGGGACGGCACCAGAAACCACCTGGCCTTCGATCTGGGCTACCCGACTGAAGGAGCCAGTGATATGGTATCGAATCATGTCTTATTTGTCGTAGACGCCTGTTAGGCAGAATCATTTACAGTATAATGGCCGTTCTGTGGAGATCTGAGAATTGAAATAATTTATCAATTATATAAATTACGCCATAAAATTTATATCATTCTGTTGATCATCGTTTTATCCATCTTAAGAGTCATTGCACGAGAAAACCAGGCAAAACCAGGCAGGGGCCGGAAGATGGGGGTCGGCCAAATCTGTTCATACTTTGTATGTGTGATAGATATGTGGAACTATTAACAGCCATATACTTAAAACCCTCCAGCTATTTTTCGTTATGGCGTTCTGGGACCCCAATCAGAGACCCTCCAAAATGCAACAATTTAAGGCTGAAAATTACTGAGATTTCGATGGCTATCCTGATTAATCTGATAAAGGTACGAACATAACTTTTACATTTCCATATAGTATGGGTTCTAAAGTTTAATAGACCAAAAGTTGATGATGATACATTAAAGTTAAGAGGGTGTGCCAGGGGGTTACCTGAACCAATGAATGCAAAATTTTTATCATTGTAAATTTTAGTAATGTTTAAGGCCCATTATCTGAAACTAGCGGTGGTTCTGATGAATGGTTTTAATGTTGCTGGAGAGAGGAACATCTACTTGTTCAAAATCAATCGTCGTCTAATTGGGCCAGACATAACGAGAGCCGTGAGAGGGGGGTCTTTATGGGGATTATTCAGGTTTTGGGCTATGGTAAATCGGGCGATTACATTACACTATGGGGGTAAATCGTGGCAAATGTTTGTGTAGTTGTTTGTGAAGCATGCATAATTGTCAGAATATCATGATTGACATCACATTATTAATTTGGGCTCCATATGGGGGATTTGGAGATACTATAAAATGAATTATTCTGATTATACACATTTTTACTGCTGCTTTCTAATGTTATCGAACCGGTACCTGTTCCTAAATCTCTTTGTGCATATCAACTATGACATCGGTTGCTCCAGCGTAAGCCGTTCTTGCGTTATTGGACATCAAAGTTAGGGCAGCCCCCCCCCCCCCCCCCCCCCCCCCCCGTGTACACTAAAACACACCCAGTAACTTTCTAGCGAGGACAGGTCAACGACAATTACTACGGTGTGAATAGCCCGAATGAGTGGCGGGCCATTCTCACCCTGTCTATCATGCAAATGTCATAAACACACACCAAGCAGGCACTGTGCGGGAGTTCACACAAACACTTCATCTATATAACCCCCTTCTTCTATTTATAACGTTTCAAAAGTTAACTTTATGACCAAAAGGTTAAGAGACTAAAGAAATCTTACGACTTCAGAAGTTTTTGAAATGATAGACCCGCAACAATTTTTGTCTGGTATTATCACGCGCTCCGTCAGTTTAGTTGTATTACTAGTCACTATTAGCACACCTATACACATCGTAATGTATCTTGGTGTAGTGGATTAACGATTAGACTTTTTTACTGATTATCTTGGGTTCGAATCCAAGTTGGTGTACTTTCTTTTTTTTTTCGCTATTTACCACTTATACGATCGTTTTATATTGAAATTTTGCTTTCATAAGGGTTTGCTTCTTGTGTTCATTTCATAATAACCTTCTTGATACTATCTATCTGAGCTATTACAGTGTGTATTTATTGAAATATATTGGAGTGATATATGGTAGTTTATTGGTGAAACATTACAGATATGGCGGTGTGGTTTACAAACATGTATTCGCAACTCGTCTGTGAAAAGGAAACAGAAAGAGAGATCTTGCAGACAATCCTAGTTAAATGGGCACAAAATACAGTCTTCATACATAACTTGCAGCGGTATTTCGAAAATTGAACGTAAAAGAATCATGGTACGCAGTTCTAACTCATTACAAGTAAGAATATGGCTTTATTGCATTAGGAAATGTAACGTTCGACTCCAAATAACTAGCAAACTATTAAAAGAAAAGGGTCGACGAAAAATCGTTAATCAACAGACAATTGGTGTGAACTATTCATCCCTGTCCCTCGCGTGCCACTAGACCAGTACGTGGTAATTGGGTACTTTGCATGTGAAGGGATCGTGTCCTCGCTAGAAATCTACTGGTTGTGTTTTAGTAACGAGCCCCCCCCCCGGTCTGAATAGGGTTAACTGGAAAGGGCAACTCCAAAATTATTAACAGGCTAGGTCCATTTTATAGCCTCAAACAGGTTTTTCTATGAATGATTCGTAAAATAGAAAGAATGATTGGTTAGGTCGTGAGATCTTGACCCATGACATCATAAAAGTAGCATAAATTATTAATATTAAACTTTAACCCTCATCCGACCGATACACTTTTACGACGAATCTGACCGTATGGGGTAATTTTTGACCCCATTTTGTTTTGCTCATAAATATATTTCTGCAGGTACGATTTGTCACTACTATGCATTCACTATTTCACCAAACTATGAAAAATCTATTACTCATCATCATAATTTATGCAGAAAGTAAGGAGAAACCACCTTTTGCTCTAAAAATCTACCATACTCTACTTACTTTAACAATGTTTATGCCTTATCAATTTCTAAGCAATAATATTGATGCAACAATACTACCTATAGCACGATCTTGTTATTTGACAAGAAAAGGCATATCATTTCTGAAAAGTAACGAATTTATTACTTAATTATGCACCATAGTCTGTCAACTAATCACATACACACAGTAACTCTTGTCTATTTTCTCTGTAAAGATATTTCTTGTAGGTTCCTTCTGCATATCCCGCCTATGTATTGTTTCTTCTTAGAAACATTTTTGCTTTCATTTACATAGGTTATTAGTGCTTATTATCACAATTTATGCAGAATGTCGAAAAAAGTCTTTTACAATAAAATACTATATTCCTAAACATTCTGTGTTTTACACATCTAAGCAACTATAACTTGTTGCTGTAATAGCAATGATGAGGAATGCCAGCTATTTTATTGAAATTTCTTGATATTTGCGTAATTAATGATTCATAATTCGCTGGGGTCATTTTTGACTACAACGAACCAACACAAACTTTCAAGTATAGCTTGTACAATAATGGACAAAACTCGGTGATAAATTGGTAGATGTCGTAAGACATGTATACAAACAAATTCATGGAAGGATTTTTTTCCCCGATTAAAATGTTGATATGGCAGATACAAATATACGCCTGGGGTCAAAAATGACCCCATACGGTCGGATGAGGGTTAAATGTAACTTGGAATTACATACGATATTAAGGATATAGATCAACACGTGTGGTCTTGCAAAAAAATTCAAATAATTTAAACTAAAAATTTGTTTTCAAATTTGGTAAAATATTCCTGTCAGAAACTCGTTGCCATGGCAACACGAAAAATCACAAACTAATTTTTTTCGCATTCGATGAAAATTTACTAAGTTTCGTAGTGTAAACACACGTCGTTCGACGGTTAAACGACGTCAAAGTTGGAGCTGGCATTATTACCCTAACCCCAGTCCTGGTATATACCGGTATAATAATTGTTTAAATAAACGAATTAAGTCTATTTCCATTTGTCTTTTGTAACAGTGTCCTGAAAATTCGAACACTTAAGTTGGTGACTATAAGATGGGAAACCCCCTTTTCGCGGTTCCAGCCAACACATTAAAATTGATGACGTCAAAATTACCTCATATTACGTTATAATAGCGACATATTCCTTACTTGTTTTTTTTTTATATTATGTCTACATTATTCTGAAAAAAAAAGTCATTCTGGCCATCTGTTTCAATTTTCGTTTCGACGTTAAAGAGTTACAGGAATCAGTACGGGCTGGCCTCAAAAGACCCCCCCTCCTCCCTTTTCATGGTTACCAAAAAGCCCGACAGATTGCGGTTAAAAATGCCCCAGCTGAAGTTTATTAAAAGGCTGCTCGTAGTACAGTATGTAACCATTTTTAATTGAGGGTAGTAGGGGTTATCGAAACATTGATTCTTTATAATATTACTGCTTACTAGTCCAAATTCATAAAAACATCATTCGCAAAACAAAAACAGTGGCCGCGATGGAGGTTAAAAAGTCGAGTCCTGAAAAGGTGTAATTTTACTCAGAGTGATAGGAGATTATCAACAAAATCAATTCATTAGGAAATAAAGCACAAAACAAGTATCTGGTAACACATTCCCCAGACATCATTATCAGCATCAACAAAACATTTTCTAAAATTACACCACAATAAAATTTGGCCCTATTTCTAACATGGTGATTAAAGACATATTTTTGCATAAGGATATTATTGTCGCATAAAGCAGCCAATGAAGTATTTCTTTTTAGATTTGATGTTGATACAATAGGGATGCAATATACTGTAAATACATCTAAGTTCGCAGTGATTTAATTTCGTGGTAGCAGAAAAATGACTTATGGCGGTGGTCTTAAGTTCGTGGTAGCACCATTTACTGTAAATTTACATTTATTGAAAATTTTTCGAGGAAATTAGATTACCGCGAAAGTTTCTGCATTTACAAAGCGATTGTAGTGGCTGCAGTATGTACCTAACTGATAGAAGTTTTTTTTTTCTCTACCAATTAATCAACAGGCAGCAGCTGAACGATACATAAAAGAATTAGAACACGAATTTACTCTAGTCCTGATACTTGAACACTTCGATGAGTCTTTAATTCTTTTAAAACGACTCATGTGCTGGGAGATGCAAGACATAGTATACGACAAAAAACCGAGTAACTACAGAAGTTACTCGTACAAATCATACACCCCCACTATTGAGGAGCTGGCTAACCTTCGGAAGTGGAAAGCTGTGGACTACCTTCTGTATGACACGTTCAACAGGTCCTTGTGGCGGAAAATAGCAGCACAGGTAACGCCACATCAATATGTTTCCTTCCTACATTAAGCATTTGTATCTTGATAAAAACTTGAGATGTAGTTTTGGATCTGTAGATCTGGCTCATCACACTTGTGTTTTGGAACTTCCCTTCGTATGTTCATTTCCGCGCGGATCTTACTGTTGACTACCCAATTTGTGTGCGCTTTAACAGTAGAACCAAACTCCCACGACAAGACAAATAACTGTTTATGAAACTAAACGTTCTGAAGGGAAATTGTGGATTGGTTGGGAAATATTTACATTTTTTAAGGAGACTTGCATAGGGCCCAACAAGTTAACTACAGGTGGCTGACTTTGGTACACCAAATGGGGCGAACTTTGCTCGTTGCTATGGAGGCCGGTTAGTTGCTAGGGGGGATCACGTTACTGAATAAGTCCTGCACTGATTCGGAAGGCATTTGGCTACGTAATCAATTTCCTTTTTGCTAGGCTGAGGGAGATTCATATATAGGGGCTCAAAGTAAAACTTGTATATGCAGGTTAATGCAGGCACATTGGGGTTGCGTAGTACAATTTATTTTCCGAAAAGTTGTAACATGCATCACAATTATTACAATTTTTAGGCACTGACGAAAGATGGTGGATACCTTCTGACCGTTTTCAAAATCATACAGTTGTTTCAATAACTGCTTTTTGGCGGAATTAACAAAATGATTGCCGCAGTGAACGAACCTCGCAATGCCGCAATTGTGTCCGAAATGCAGTGAGAATGTACCTTAAATTACCCCTCTATTGAAAGTTGGCTTTATCTTGTTTCTTATCAACTGTTTATCGATCACAAAGGGTTCAGATTTCTACCAGGAGGTTCTATACTTTAAGGAGCTCAAAAAGGAGATCAACTTGCACTGCTATGAAAAGGAAAACTTGCCCAACCTCACACTAACGGTGGAAGCTTCCAAGTGGAGTCAACTGTTTGTCGTTGATGCCAAATACTGCAATGCATTACAAAAGGGGGTGCGTATGAATGTATGTACATGTAGACTTTATAATACAACGAAATTGAAAAACACAATCTCAAATTCTCGTGTACGATTGTGTTACCTTGTACGATTGTGTTCAACTTCTACATTCAGTACGTTTTGACCGATGTTTAACTCTATTCAGTCGGGGAAGGGGTGAGAGGACTACACCAACTGTTTTGTCTCATGAAGTCAGAATTACTTACGTTAGAGGCACCAAATTTCCTCGAGTTTTTTCGTAAGGCAACAATTTCAAGACGTTTTGGCAATTTTCTACTTTGTTTTTGTTGACGGGCATTTTTGACAAGAACTCCAGTTGTTTTTTACACGTTTACTTGCTACATAGCTACTTTACTTGTACATGAATAAAATCAAATGTTATCCAGGATATTTTTCATTATTAGACCTATTCAGACCCGGCTTTTTTTATCATCCGTGGACTGTTTTGAGACGCCATGGTATGCTACAAAAAAGTAACAGCAAGTGCAGATAACAGAATAATAATGATACGACTTGTGTTGCTAAAAGCAATATCAATGACGTCAAAATTACTTCTTTAAAGGTTCATATGCATGTACATGTTTAATAGACCAGTCCTAAATACATCCGCTAACAGGGAGTATTGAATCATCAACCGTCCAAAACTGAATTTAAAAAAAAAAATTCCCCCGTTTCATGCAATAGTGGACTCTTTTAGCACACCGCATGCAAAATTGTAAAGTAGACCAGTTCAAATACACACACTGAAAGAGTTTACATAACGAGCAGTCCAAAGATTAAATTAAAACAAATAAGCCCCTCCGTGTAAAAAAATTGGCTTGAAAAATCACACTCAAAATATTGATTCAGGGGGCACACCCCAGCTTATTTGGGGGTTTCAATTGGAGGCGGCACACGCTAAAATCTAGCGACCATCTTTACTAGGGAATTAACCAGAAGCAAAACAACTCAGGGTGAGACGATATTCCTTCAGGCACAACACCAACTGATTGCCGATCAGAAACTATCGGAAAGACAAAAGCTTAGCGAGTAATCCAGCCAATTATAAAGGGAATTCTAATACTACGGTTTTTTAATCCTCCACGGCGCGTGGTATTGCAACTTGGCTTACACAGGGCCTCAGAGGTCAATCTAGGTCACTTGGCCTGTTTACATTGAAGGCGCAATAATACCAGGAACTGAGAGTCTCACCAAAAAACAATCTGTACCAAAATCACACCATTTCCTACGATTTTCATCCACGTTAGCGTTCAGTGTCATCTCGCAGTAAATAATGACAAATTTAAACTCAAACATAGACCCTCGGAAGCATTTCGTCACTTTTGTCACGCATTACCTTGGACCCCGGTTGCGGAATAACTGAGGTGTACTAAGCTATTGTTACTTTGTAATTAAGGTATGTAAACATACAAGTCTACATCAAAGAAAGCCTCCAAATAGGGTTAACGACCTTAAGGTCATTGAACCCTGTGGCCATTAGAAAATGACCTTAAAATTTATTTTGATGTGGTTCCAAATAAATGTAACAGAATTGCAAAATTCCGCATCGAGGTGAATTGAATGCCAAAAGTGTTATTGGATCAATATGGACACACGCTCAAGACACCTCTTTACCAAATTTCAGGTCATGTAATATCAGAGTACAGGGAACCAAAATATACAGATTAGAAATTTCCCCCACCTCTTAAAAAATAAAATCATTCTAAAGTCAGATTGAGCGTATTAAAAGAAAGAAAGAAGAAACATTAAGAATACAATACATTTCAGCATACATATGATATCTCTGAAATATAACTAGTGTATTATCCCTTAAAATTCGGAACAACGTTTAATTTTTTATTTCATTTTCATGAAAAAAGTTTAAATTAGCGTTTTAGTCTATTTCCATTGTCTTTTGCGATTTGTTTGTTGAAAAAAAGCATTTTTGGAAAATTCCAGCAGGTAATATATATATATATGTTTAACTGAGCCCAACTGGTATTTTAGATGTGTATGGCGTCATTTTACGCCAATAATGTTGGTTTTGGCAACCAAAGTCGTAACAAACATTAACTATAATTCTGCCATGAACACTTGCCGTTATGGTTTGTTGCATACCTTGACTTTTTCTGGCAATAAGGTTTTTTTCATGGTCCCGTCAAAATTAACTCCATTTTACGTCGTAATTAGTGATTTTTCCATACACGGTTTCTGCTTCCTCTTATGTGCAGCTATAAAATCAAAAGTGAACTTGAAGTCTCGTTCTAGAGGGCTAATTCCTTTGTGAAAGACATATAAACATACCTGACTTGCAACTGAAGTCAATCTGTTAATCCTTCCTATATCAGTTTGATTTTGTTTTTTTGTTTTTTAACACTTTAGCATAAAGCTGAAAGACGTTTTCATTAGATAATAACGTAATAAACATAAACATAATAAAGAAAATGAGCTAAATTACTTATGTCGTCTTTTTCTTTTACAGTCAGTTATTAAAGAAATTAAACGGAAGCTACCAGTGACTGGCAGGGAAGAGGAGAAGCGATGGGCAATTGTGCGTCCAGTTATTAACCTACGCTCAATTATCAAAGGACAGCCAACCTTTAAGTATGAGATGGAAAAGAGTAGGTACTGGAATGAGAAAAAAACATAAAGCCCCTAAAACAAGTAGTACACAAGAATAGTATGTCTAAAAAGGCACCGTGATATCTAGAATTGTTGGGTCAACCCATTTGAATCTATTAATAGATTCTGTTTCTTACCGATTTCAAACAAGAAATGGAGCAAAAATCTCACATAAGATTTAACTTAATGTTATAATTTTATTATTCATTAATCTGAGGTAGTGTCAACCTGGCTGCATAGCTATCCTGAATGCTGGAACATACATTTAGCCATTTAGTCAACTTTTCTTATGGACTAACCTTTAGTTTTAATCCAACAACTTGAGAGGGAAGGGGAGCTACTAGGTTTCAGAATTCCCAGCATGTATTCCTTTCTTGGCATAGGAACATTTCCGGTGCGAAGCCTGACCGCGATATATGGCGAATACACCCGGACAACTTACATATTTCTGATCTTCTGAACTAGAGGCTGCTCATTTGGTGCCTTCAGTTTATCTGATATTCCATTTCTTGCACACTACTGTGCCCTCCTTTATTAAGTATCATAATGTTAATGTTTTCTGATCTTCTAAACTAGAGGCTGCTCATTTGGTGCCTTCAGTGTATCTGACACTCCATTTTTAATTTCTTGCACACTACTGTACCTCTTCTGCGGGAGTATGGTGATACAATACATACAATGTATGTTTTAAAACATATCTTCTAAATCAGTTAGCGGTGTCGACAACAGCGAGGTCAAAAGTGACGTTTTCTCAAACAAAAAAGGAAACGTTCAGTGTTTAGAGTTGTAAACGTACCGTTTTGAGCTTTTGGAATAGAGGCGTCATCTAGAATGATTGCGGATTTTAACTTGTGAGTTCAGTAGTGCAATGCTAAAGAAAACACAACCCGTTATTAAGATACAGTAATGTTTACAGGCATCTTATATTACAGGTATCTCAATGCTGAAAAATCAAAAATTAGTATTGATATCAACAAAGTAGATCTTGGTCAACAACCCCAAAATCTCAAATTGCATCATGGAAGAAACGTTTCCCTGCCTGAAAACAATATGAAGCTAGAATCTTACTTGGAAACGATACTAAATTGGCTACAATGGCAATTCATTTGTTGATCACTTTCTAACTTGTCTAACATTGCAAAATGTACTCACACAAGACAAGGCAAGACACATTTCTCATGAGGTGGCCATGATAAATCGAAAACTAGGTCAGTGAGACAAACAGACAAAATTTATTTTTAAAATCAGCTTTCATTTAGTTTTTGCCCCAAACCGTCACACAGATTTGACAAGTTAGAATCAAATGATAAATATCATAACTAGTCTTATACACCGAAATATGTAGCCATTTTATTTTTAGAGTAGCATAAACTTTCCCTTACCAGATGCAAATTAAAAACATAATAATGCAAATATTTGACGGGCATTCAGCCATTCTCTTATTGGTCGATTTCCTGATTTCCATTGTTTTAATTGCTTATGATAATTAAGAGTATTTTGTTTGCCACACTTCCCTCGGTTTGGATCTATCATGGCTGCCACGCGAGAAAGGTGTGTATCGAGGTCTGATGAAAGGATAGTGAGCGGTCTTGACCTGTTGTCGGTACCCAAAAAAAGAATCATGGTGGGTTGAGGGAGAAAATGGTCCTAACACAAACTGTGGAATAGCAGCACATTGTAGCAAGTGAAACTGAGATACAAGAATGAATGTATGTAAATGCAAAAGGATACAAACAAAAAGTTGATCTCAGAAATCTAAAATAGATTGCCATAAGTTTGCCACTAGTAAAACATAATGTTGAAGCAATGCCAGAAGAGATAATAATAATAAAAAGTCAATTCAATTTTATAACTTTACGGAAAACTTTTATGTCACTCAACCCCAGTCTTCACTTCCTACATAGTGCTAACTTTTAAAAGGTTCAGTTCAGTTCAGCCGCCTAACAAGGATGGCTTTGACTTTGAATTGCTTTAACGTATCAAAAGCTGGATAAAATTTGGTGTTTAGGGTATCACATGAATATACTTGTTGATTCTAGAACGTTTAGCATATCTTGTAGAATATCATTAATCAAAAACAGTTTACTAGTTTATAACAGTTTACTTACCAAAACATCCTTCGATAAGAATACAATTTTCAGTATTTAGTTTTCCTTTAGTTTTTGCAAGACCTACATGTATATCACATTAAAAAAGCATATTTTTCTCTTGCAGCATATCTAGAATTTCATCAAAAGTGAAGATGACATGATTTTAATTTAACGCGATAGAGATCTTGCAGTATAGCTTAAACAACTTCGACTTGAGTTTGAATATGAATGGATTCAAGTGTGTGGTCTATACGTACCAATGCTGTCTAAAAGACTATAATTAGAACAAGTGAGTACGCTGACATGAAGCAAGAATATTGTAAGGAACATGCAAAATCGACACTATCTGGTGAGAAGTATTTACTAATTTTCTTAATTTTCATATAGTACTATTATTCAACAAGGTGGCAATAAATTGCAGTTTGTGGACCAAATACTTGCCGTTCTGGTGTTTTATTCTTAAGTCGGTAAATGGGCTGTTTATTATGGTGTGACCTCACTGATCTGCATTTGATGAGTAAGGAAATGACGTTGTTTTCTAATTAAATATGATTGAGGTAACAGTGAAGTAAACATAATGTTTATTTGTAAACCTTGAATACTGGCTATTGTCAGGACCCAACAAGCCAGCTCTTCGGCATCAGGTCTAACATACCCCCGAAGAAAATTTGCCTCCGTCCGCCACCCTCTTCCCCGAAGGCCGTCTTATATCAGATTTAGTCAGCCGAAATCACACGGACTGTTGTTAGGGCCCAACAAGCCGGCTCTTCGGTATCGGGTCTAACATACCCCCGAGGAAATTTTTTAATCACCTCGCCCCTCCCCCGAAGGATTCAGTCATGCGAAGTCACCGCAGTTGGCTAAGTTGGAAAGGCGGAGACAAAAGCTAATACTGACGATGACCTTAAACGACTGACATGTCAAGGACATTTTAATCCTTTGGTAATGTGAACTGTGGCAACTGTGACAGGTGTAAAAAAACTTGTAAGTTTTCAAACCCTTTTCACATCGAAAGAAGATAGCTTGATTCATTCACCTAAAATCTGTAAGTAATTATTTCCCCACCTGTGAGGCAAAATTAGCGACAACGTTAGAGTTCTTCAAAATTGCAGTGCTGACCTGTCCGTGTCACACCTTTCTGTTATGCTGTCTAACCGGTTTACCCTTCTCTTAACTTTACTTTGTGCAATTAACGTGTCGAAGTTCAACCACTGACGTGAACGAAGCTGCAATGACGTGAGAAGCTACATGTAAGGACTAATCTAACTAATTCGCGCTCCTAGCGGGTGGCCCGACAGTTGCCGCCCCCTGGCGGGTCATAAATCCCAGCCAAAGATTGGGTAAGCAGAGGTTACACAAAACGACTTGTGGAAAGATTACTATTACTTGTCTGCTAATATGTAGATAAGGTCAATATTGATGAATCGAGAACAAACATGTGATGTGTAACGTTCGTAGAAATAAGATTTTAAAAACTTTTTAGTTGACTATATTAGACAAAAAAGCATACGAAAGACGAAAATATCATTACCCTTAGAGTGATATTTAGTGACACTAAGAAAAACCAACGAGCTAGAAAGGCTCGAGAGCAAATTTGACAAACTATTATTTCACCCATTTCGCTCTTAATGCGACAGTGGACTTGTCCAAATAACCCCTGCGCTTAAGTGGAGCATTTTAACAGTATATTCTCCCCAAAAGGAAACAACTATGAATTAATTACGCTTCGAAATAGGGTTTACCGAAGAAGCCACTGATAGAGTAATGTACTCTTCTACAGGAGCTCCTATGCTTGACTTATTGGTTATTGGAATCGCCAGTTCCTATTTTTCCGAAAGCGAAAAAAATAAAGTACTGTGAAGACATTTAACTATTTCCAGTATGATAACTATGTATAAATACCGTTATAATCTCCTTATGACGTGAGTAGATTTAATATTGCAATAAACCTTATTTTATTTTAAAAAGGCACAAGTTTTGATAATTTTAAACAAGCAGGTGAAGGTACTGTGTACAATTTTTGTCTTCTTCAAGTTGAAAACTTAATCTTCTTTTAGTATTGTTTGAGCCATTACGTTTACTCTACACATTTTGAATTTTTAAAAGAAATTTAACGCACGTGAGGTCAGGTGTCACTTAGTTGCACTAAGTCTAGCAAGTATATTTTAAGAACTAAAAAGGCCACGGTATTTGCTCGTGAGCAAATACGGCATATTTCAATACATCCAATCCCAATGCAAAAATGCTCTCTTCCACATAAACCTTTTGCAGAAATAGACCTATCCCCAAACATCATGACACTGCAAGTGATTTTTAAAAAGCCCCCCACCCCTCAGGACATGACTGGACTCTTCCGGAACACCCCAATCTATGCAAAATGTACTGCGTTCATTTGTTTGTGTGCCTGCACATTTGCATATGTTCAGCACAGATAAATTGTGCATGTCCATTTTTCTGCTCTTATTCTGGATTGTAAAATATTTCTTCCGGATCGAAAGCGAAACCTAGCATAATTTACCACAACTGCAAATCATTTCGTCATGCCCCAATGACTATTGTCAAGCTTTCAATGTTATTTTTTAATCTTTAGTATGATATTTCAAACCACAAACAAGAAACGAAACGTTATTGTTTTCCATACAAATCATTTAACATCTAGGACAGTAAATGTTGTATTGAAGCTATCCAAAATATGACACCTGAATCACTATCACAATGAGTTCATACGGATTTTCACGATAACCCCTGTTTTAGAACATCAGGATTCCCTGTATGGATCAAAATTGCTCCGATCAGTTCAAGGCACTATTGCAGGAAAATCAAAGATAGCTGCCAGAACAATAAGAATCGCTAGGGGGCATCAATGACACGTGCCGACACAAACACACGCAAAAAAACGAATTTACTCTGGAAGAAGTCGCACATACTCTATTGATTCAGTTAAAATTAGAACAGAGTGAAACCTAAATGTTTTGAGAGAAAAATATTACAGTAATCTATTTATGGAGAGACCCAGGCCTAAAAATGCGTGTCATTTTTTCACCAAATGAAACCAAAAAAAAAAAAAAATTGTTTCGAATTTTCATAGAAACGAGTCTTATTACTGAATAGATGGAAAACCGGGAAAATTTTAAAGTCATAAAGGATTGTGGTGAGGGAAGTTGTATCTTATTACATCTATTGATGAATGCGCTGATTTTCATGGACTTTTCTTAGCATACGAGTTATCAAGTGCACATGCAACGACAAAGATGTAGCATTAGTTCTTACTGCTTACCTGTCCCTTGACCGGGGGTGGTCGTGGGGACGCTTTATATTTAGTTATATTATAGGAGTAAAATAGCAGCACTGTACTCAAGTGTAAGCTTAAATTTTATTGACCAAAGCACCATGTTGAAATACATTCTAGCCGAACACATGTCAAATTATTTAGGGGTACTAACCGATATAATTTGTACAGAACATATAAGCGCATTTCATGTTACATAAACTATTGCCTACGGTGTGTGAAGTTCTACCTTCATCAGAGAAAATAATTAACTTAAATTGTATGTTCCAGGTGAAAATTATTTCCATCTAAAACAAGATTGATATTGCTTGTATTCAAAAAGAAACAATGGTATGAAGACCAAGGCATTTCAAACTATTATATGACTTATTTTCATTTCTATGCTAACTAAAGCTAGTTTGTATAACAAAAACTATCGCCTCCTTGGCTTTATCAGACCACTATAGATTCCTCAAAACTATCCAACTATGAAAACAAATTTCTTCTCAATGCTATTCTAAAAGTTACGACCAGTTATTAGTGATATATTTACAAAAAACTTCATAGCAGAACTACAATTTTAAGCCGAGTGGAGCGTACTTACGTAGGGCCTTTACATATAAAGCGTAAACATGACATATAACGTTATGAGGGTAAAGTCTTGGTGGAATCGACAATTCTTTCGGTTATACCCCTGTCACATTATCCACGATCTTGAGGCGTGTCTTGAGGCGTGTCGATGGAAGATTGGCGACATTTAAGATAGACAGACGGTTGCGCGTATTGTTCACCTAAAAACCGTCCTTGTACCTTGTACAATTGTTGTGCTATATTATAAGCGAGGCTCGAGAATCGTCGTCTGATCGATTTTCGCCAAATGTGACAGGTGTATAAAGTTCCAGATAGGATTCTTTGTCGAATGAGATCTCTGTCAGGATCTCCGCCGCTAAAACTGGAGATTCTACTGGTAGAAATCCCAAACGGAACTTATATATTCAAACCAATTGAACCCGCTTAAAATTCATACCTTACGTTACCTTCCTAACCCCAGGTCTAATATTGTTATTCTACAGGTTTGTGGTGCCTCTATTGCACATACCTTGATGCTTTAGGAAACTACAATGTAATCCTTGTAGTTTTATACATAGACTTTAATTGTTGTGAGTGTTCATATGTCTTTTAAGATGAGCTGACGTAGTAAACTGTCTACCACACTCCTCACACTTATACGGCTGCTCACCCGTGTGAGTGCGCATGTGTGCCTTCAAATAGGACGATGAGGTGAACTGCTTGTCACATTCCTCACACGTGTAAGGCTTCTCACCCGTGTGAGTGCGCATGTGTACCTTCAGTTCGGACGGCGAAATGAACTGCTTGTCACACTCCTCACAATGGTGAGGCTCCTCACCCGTGTGAGCTCGCATAATATGTGTCTTCAGGGTCGACGAACTAGTGAACTGTGTACCACACCGCTCACAACTGTAAGGTTTCTCACCCGTGTGAGTTCGCATATGTACCTTCAGATGGGCCATCGGAGTGAACTGCTTGCTACACTCCTCACACGTCTACGGCTTCTCACCCGTGTGAGTGCGCGTGTGCAACTTTAGGCTGGACGGCGTAGCGAACCGTTTGTCACACTCCTCACACGTCTACGGCTTCTCACCCGTGTGAGTGCGCATGTGGGACTTCAGTTGGCTCAAGGTAACGAACTGCTTGCTACACTCCTCACATTTGTATGGTTTCTCGCCGGTGTGTACCCGTGTATGTACAGGTAGGCCATCTAGGGTAGTGGACTGCTTTCCGCACTCCTCACATGTATAAGGCTTCTCACCGGTGTGAGTGCGCATTGGAACCTTCAAATGACTCGACTGACGGAAACGCTTCTTGCACTTGTCGCACTGGTACGGTTTTTCGCCCGAGTGAGTCGCCATATGCGTCCTCAAGTGAGAACGCTGACTGAACTGATTGCCGCATACTTCACATTTGAATGGTTTTTCTTCATTGCGATTTCTGACGTGTATCTTTAGGGAATCAATGTGAGCAAAGCGTTTCTTGCATATCTCACACTGGTACGGTTTTTCACCGGTGTGAGTTCGCATATGTGTTTTTAAATTGGTTATCGTGTTGAACTGCCGGTCGCACTCCTCACACTTGTAGGGCGTCTCGCCAGTCTGAGTACACATGTGTCTCTGTAGGCCACCACTTTGACGGAACACCTTGCCGCACTCCTCACACCTGTGGGATTTTTCACCGGTGTGAGCTTTCATGTGTTTTCTTAGATAACTCAGCTTACCGAACTCCCTGTCACACTCGTTGCATTTGTGTGTCCGCTGAGTATCGCTTTCGTGACCACCCTTTTCCCTTCCTGCAGTCCGGTTGAAAACTTGTGTTGTTTCCATGTTCATTAGCCCTCGTAGCGTGTACCTGTAAAAATGATACAATTACAAGTAGTCACTCGTTTGTGTTCGCAGGGTTCATTTTAAACCGCCCTAGTGTCAATATTTTTGTGTCTGGGTAGATAAAATGAAATAAAAATCAAGATTGTCAATTCCCGATGGTAATCCTGAGTTCTACACTTGGATAGTTTTAGCCAACAAAATATGTCATATTACATCATAACGTTACAGAAATTACGTGAATGTAATTAATTATACACCTAATAAAACTAATTACATCCGGGGCTGTACACCTAAAAACTCATTACATCTGGGGCTCTAAAGCGTTTCTTTGGATTGAAATACAAATTAACCATTAGTCAATCTTGCAGAACTAGATCTGACATCTAAGGAGGGAGGGGAGGGGGTAACGGATTAAAATTATGTCCTGTTCAAATATTTAACATAAAGAATCAAGTTTCACGGTTTCAATGACCATTTGTGGTAACCCTTCATTTTCGTAATGTACCGAAGATAAAAACCCGTATTTAAGAATCATATTAAAAAAAGATTATGCAATGACATTCTATGCAAATAGCCCGACGAAACATTTTTTTACGTATTATATCAGGCATTGTCAAAATTGAGCTGTTCAAAAATTATTGACTGTTCATTTTTAACATATTGCCCACAGCACATTTCACCATGACACGCATTCACAGCATGTTGGAACCTTGAAACGCAATATTTGGTCAGCAATCATTACATCTACTAAGGCCAGAGCTTCGTGGAAAAGCATTTTCCAGAGGTATCTAATACAAATAATGCATATGGCCTTCCTAAATTATTATTAAATGTTCGTTAGTTTCTTTGCAAACCCAAAAAAGGACAAGGTTCTTCTTCATTTTTTTTCTATTACCGCAAAATGTCTATGTAAGTAAATCTGAAGCACAAATATAGTAACTGAAAAAGCGATAAAGGAGATACTAGTAACTTTTCCCCAGCAGAGGTTTATGCTTCTGACTGTTTTTGACGTTTTTCTTTTAGTCGTTTTTATCCGGCTTTCTATTTTGTATTGTATCCTGTATTGTCAAAACCTAAGTCTCCGCTTGGAAAGTTCTTTTGTTGTAGCCTTGTCGAGAAAGCTTTGTACCAAAGAATCGTTTGCTATTTACAAAGTAAAACTACATACCGAGGAAGCCTATGCGCAATTGTCTGAGAACATTCGGAATTCACATCTGTCGCGCTTCTGAATACATCCAGCAAGGACGTTATATACAGCACCCTTGCAATACATTTTTTTACTCAGAAAGATAAGCATTACACATAGTTAAGTTTCAACAAATGTTGCTATGTCCTCAAACACAAGAAAGTAGTTCTAGATAGTTTGAATGTTGTCTGCTCCTTGTCGCAACATATAAAAACTCAACTTACTAGAAACTTGTAGAGGGGGGGTGTATTTGGTCCGGGGTATGATGCCTGGTAAAACTAGCACTTCGTGTGCAAAACATAACACTGTACGTGCTGTCTTGGGCTAACATGATAAAATTGTCCACATTCTGAAGATGTGATACGATGCACTACACGTTAGTTGACTTAAAGAGAACTTCGCCTTACCTCCTGAATATCTGCGATGGCGACGATTTCCCTCTCCCTGTCTGAAAAGAGAGTCTGAAGAATGGAGTCCACACACAGCTAGCGTCGGAGCTTAAAACCAAGCGAATGCTCACTCACCGTTTGAAAGAACCCGGATTCAATACTGTGACCAATCAGGGCTTGCCTGTCAGACAACAATGCCACATGTTCACCAATGCTGACTACAGACAACAATGAAATTGATCAACAGCCACCATTGGTGGTAATCATGACAGAAAGAGGCTGTCAAAAATCACCTGAGTTTTAGAACATGAAAAACTCACATTGGCCTGGTTGTCCGGCCTCTAAAGTATAATTTGACGGCAAAACAAAGAAAAAAATCAATCACTGCATAATTTTGTTATATGGGATTAAAAATACTTTAGGTGGTGACCTATTGAATCATTTTCAATGCCTGTAAACAACACCAAAACACCCTACTTCTAAAGCCTACTGCAACCTCAAATTTTGCCAAAAATCTCTCTTTTTTTTTTTTAAACACAAAATAGAGGTTACAACCAATACCTGTATTATGCACCTCCATAATCCAAACATATCCCAAGGAAAACATTCTATGTACAGGCACTTTTGCCAAGGGTACCTAATCAGTAGGCTGAATGTAGGCCATCTGCGCGTGTCTGGAAATACTAAAATTTGCCATTGATACGACACATACATGTAATACGCACTTAGAATTAAAGCTAATGTACGGTTCATATTCGTTAAGGTCTTTTTTGCTTCTTAACGAGACTCTTTCAGACATTGCTGACTCCATTTTGCCAGCTATACTCCTTGGCCACCCTTCATACTTTATATCTGATACCACTGGTGACTCTACCAGGATATTAGGGTACCGATCTACTGAAGACTTTAGTATCTCTCGCTGACACAGCCTGTATCGAACAAGCTGGTGCGTTAAAGGGGCAAATGCACATATGTGAAAAACAACGTGTGATAGAATTACTGGGAAAATTCGATTAACAAATGAGAGAGATTGTAGACTTGTTTATCAAACAATACACACAACAGTCACCATGGCAGCCTGGGGACTGAATTGTGAGGACATTACAATGATGAATCTTACAATTAGCAAATTTTGTAATCAACATGTTAAAATAATATGGTTCATTGACAGAGTTATAGCAATACAGTAATTGTATGTTGAAATACAATTTTCGAGGAGGTATTACGAATGTGTTGTTTTGGCGTGGCCTTAAATCAAATGTTCAAAGACTTCTGCTACTCTGAGGCTTAGGATTCAAATAGACGTCTAAAAACAACAGACATGTAAAAACGAGTTCGTAAGTCACCATGAAGCGGCAATGATAGTGTCACTGAAAGTTCAGCTAGAGTTCATTCATTAAGCATTTCCACAATGGCTGGGATTGCGCTTGTCCTGCAGTGCTTTGACCCAGAAGGCTGCTGGTACTGACCTGAGAGTAGCGTACGTTTCTATCATGCTCATGGACACGGGCGGGGAGCAGCTAAGAAAAGAGGCATGGGGATTTTCTCTTTGTTGGCAAAGTCAACACACAGGACTTGACGGCGATTTCATAGGCGTTGGAGTAAGAGTTATACCGGCATCCAAGGATTATTTTTCCAGGCACGTCGCTGTGCTCGCTCAAGGGCTGCAGACTGTTTGCTCGTGAGTGTGGCCTAACATATGTGATCAACAAGGGTATTTTACTCTTTTTGCTCAAATGATGGGCTTGTGATTTTTTCCTATGTTTGTAGCTGAAGTGCAAAAGGAACAATTTCTTACTCTAAGAAATGAAAAAGGAAACAGTCCAATGTGTCTTCGGCAGTTTAATCGGTCACACGCAAGTTATATGGTAAAAATATATTCAATTAAAAATGTGTGCAATATAGATTATGCCTCCTACTGCAAACACTACAAGCTTATGGCAATAATGCTGCTAATCCATTCGTATGATGCGAGGGCGCGAAGAATTAGAAAAGTTGCCTTTGTGATGAAATCTACTTGTGGTTATGTAGGTTGAACAAATGAATAAATACACAGAGATTGTAAACATAACTCTTTGACTTTGGCATGTGCAGTGTATAATTTATTGCAATTCACAAAGTATATTTGATTTACAGTATGGTCGAAAGCTTTTTTCTAGAAAAGTCGAATATGATGTCATAAAAAAATCGAATTAGCATGACCCACTGGTACCATACCAGCACTCTGGATTGTATTTAAAAACAACACAATGATACAATAGACGCAATGCTGTTATCCTACTGTAATTCTAAAACAATGAAGATTTTATAACGCTCGTCCGCCTTTATCTGTATGTTACCTTTATTCGTGGTTAATCTATATCCTCTGTATCAAAATAATTAGGGATACATAGTCGACGGACAGTGGTTTTCAACTGCAATATTTTGAAAACACCCTACTTCAAGTTTGTATCGGATTCCCTAAATGTGATATCTTATCAAGGAAAAGGCATTGGATTAACGTTACATCGCATTTAATGTCGAATAGCGTGAATTATAGAATGTGATGTTTTTGTTAGATGCTACGAATGCAGGCGTGCCCATTTCCCCACTTTTTATATTGTTATCGTTGAATACGGCCTCTTCTTTCCATCGTGTCGACATAATCCTTGCAAGTACTGGGAGGGAAATGCACAAGTATTGGTTTTGGAAGATGTAGAAAAATGTTCAAGATTTATAACAGTGTTTTTTTACATTGCATTTTTATTCAGTAAGCGTATCCTTTCTTTTTTCTCATGATGCCATTGTTTCTAAATATAATATAAATATTACATATCAGCAGTCAATAATCTTTATTTACCATTGATGAGTAGTACAGATTATATTGTATTTTATTCTGTGTTGCAAATCGGGGATACGTGTATATAAGTTCAATGATCACTGCACAAAAACAAGAATTTCTGGCAATTACTGGTTTCTTATACTACCGTGGAACTTGACATGTCCGGGTCATATAAAGGAATTTCGAGTCACGGTGTGTCCGGTGCCGAATATCCCCAATCATTGCCGGACATGGCCATGTCCGGTAGTTCGCGGTACCCGCACACTGCGTGCCTTGAGAAGTGGTTAAGCGAAGGGGTAGTGTGTATTCAAGTGATAATTGCTATCAATGCTTTTTAAAAGAAAATGGTACGGAAAACAGTATAAAAGTATCCCTGGAATAAAGAAACGAAAAACTTTTATCTCTGTTATTTCTTGCATAAACAAAGCTTGTGATCCTGATAAAATGTTAACGTGTGTATATATATTCAACTTACGGTACCGCAGAGTGACTTTAGAAATGTCAAACATATTACAGTGCAACAGAATGTTTGACAGTTGAACATGTCTATTACGTAACATTCTGTTCGGTTTGCTTATTTACTGGTCGTGCGGGAAAAGGCGCGTTACTGGTTCTAAACACGAACGTTCCAATTCTGTGAATAATGTCCGATACGGCAGTAGCATCTTACAGCAAATTTGAAAGTTTGTTAAAATTTTGGGATTGAGATACCCATTGATTAGAATCTACAAGCTACAGTATATTAGAAACAAGGCACCCCCTCCCTCCAATACACATGTAATGTTTTGTTCTGAAAACATGGCGTCGGTATACGTACGCGACACGCCTGTCTTACTGGCTACAAAAATCCCGCCATCCCCGAAAAAGGAACAATGCATACACATATATTGAAACTAAATGTAAGGGTATGGTTGTCTAGCTATCCGGCCAGACACAGGGTGATTATTCTATTTGATGGAAGGATTTCTCAAGACAAACAAGTTCTACCAAAGCCTATGGAGCTTCTGTGATAGGTTTATTTATGGTATATAACGATACACGACAAGCTCATGTTAGTGAACTAGAAAATAAGACATACAATTAGTATGTAACAAAGGTTTTCAAGATACACAAATGAGATTAAAAGGAGCCTAAGGCTGGTCCCCTTGGTTTATATAAACAGAAAACACACGCGTAGGGTAATTGAATGTGTTCTTTGTTAGGATATGCAAGAACGTAATACGTGTATATATGGAAGCATTGTACGACAAACAAATGTCTTTTTTTTTCTGGCAGGGAAGTTAATAACTATGCACGTCGGGGCCCTTAGCCTGATTCGTAACGTTTTTATGCTTTGTGATAAATCTAGTGGGACCAAGGAGGTTATAGTTCAATATTGTAGTAGGATAGAGTAAAAACGTTACGTTTATTGACAATGACAATGACAATGATGTCTGAAACTGTAAACAATTACAGCTGCACTTTGCCACCTAGTACCGTGTGGGTATTGTTTCACTGACTGTATTGTTTGACAGTCTGTGAATTGCGACCATGTGACAAAAGCTAAATTCAGCTACAATAGACTTTCCGACTTACTTTGTTTGTCTACATGCAAATGCGCATAGTTATATATAAAACGCCGCCAATTGTATTCCACATAGCAGTTGGGCAGACCAATCAGCACACGTGTTGCGATTTTCAAATCTTTCAATTCCATCTTTCAGTTGGCATTCGGAGATGGCCTTGTTTCTGTAAGGTAGTGCTTTCACCCAGCTCCTATCCAGGCCCCATGGCCCGTGAACAATCCCGTTAGGATATACAGACCATAACTTGATACACACCACAAGGAAGACTAAGGTACCAAAGGGACATCCAATCATCACACTCAAACGCTCTTACAGTAAGTTTAATCAAGAAAATTTCCTACATGACATCTCTCTAGTTCCTTGGCACCTTGTGAATAATGAAGAAGATGTTAATGATGCCTTGAGCTGTTTCATGTCCCTGTTCTCACAAATAGCCGACAAGCACGCTCCCATCCGTAAGAGATCTGTAAGGTCATCCCCGGCTCATTGGATCGATGAAGGCCTTAGAGACCTTATGAACATGAGGGACGACGCTAAAAAGGCAGCGCAAGCTTCAGGTCTAGCATCTGACTACGATATTTATAAACGATTGAGAAACGTAGTTGTCAAAGAAAATAGAAGGAAGAAGAAAACACACTACAGGGAATTGATTGAAGAACATTGTAGAGACAGAAACAGCAAACAGCTCTGGCAAGTACTGAATGGGATTCTAGGTAGAAACTCACGTCGAACTGCAACGTTCATCGAGACAAACGGTAAGACATTGACAAAACCTAGGGACATTGCTGAATATTTCAATGATTACTTCGTAAAAAAAGTTGAAGACCTGACACCGCGAAGTCCTGTAGATATAGCCAGTGTCACTGCACCGATCAACGAAAACATCATGACATCAAAAAGCTGTTCTTTTTCCTTTCAAGAACTAACAGAGAACTACGTACATGAATTACTTACTTCACTTCCGCCTTGTAAATCGACGGGGTTTGACAACATTGATAACACGCTATTGCGAATAGCGGCCGATCATATAGCAAATCCAGTGTGTCACATTTTCAACTGCTCTATCAAACAACACACATTCCCCACTGAGTGGAAAAGAGCCAAAATACTACCTCTTGTAAAAAACAAGGCACTTCCATTAAATGGACCCAACAGTCGTCCAATCAGCTTGCTTCCGGCTCTAAGCAAATTACTGGAAAAGATATGCAACAATCAGATACAAACCTACCTTGTCTCTAACGCCATCGTGTCCGACTACCAGCATGCCTATAAGCGACAACACTCCACCGCGAGTGCATTGGTAGAAATGACGGACAAATGGCTTGAGGAAATTGACAAGGGAAACCTGGTAGGCGCTGTCCTTTTGGACTTTAGCGCCGCGTTTGATGTTGTAAATCATGACATATTGCTAGCCAAACTGAAAAGTTATGGCTTCATGGATTCTGCCCTACACTGGATGCGAAGTTATTTGACAAACAGGATGCAGGCCGTTTTTGTAAATGGTGGTATCTCGACTTACAGAGAGATTAATAGTGGAGTACCACAGGGTAGCTGTTTAGGCCCACTGCTGTTCTGCGTATATACTAACGACTTACCTACAGTGGTAAAACACTGCGACGTAGTACTGTACGCAGACGACACAACCCCATCTGCAGCAGGCCCCAGCATAGCGGAGGTACAAGCCACTCTTCAAGCTGAACTCACTCATATTAATGACTGGGTTCAAGCTAACAGACTGGTGCTCAACGTTGACAAGACCAAATCTATAGTTATTGGAAGCCGGCACAAACTAAAAAATAAGCCAGCCTTACAGCTTTCGATGCGCAACAAAATGATAGAACAGGTTGAGCAGGCTAAGCTTCTAGGAATGTTGATGGACCAGCAGTTAACCTGGGCACAACATCTGGACAAAGTAACATCTAAAATGGCACGCGCACTAGCAGCACTGGCTAAATCTCAGGACTTTTTCACTAGAGACACGTTAAAAACTGTTGCTCAAACACTTGTTCTGAGTCACATGGATTATTGTGCATGTCTTCTGTCTGCAGGTTCTCAATCTAATTTAAATAAACTACAGACCCTGCAAAATAAGGCTGCCAGGCTAGTACTTAATGCAAAGTACACTTCCAACACTGATGACCTACACAGAAAGCTGAACTGGCCAAAGGTAAACGAACGACTCTACACCAGAACCCTCACTATGTTCCACAAACTCCTTACAGCTAAGAAACCAGAAGCTACCTACAAGAGACTACACACAATCAAAAACACCCACCGACACAACACACGCCTAGCACAAGGGGGGGGGATTCAGACTGTCCAAACCTAAAACTTGCGCAGCAACCAGAACTTTCCTGTATAGATGTATGAAATCCTACAACTCATTCCCACAATACATTAAAGCATCTACACCATCCATGTTCAAGCAACACATCAAAGACAGACTAAAAACACAGACACAACACAAACCTCTACAGAAATGGTGGTAAAGACATTCATTGACATCTATGTATATAAAATTATGTATAGAATTTTGACACTGACCTCTGACCTCTCAGCTACTTGAGACTTATTTAGATTAGATTTAAGCGTTGTTAGGTGTAAATAAGTAATGTGTTAATGTTGTATCATGTAATGTGTTTTTGTAACGACTCCAGGAAGATTAGAGATGCAATTTCAATTGTAATCACTAATGGAGATCCGTTGAATAAACAATAAACAATAAACAACAACGAGAGCTTGGAAATACTGTACGTCAAGACCGGACACTATCTTGCTGTGGAATTGCATTCAACTACCAACGCCGTGGGACCTAGTTCTGTTTAAAAGGGTAACAACCAGTGCATCTAAGAGCCCAGCTGTTGTTTTGTGTGGTTTGAGTTTCAGCAAGAAAGGTCT
The DNA here is from genome assembly GCA_019207045.1 of Branchiostoma floridae x Branchiostoma belcheri. NCBI lineage: Eukaryota > Metazoa > Chordata > Leptocardii > Amphioxiformes > Branchiostomatidae > Branchiostoma > Branchiostoma floridae x Branchiostoma belcheri. Next base: position 167,715 of record JAFMNZ010000090.1, on the reverse strand, counting down.
TTGTGATTACGTCGAACGCGAGAAGGGCTAGCTGCTGCCGTTTCACGATGGACTGAATACTACCGTTATGAGAACTTTACAAGCCGGGTTCCTGACTAGCATCGGTTTGTGTAGAAGACCGACTGGACAACAGAATTTGTGAGAGCAGGAATGAAGAAATCGAGAGATCTACAGGAGTTTATGTCAACAAATTGGAAACGACTATACAGTTAGTTGGGCGACTGCTCATGAAAATAGTGAAGACGCGGATGCTAGTGACCTATGAAAGCAGACTGACAAATATTTGAAAGCGAAAAGAGCGACGGAGCCCACCAGGAGCAGTCCAAAATAGTTTAAACTAGAGTTCCACGAACACATACCTTTGCCAAATAAACCAGGTTTGTTATGTAGAATGATGTCTGTAGACAAATGCGTTACTCATTTCATTTTCTTTATAGTTAAATGCTTGGAGTTGGTTTATAAAATTTAGGCATTTATTATGCAAATTAGATCCCAATTTACAATTAATTGATATCAAATTGTATCAAGCATTACTTAAGCTATCAGCATACCAAAAATGATGATCCTTTGATCCATTCTTGACTTATTCTCTTTCAAAGTCTTTAAATACACCTGTTACTCTCTTCCCTCTTTCTCAGTTACATATGTGACAACTTTGATGAAAGTACTATAATGGAATGCAGTGGATTTATTAACTTTTCCTAATTAATTATGCAAATTAGCTGTTAACTTGCATAATAAGTATCACATTATATAAGCCTTCATTAAGGCTATCTACATGCCGAAAATCATGACGATCCGTCAACACGTTAATATTTTCTCATTAATTATGCAAATGAGATCATCATTTGCATGATAAATATGTATTGACATTTCTCTCTTTCTCAGCTACATATGTGACAAGTTTTAAAGCCCTATCATGGAATGTAGTGAATTTATAAAATATCCTCATTAATTATGCAAATTAGCTGTTGGTTTACATAATTGTTATCTCATTATGTAGGTCTTCACTTACGCTACCTACATACAAAAAAACATGATGATCCGTCAACATGTTCATATTTTCTCATTAATTATGCAAATGAGGTCATCATTTGCATAATTGATATCTGTCGACATTTCTCTCATTCCCAGCTACATAATTGACAAGTTTGAAAGTCCTATCATGGAATGTAGTGGATTTATAATTTTTCCTCATTAATTATGCAAATTAGCTGCTGATTTGCATAATTAGTATACCATTATGTAAGTCATCACTCATTCTATCTACATACCAAAAATCATGACGATCCGTCAACACGTTGTAGAGTTATTCTCATCCAAAGTTTGAAAGGAAACCGGCGCCTGCAGCTCCAAAAAAGCCGCTAGGGGGCCCAAACTCACAGCACTTACTCTCTGCCTCGAGGGCTATCTACCACTCAAAAATCATGATCACAGCATGTCCAGAACACGAGATATCAAAAATTGAGGTTCTGCTGCAGTACCTTAGCAAGCCGCTAGGGGGCCCATTATCGAACTTGACCTTCGTTTTCCCGACCCCTACCCACCTACCAAATATTATCGGGATCCATCCAAGACTTCTTGAGTTATGCTGTTAACAGACAGACACACACACACAGAGACTCACAAGCCCAAAACATTACCTTTGCCAGAATGGCAAAGGTAAAAATGAAACAAAAAAACACAACAAAACAAAGTTAATTCACATTTTGAAAGAATAAAGGAAACTTATACAAGCTACATGGGAAGGGGATGGGAGGGTAAATCCTGGGTTGGCTGGGTGGTAAAACAACACTGTTTTTAATACCAAAGGGTGTAATGAACGCGCTTTAGTCGAGGTAGATAATTAGGTGATAATTGCTCGGTAATTTATGCAAAGAGCATCCGTGCGGCTCGGCCCACGTCTCGGGTGTCCGGGTATATAGAGAAGTATTACGGCTAAATGCACGGTCAAGAACGGGTCATAGACACGTACCGGACACGAAATGGTTCGTTTACGTGCATCCTCGGGTGTGCCAGTTGCCCGGACGGGCGTCATGTCCGGTGCGATACGTACCGTGAATGTCCGACCATTTCGAGTTTCTGGGTGCATGAACAGGAGTTTCTACCCCGTATATTCAACTTTTCATGTAGTGGATGTATCTTATGTATTTTGTAATTTGTGAATCTCGTATGCTCAGCCGTTTGGCTGCAAAGAGTTTAATTTAATAAACCAGTACTAATATATGTAATATCTAAGTTTGTCCGTAAACGCATTATCTTATTCCTGATGAGCACCTCAGCTATGATGGTCATTGTCACCAAGAAGGGTATGCTTTCGGTAGTGTTTGTGTGTATTTGTGTTAGGTTGTAGAAGACAGGTGTGACAGCGATCTCGCCCCCCCGTGATCTCGCCCCCCCGGGGGCGAAATCACTAGCGATCTCGCCCCCCCGGGGCGAAATCACTAGCGATCTCGCCCTCCCCGGCTAGTGATCTCGCCCCCCTACCTCGCCCCCCTTTAGCGATTTCGCCCCCCCCCCCAAAAAAAACGGGTTTACATGACATTTTAGAAGTTGATTGGTATAAATCACAAAATGCAGTTCAGAATGATATAAAAGTACACGAGTTTGATACATAACTCCATTCATAGTATCAATATTAACGTAATTACATGGTAATAAGATAGTTGAACTTGTTTCAGACAAGGAGGGTTGGGTCCCTTGTATTCCCATTATTGCATATACCTGAGTCTTGACATAAGATGTATTTCATTGTATTCACCTGTCCTCAAGCAACCTATATATCTCCAATATGAAGTCTCTACCATGAAGTGACCACAAAAGAACCATGTAGTGTCTTTATTAATTATGCAAATATTAGGTATGAATTAGAATAATGCACATTTTGGTATATGCACCTGGCCAAGGGATATCTTCACCTCCAACATGACTGTTTTTTCTAGTATTTAGGAACTAATGCATTTACCCGTGTTTCTTAAGACTGGTACTTTACCAGTGTTTGTGTAGCATTTAGCAACAGCTATATAAACTTGCGCGTAGATAGTGTTTATAATGAGAAACTATTATTCACGTGTGTTTTTGTTATTGCTTTGGAAATGTTTCCAGCACAAGAAAGAAAACACCGTGACAAATTGAAAACATATAGCTGACGTATTCCGTACCATAGACGGTGTTGATTTATACGTTCGCAGTAGCACTGATTTTAAGCCACCGCAGCTGCAAAAATTGTCTTTTTCATTTCAATGTCATGTTTGCACCGAACAATATAGTATCGACTTTCGAGGTATGACATCTTACGGTACGGCAATAAGGTGCCATATAGGTACCAGGTAACACACCATATACGTTACTCCCCAGGTGCAGTATAGTACCAGGTAGCGCACCTGTAATATGTAGTAACCAGCTGCTCTTGGGGGGGGGGCGAGATCGCTGGGGGGGCGAGATCGCTGTCACACCGGCACCATCAAACTAAGGTAGACGTGAATAAAAAAAAACTGTCATCAGCACAAATGATGCAGTTTATCTGATGAATTGAATCACATTTTTTTTAGTTATTGTAAAAATATATCCCAACAAAAATGCTGCACCCTTATTAACTGGGACCGTTCTATGCAAAGTTCAATGGATTGATTTTCTTATATTGACGTCGGAACCCACCAATTTTTACAAAAGATAAATATTAGATTTTTTACAAGTTCCTGGCTTATTTTCTTGTTGATTTCCGCTCCGATTTACATTGATTAGCTATCATCTACGTTTTCAATAGTGTATGGAACCTAATAAAATTAGTCAACGGTAAATCTGACTTGAAAGGGCGTCTGTGTTCGTTGGTAAAATTCATTTCTAGATCAAAGCTAAACTGCAATTTCTAGCCCCCAAAAAAGTTGTTTGTTTTTAATTCTGTGTTAAAGTTGCTCTTTTTCCTGCCTACGGTGAAATATCTCAAATCTTATAATCCGTCCAAACATGTTGACAGATTCGAAAACCAAGAACATTTATAACGATCAATCCATCAAGATCAACATTTCAGTCTCAATGGACTTTGAGCTTTGTTTACTCCATGTCAATCGGTTTATATTTGCACATTCGCTTTCCTTGTGTATGCAGATGTTTTAAGTACGTATTGTATTTGTTTTAATGGTGGCGAGAACATAACGCCTTGTGTTCCATCACCGTGTCTTGGCGATGAATGTAAAAAAAAAAAAAACTCTTCACCTCCAGTCTTTTTGGACATTACAGTTCAATCTGATCCAGAACAGCAGTTCTTACCTTTTCAATCCAGATCGTTATTTTTCATTTCACCCCTGTAGTTGATTGACGGTGGACCGCCGGCCAATATGCATTGCTTTGAGATGGATTCACAGCCATCCTGCAAAAATATGGATCAAAATTGTAAAAGCTGTGTTTGATAGATGTGTTAACAGTTTTTGTATCGGGCACGTTTTATGTATGTCCGTCTATCTGCATGAAAATGTCGAACGCGTTTCTTCGTGTTTCCGGGGCCTTCACCTTTGACCTTGCGCATGCGTACTCGGAATTGTGAACTAGGTTATTCTCGACACAGGACACAGGACTTCCTCAAAGCTATATCATTATCTATTTATTTATTGGTTTGGCTGTACAGGATACACAGCCAGGGCTGCCCAACTAGCCTATGGCTATTACAAAGGGCTAACCCTGCTGACAGAAACAGAGACAATACATGTGGATTTGAACAGGATACTTATCAATAACAATTTTCTAAGTTCGTAAAGGATAGAGATGAAAAACAAAAGGAACATTTATACAGTATATACAAGGTGTAGGATGACATACATATTATCTATAATGGAATATATAACATCACTTGTCAACAGCAATATTTACAATGAGAGGTCAGGGTCTGTATATACACGTGTATGGCTATGCGTAAGGGTCGCCTAGGCATTATCTATTCAATAAACTTGCACAAAAAGCAAACTAGCATTGATAATTTTAAATCGGTATAAACCTACATTGTTACTAATATGGCTCCCTTCAATCAGATCATGATTAAATCTAGCCTGCTATCCAGCCGTATTATGGCTTGTAATACTCATCTGTTGTTGCAGAAGAAAAGAAGACAATCGGGAGCTATGATGCGGCTTAATAACTGGCTAGATTATATCATTATTGATTTAACTTACAATTTCGGTAACAATGATACTTTAAATTAAAACGTGTGTACCTTAGCATAATCAGTCGTGTACACATTTACACTGCCTGTTGTACTGAAGGTTAAACAGTTAAATAAATGAAACGGCGATTAACCTTGTTGTTCCCCCATGTTCCTCTGTAGTTCAGCCATGACCAGGATCCGGTGTAGCCTCCACCAGGACGGTACATGGTGTAGGGCACGTTCCTCCACGTGTCCCATGCTGTCCCCGCACTGGTCTCGTCCTGCAGTTTCTCGTTGATGAGGATTGTCTTGTAAGTGTGGGTGCCAGGTTTGGACCACAAGCCGTGACTACCTGTATTGATGATAAAACACATGAGAGAGTTTTTCCAAAAATTCAGCTAGAATCCTAGTCGGTTTATTGTTCATTGGTAGATTATTATTTGGTCGCGTCGTAGCTTGGTTGCTTGCTTTGGTACCACTATTGAAATGGATTGCTTTTGGTGTGCGTGCGTGTAAGTGTATGTGTGGGTTGCTTATGCCTGATTTGCGGTCGTCGTTACTTTAGAACCTCTGATTATTGGTATTTGCTATGTGGATAGGTATTGAAACTAATGATGGTACTGATTATATAGGTATTGGAAATAAGGAAGTCGATGTCAACTTTGGGCCCTAGGTTTGTGACGTTGATAATGCTTTAGTACGTACCATTTTTGTATCTAGACATCCTATGGTCTTAATTTTATGGTTGCAGATACCTTGTTTGTTTATTTGTCAGTCTCTCAGTTGGTTAGGAATCAAGCAATCCGTCGTCTGGTTGGCTGGTAGGTAGGTTTAAAGTAAAACAAATAAAGTGCATTGGAGCACAGATTAACTTATCAATGCAATACTTAATTTGATACATGTTTCTCGTGTATAGTTTTATTTAATCCGCAAAGATGGTTTATGACAGTTTTATGAAAATGACGGTAAGAAGTTAGTTACAATACAATACCTTTAGCTGAATACAAAACGGGATGTGTTCCTTCCGTCCGGATAGAATCACTTTCCTTTCTGTACGTCTGTGATAAGGCATTCCAGTCATACTTACCTAAACAATCAAGAAAGAATTTTTGTAGTAATCCAGTTAAATCATTGCCCTAGTGCAATAACTATTTTTACTTGTTTCGATTTTTTTTCTTCATTTTGACCATTGATATTCTGTTTTCCAACGATATGATTGTCTTGCCATTATATGAATTATGTTAAGTCAGACTCTATAATGTATGTGATTTATTAATCTATCATTTCTACGTTTATTGTTGATATATTATTTTACAGTACTGCTCAAGATTTTTTATCCAGTTTTAATTTATAAGCCATCTAGTTTCAGACCCTTTCACAGGTATGTGATTTTTTTAAAAATGTAACATTATAAGCAGTAAACAAATTATCAATAAATAATACATTAGTAATTAACCCTCAAACCACCGTACCTTTTTTGTGACGTAGATTACCGTATGGGGTCAAAATTGACCCCATAACGTTTTGTACAAAATACATTTTTTTTGGTGACTCTTTTTGTGATTTGTATATATGTATAGCTTCATTAATCTATGTGGAACAGTTTGACATGATTAGGAGAGAATAATTCTAGCTCATTATCATAATTTATGCAAAAGATCATGAGGACCGCATTTTGCACTAACGCTACTGAGACTGGGAAAGGTTTTTTTATGCCCGGATCAATTTCAAAGTCACATAGCTCCTGAATAGCTTATGCTAGGGCCACCAAACTTGGTCCCTTTTGATAGAATGTTGATAGCAAGCAATGTAATTGAATAAAAAAAGTTTATCATTTTTCATGTTGTCATGGCAACGGAATTCTGACAGGCATATTTATCACGCAATTTTCTAAATTTAGCTTAAACATTCAAGTTTTAAGGTTTTCTTGGCAAAACACACTTGTTCATGACATCTTCTAAAATTCAACGTAAATTTCATGATTCAATATTCATAATTTATGCCAATTTGATGACGTCACCTGTCAAAATCCAAGATGGCGGCCAATTTTAGCTAAATGACGTCATGGCGTCGTCATTTAACATGATAATTAATGACTGGTTTATTGACAAACAATAACTTTGTACATTGGAAAACAACGGCTTCGCAGAACTGTACATGTGCGACAGACTGAATTGCGCCGATGCAAACAGATAGTAGCTTTAACACTAAAAGTTTTCATTAACATGTTCCAGACATTTTTAACTATTAAATACTTGATAAATTATCTAAAAACGGTATCTTATTTCTAAACGGATTCATTTAAATTGCATAGTCACTACAGATATTGATAAAAAGCTATAACCGCTTCTCTATAACGTATTATCTGAAATCACTACATTCCGTGGATAACACTAAAATACATATTCATCATGTTGACATTTAAGATTCCTTAAAGCTGTAACAACTGCGCAGAGAATTACAACAAGAAAATGACATACAAGGTTTTAAAACTTAAGCTGATAATAATGACACAGAAGTTGTTACAGTACCTATAATTTCGTTGCACATGTACATCATTCTCTGAAAATTTCGTGATCATACGATTAGTAGTTTTGGCGTGGGTCTCAAAAGTTTGTTTAAAAAAATGCTGGGGTCAGTTTTGACCCCACTGGACCATACATAAACTTATGATATTTTAATCAACGATGGGCCAATCTCGGTAAAAACGTATGAGAAGTTATAAGACATATATACAAACAAACTCATGGGAGGAAATTTGTTTTCAACCAGAAATGTCATAATGTCACATATTAATATACGTCTGGGGTCAGTTTTGACCCCATACGGTGGTTTGAGGGTTAACAATAATTGAGAATAATATTCTTGCAGCCTTTATTATCAAGTTTAATCCTTTTTTTGTGGTAAAGTGGTTACTTTTTATGATCTCAGCAACTGTCCTAGCAGGCTGGGCAGAACTAAATCTAATATCTCAACTATCGTAACTTGGATGCGAGATCGATTAAAAGAAGCCACCTCCGAAGTTGTGAGAGGAGATGTAGAGGCTACTTGGTCGGTCACCCATCAGACGGACGGTCACGTGTTCCCAGTCGCCCACGTGATGTCCAAACGTAGAGTAGCCAACGACGCAGCTACCCCAAGCCTTGATTCCTGTTGATTGGTCGTTAAGGTAACAGTCACACACAAAAAATTCTATTTAAATACATTGAGTTGTGCGTTCCTTTCATTATTAGGCCCAGCAAGTAAATTTTATGAATGACATCCTCTGTTGACAAATTAATAAGATTAAAAAAAAGATGGATAAAAAGCAAAATAACTAGATTTTCAAAATAGACACCATGAACGTTGTAAAAAAAGAATTATTGATGTGACAAGACATTGGATCAACAAGTATTTGTCATCAAGTAGACACCCAGTTGACAACATTGGTGACACTTTTACTCTCGAACAAGCTTTACAACTAAGGTTATGTCCATATGTACATTTATTTAGTAGCGTCATTTCTTCAAGCATAGTAATCTTTATATTGAAAATCAGGTGAAATTTAATGAGCATGTTGATGTCATCCATGAAAATTACTTGCTATGGCCTTAATCATAATCCAGACATTGGTAAGACCAATTAGCAGTTTCATGGTTCTTTATCTGCATGCAAAACGAGATTCATTGTGGGTAATATGTCAAAGTCGACACCCCCTGAGACGTAAAAGAAAATAGTTTTAAAACAGTACGAACTTAGCGAGAATTTTTTGCGTGCAACAAATTGCGTATGCAGAACCTAGAAATTTCTTTTAATCGAAGTGCCAGTTGGTTTGGCGCTTCTGGATTTCAATAAATTGGAGGTGGACTAACCTACCGATACAAACTCTCTTCCCCCTGTTGTAAGGGTAGAACATCCAGTAGAAGATGTCTGTAACGAACGCTCCGATCCGCTTTACAACGGCATACATATATATGGGGTCCTCTGATTGGCTCTCCTCTAAAGAAAGACAACGTGGCTGAAGCATGTGGCAGGCGCTGATTGGTGCTCATGTAACAGTTCCCGGAACATGTTAGAAGGGTCGATGGTGTCCTGGAATACACTCTACTTCCACCGAGCACCCTGACGTTCTGTAGATGAAATGCGACGCTGGATGGTTTGTAGTCTTTGCCCCTCGCCAGCCAGACTTTTGGTGCGTACTTGGTCACTAGTTCTCCAAATCGGTCATCTCGGACACGAACCCCTGAGTGAATAAGAAATACTAAACATGGTGTAGCTTGCTTGCATTGCCGACGACACGTCGTGCACGTGACACTGGGAAAGATTGCCGTCGTAATACCCCTCTCACATTATCCACGATCTTCGGGCGTATGGATGGAAGATCGGCCATATCTAAGATCGACAGAGGGTTGCGAGCATTTTTCATCTGAAAACCGTCCCTGTCACATATAAGCTATACTTTGTACATTGTACAATTGCTGTGCAATAAAGTTATTATCATTAGCGAGGCTCGGGCGATTGCCGCAGAATCGTCGTCCGATTTTCTCCTAATGTGAGGGGGGTATAAGGACTTGATGCTGTTTTGTATGTCTTACCCATGTACCCAGTCGTTAGAATTTAAACGAACGGACATTCAAATCCAGTTTTACCAAGGAATACGTAATTAATCAACTAGCTTAATAATACAATCAAATAACACAGGAAAATATAGCAGAAAAATAAATTACATGATAATCAAAAGTTTTCACGATAACAAAAAGTTTTAATTATCTGTACGTTTTTGCTGAAATTTCGCCCTTGCGACACACTACGGACTTTACCATGGTGGACTCTCGTATGCGATTTTTGGCAGTCTCTTATTACATAAATTAATTCACAAAACATTATCATTCTATTTTATAAGGCCATACAGTATACTACCTATGCTGTAAGGAGACCCTTGTATTCATAAGACATTGAATACGATATCTTTATGTTTTTATACTTCTGACAGACTATTTCAAAATCCTTTATTCTTATTGTATACCACAAAATCAGATCTAATGTTGCCGCTCTGATAGGTGTTTGATGAGAATAGTGATGAAGAAAAGCCAGCTGCTGTTAATGTAAGAATCAAACTTTTTGGTCACAAACACTAAATGTGACTTTAGGCTAGAAGAAACGGGATTAGAAGGAGGTTATAGGCTTCGCCGTTGAATACCATGCCCTCATATTGACAGCGTAGTGTCGTAACACCACCAAAAAAAATCTGATGCCCTTTGACCTCTCTAAACAAGAAATACACAGAACCAAACTGCATTTACTTTTAGACAAGGAGGTGCCTGACACACAATATATCGTAAGAACCCTATCGTTTTATAAAATAAAATAGCCAAATTCTTACCTGTCATTTCCTGCACAAAACGCCAACATCAAACGAACTGTTTTATACTTATTATGACATAAAATGCACGCTCCACAATGCACCGCAGTGACTTTTCACCATAAAGAAACTATCATACAGGCTTTTCATTGATGTCGTACTAATTATATTTTGAATCCTCTGACGACCATGTTGGTGGGTAATTGAATTAGGCAGTAGCATCTTCGTGAAATTTAAAGACGTTTCGCTGAAATCCAACATGGCGCAGATGACGTCAACTCAAGGTAGCAGGACACAGTTTTCGGCCTATGGGGATTTCTATAGTTAAGGACCACAAGAGAACTGACATCGTCGCTGATAAAATAACATAGCATGGTGCAGATTTCAAGCACAACAAACTAATATGTTGAAGTCGAGTTTATAACCTACCAAAATAATTGAAAAACAGAAAAAGTTGTTTTGATTTTTTTTATAGACCTCTTTTAAAAGGGGGCATGCGGAACTGCAGTCGACTCACAGGGGCAGGCAGCATTTATACACCAAATGGACAAACATCAAAACCTTACACATACCACCTGAAAGTCGACTCCTTATACTACCATATAGCAAAGCTCATCCCCGCTGTCTTTCACGTTACGGTGTTTGCAGGCGATTCCAGATTTCAGCCGCACTACTTTTTAACTCCTGCGTAATAGACCACGGGGGTCGCGGATAAATACTGTGGGCTGCGACCTTAAATGAAAAGACTGTATAAGTGCATTAGTCTGTAATCATTTACGCTCACCTATACTATTTGTTATAGCCTCACCGGAGGTTGGACGACGATGTCGGTTTTGGCGTTGACTTTGGTAAATGCCAGAGGGATGGCTCCGATATCGGCTATAGCTAGGGCGGCCACTTTGATGTTGGCTATAGCTCGGGCGGCGGCTGTGATGTTGGCTATAGCCAGGGCGGCGGCTTTGATGTTGGCTATCGCCCGGGCGGTGGCTTTGATGTTGGCTATCGCCCGGCCGGTGGCTTTGATGTTGGCTATCGCTCGGGCGGCGGCTTTGCTGCTGCAGCTGGCTATAGCTCGGGCGGCGGCTTTGATGTTGGCTATAGCCAGGGCGGCGGCTTTGTTGTTGGCTATCGCTCGGGCGGCGGCTTTGGTGCTGGCTATAGCTCGGGCGGCGGCTTTGATGTCGGCTATCGCTCGGGCGGCGGCTTTGATGTCGGCTATAGCTGAGGCGGCGGTTTTGGCGGCGGTATTGTCATCGGCGGCCACGCCGTGCGTTTGACTCCATGACAAGTGTGCATATCAGAAGAAGAAATACACAGGACCAAAACCTGAAAATAGAAATTCATTTCTAAACATTTAATGACAGAGATGCAAACAAACAAACATTTCCAGTTACTACAGCCTTACTGATGCTACGTTTCACCAGTTCCGTATTGTGTCATGAAAAGTTTACGGCACCTATTTGTCAAGGATTTCGATTACATAGTGTATTAAAGATGCAGGATAAAGCTGCTTTTTAATTGTCAGTGTAAACAAATACAACGTACTCGGTTGAGCTAATGCGTCCCAGGCAAACTCGATTCGTGTTGGAGTTCGGGCGCGTGTCCCCTAGTCCAGCCGAATTCGAACCATGTTCAAAGACGGTACTAGCGAGACAGATGTACGGAGGAGGTTTGCCATGGCAACATCTGCAATGGCTCGTCTGTCCAGGATCTGGAAGTCCAACAACATCAGCTTTTCTGTCAAGTTCAAGCTCTACAACACCCTAGTTGTGCCCATACTGTTGTATGGGTGTGAGACCTGGACTCTATTGGCAGCAACAGAGAGGAAGATCAGAGCCTTTGAGATGAGGTGCCTGCGTAAGCTACTACACATCTCGTACTATGAACACGTCCCGAACGAGTTAGCCTGGATTCCATACCCCAACCTCAAGATATATCTTTCGTGTTGGGGTCTGGCAACATGGCTGTAGAAAGGTTCTCGAAGGCCCGTTGATCAGTGGGAGGAGAACCTAGGATTGATGACCACTCTCACCACAGGTAGTCAGCTACAACACACCACAGTTGGTCAGCAGGCTATCACAGTAGCGAATCAGCTACGTTATGGATTCAAAAAGTACAGTTGGGGGTCTTTAACCAATCATGGCAGGGGTGTAATTACCTCCTGCTGATCCTGTGTTGTTCTATTGGTGGGGTTTTTTGCCCACTATAAGGTGCAAAATTGAGAAGAGTTCCTATCCCATCCGGCCAGACCCTTGCACGATAGATACTTGAGATCGGGCTGGGGTTTGGTAACCAGGCTACGAACGAGTATGTACGGGAACAGGTATACGCAGCCTCGTTGGCCCGCAGGAAACACTTCTAGCAACTGTTTAAAGACGTAAACTGCAATGGTTCGGGCACGTCACCCGACACAACAACCTGGCCAAGACGATCCTACAAGGAACGTTGGAAGGCGAAAAGCTTGGCAGGATAACATCGCTGACTGGACGGGCCTCAGCCTACAGGAGAGGATAACCCTGGCTAGGGATAGAAGAACCTGGAGGCAACTCTCGATCTTCATGTCTACCTTGTCCCCCCAACGACCTGGAGGTCAAGGGACTAGGTAGGTAGGTAGGTCGATGATGTTCTATCACGTAATTCGAACCGAACGGGCGTTCGAACCTATGGTTATTTGCGACTATTCAATGTAAACACGCGCCTCAAGGACTTTTTTTATTCTTAGTGGGTGTCTGTGCTGATTTACGGCTTTATGCCCAGCTCAAAATAAGAGTATTGATCGTTAAGGTACTCAAGTTTTACTTATTATTCCCATCTTATCATTTCTGATGTTTTTGGCCCAAAAAAACAATGTAATACTAATTTCAAACAAAAACCCCTTGGATAAAAATGATAAGTATGAGGTAGGCTTTCATCCTTTAAAATATCATGATCGGAGGTCTTGCACGATGGTAAAATTTGACCCCAAAATTTCCAGACTTCTATTTGGGGATTTAGAACACGAATCATGTTCCATCTGACGTAATCGAACAGAACGGGCGTTCTCACCCGCGGTCATACGCAGGTTGTTACAGTTAACACGCAGAAAACACCCTTGTTTTCCTGGGTGCTATGCGTCATAACAAAAACTAACATTTTCACAAATATAAACCGTTATCTGGCAAGCTCAGTTTTGCTGCCGCCAAGTTTGGAATATGTGACATGTAACAAAGCTGCTGGCGTCATTATTGGTGACCTTGAATATCACAACCCCTGTTTACGGCGGTATCAATTACTCCATGTCCCTATCAGTGTAACTCGACATACGGCCAAACATGGTATTTAAATCGCTTACAAAACGCGTGCAAATCAACTCTTTGATGACTTAAATTGTCGACAACTAATATCTCCAGGTTTGTGTCTTAGGGATTTTTGGAATATGGAGGCAATTTTGAATTACGAGTCTTTGAGTGTGAAAACATGATTTTTCGACCTTATCTTGGCTGTAAAAATATTTCTAAGTACAAGTTCAAAAATCCCTAAGACAGAAAGTTTGATCTTACAATCATTACTCATGTGATATAAAAGATTTGGATTTTCAGTCAAATTTAGGACCGATCTAAATACTGCAAATGTATTTTAGTTCGCGGGGATTTAATTTCGTGGTAGAGGGAATTTTCGCGGTGGATTTAAATTCGCGGTGACACCATAGACTGCAATCTGATATCATAAAAGAAAAATGTTCGCAGTGGTTTCAAATTCGCGGTGAAGTGGTCACCGCGAAAAACCGCGAACATTAATCCACCGCGAATATTTCTGCATTTACAGTATGGTATTTGTTTTTTGGTGCACCAAACACCCTTTCTAAATCAACCAAATAGGCATATTTCAGAAAACATTGAAACGAAACTGTGCAGCACATGTACACGGTAGGATTTGACGTGTACACGCTGCCACTTTTCATTTAATCTCGACGAGATACGTATGAGAGGTTGCTTTTCTATCTATCACGATCTTGTAGAAGATGTTTCAGTCACCGTCAGCCCTCCGCGTGGACAGCGCGGTAGCCCCGGTAACCCGATACTCCACGTTCGAATGGAAACTTTTGGGCCAAATTTTACCATCGTGCACGGCGGTCGGTTGCTAAGGTATTCTTTCCCGTTGCTATGCGAGTTCGACAGAGTATCGGGTTACAAGAGGCCTACTATTTGCTAACCGTAAAATATTTCAAAATAAACAAGATGTTATGACAAGGAAAATGTATTCAAAATAAGATTAAATTCGCAATTTTAGATAGCTTGAATCTTTCCGTTTGAATTGAGATAGTTGTTTTGTTTCGATTTTGCTTCCAAGGACAATTATTTTCTGTTTCAAGGAAGGCCTTCAATTCGACCATACTCTTGATAAGATGGGCCGCAAGTGCCATGGCAAATTCTCGATTTTTTACATTTTTCGTCATCTGGGAGGCAAATAAAACTTTCTGTTTTGGGGATTTTTTAATTTTAAGCAAAGTTACAGTCAAAAATATGCGTAAAAATGGCATTTTTCGCACTTAATTACCAATAATTCAAAATCTAAGGCATTTTTTAAAAACCCCAAAAACAGAAATCTCGGGAAAACCGTTGCGGTCATTTTGAGCCGTCAATGAGTTATGTTGGACTCTTCTTGGTGGAGATCTTAAACGATGTTTACACGCATGTCATGCCGCACGGAGAGCGGGAGGGTGTAATTGATACCGGTGTAAACAACACTAATGATATTCAAGGTCACCAACAAAAACGCCAATAGCTTCGTTACATATTACAGGTCCCAAACAAAGTGAAAGCATAAATGTACTGTCCAGAAAATTGTTTAAATTGGTTAAGAACTATATTTTTCGCCTGATTCAAGTTAGGCCCCGTTCATGATGCAAAAATTAATGCGGATGCATCCGCATGTGCGTCCATCCGATCATGATCCGCATGCAAACGGTTTACATTTTGTGTCCACGATGCCAACGGGCAATCCGTTTCAGATTCGCGTCAGGGAATTAGAACATTACGTAACAACAGAACATTGCGGAAAAGATGGCGGATCCCAAGCTGTTGTTGTTAGTGTTTTTCCTGAAAATGCTGTGTGCCCGCGGAAGGGAACGTACGAGGCGGCAGCGACGAAAGGTTTTGTGCGTTGGCCTGGCTGCAGTGAGATGCGGCCATGGTGACCGCTAAAATTTCACAGTTTCCCGCGTCACGGCGCGAACTTTGACCCCACGTTACCCGGATGTAATGCGGATTCACGCCGCATTTGTGTTCATGATGACAGTTCGCAAATGCGGATTTAAAAAATCCGTTTCAAATCCACCTCCCGAGGTGGTCCCGAAAAATCCGCATCAAATCCGTTTCGGAGCATTCATGATGAGAAATTTATCCGCATCGGCCAAAAATGCGGATGCATCCGCATTAATTTTTGCATCATGACATTAGTTGAGGGGAAAATGCCAGAAAGCACGGTTTTACCTGCAATGACCGCAGATGACCTAAATAGAACACGAGTTCGGTTTGAATTACGTCAGATGGAACGTTATGGAAGAAGGTTCGAATTCGGCTAGACATGGGAGGTTTTGAGCCCGTATTTGACCACCGTGAGCACTGGTTACACAGTGCTGAAACTGCCGTCAGCACTGGAACCGAGTGCTGATATACAAAAGTAACGGGTTCCGCACTGGATTTACCAGTGCTCGGGAACTTTTCAGCACTGGAACACAAGTGCTGTAAAAACTTCAGCTCTGGGCTTCCAGTGCTGACGTTTATAAAGCACTGGAACGTTCCAGTGCTGAACGTAATATTCGTGTAGCATGCGCCCGTATTGCTGACTGAGTTATTTCCTTTAGACTTAGATATATCTATGTCTTTCTAGTCAGAGGTAGACAACTAACAGTTGGTCTATCTGTGTGGTAAAGAGATCGCTTGTTTTTTCTTTTACACAGAATAGGTAGTTACAGGTGGACGACACTTTCTGCTTGTGCGGCAAATTAGCATCATTTAAAAAACAATAGGTAGTCAGAGGTAGACAACTAGACAACAGGTACTCTATCTGTGTGGTAAAGAGATCGCTTGTTTTTTTTTACAAAGAATTAGTAGTTACAGTCGTGTCGATACTTTAGGGTCGGCGGCTTAGGCACTCGGTTTCCAGTGCGGAATATTTGTCAGCACTGGACTTCCAGAGCTGGAACATCCTCAGCACTGGAAATCAAGTGCTAATTGTAGTCTCAGCACTCGGTTTCCAGTGCTGACAGGAGGGCCTCCAGTGCTGAAGCTGCCTCAGCACTGGATTTCCAGTGCTGACACCGGCTCAGCACTGGACTTCCAGTGCTGACGACCACTTCAGCACTGGTGTTCCAG
Organism: Branchiostoma floridae x Branchiostoma belcheri; assembly: GCA_019207045.1. NCBI lineage: Eukaryota > Metazoa > Chordata > Leptocardii > Amphioxiformes > Branchiostomatidae > Branchiostoma > Branchiostoma floridae x Branchiostoma belcheri. Next base: position 150,881 of record JAFMNZ010000090.1, on the reverse strand, counting down.
TGCTGACAGAGGAGACCGTTACTTTTGTATATTTGCAAAAATAACACAAAACTTTTTTGCAGGCCAGAAGTCTGTTGCAAGCAGTCACTCGGTGCAGAAGCAGAGTGAAGATAGCCCCATGTTCCGAACGCAAGTGCTGCACATTCGAATTCAGACTCAAATCTGCCTCCGAGTTTGAAGTACAAAAAGGGTAAACATTCAACTTTACGTTACATGACAACATTGTTAAATTAAATCTGACTTTCCTGAAACAATATAGAGGGTACTGTTGTTGCAGTCTTTTTTGTAAGCGACTGCGTGCCCCACGTAACCCTTGTTGCGGCAAGACCTACTACAATACAACAATACTACAGTAGTACAGGGCATTTCAGGTATAATGTATAACGTAATACACGTCTTTTACGGCATAAAAGGCTTGGTCGCCCCGTACGTAAGCAGTGGTGTGCCCCGTTAGCCTTACAACGGCAACAACCTACTTCATGTACTACAATACTACAATACTACAGGACATTTCGGACCTGGTCCGTATAATGTCATCCAACCAGTCCGACGGGTCAAACACGATAACTCTTACGGCTAAGAGGCGAGGTCGTCCCGTAGTAGCCGTGGCGTGCCCCGCTGGCGTTACAACGCCAAGACCCACTACTACAATACTACAGAACATTTTAGACCATCTGTATAATGTCACACCAGTCCGAAAGGCCAAACACGATATCTCTTACGGCAGAGAGGCCAGGTCATCCCGTATGTGAATAGTGGCGTGCCCCTCTAGCGTTACAACGGCAAGACCTTCTACAATACTACAATACTACAGTACAGGGCATTTTAGAGTGTGTATAATGCCACACCAGTCCGAAAGGCCAAACACGATATCTTTTACGGCAGAGAGGCCAGGTCGTCCCGTATGTGAATAGTGGCGTGCCCCTCCAGCCTTACAACGGTAAGACCTTCTACAATACTACAATACTACAGGACACTTAAGACCATCCGTATAATGTCACACCAGTAGAAACGACCGACAACAATATCTTCTACGGCTGAAAGGCCAGGTCGTCCCGTACAAGAGAAGGTCGTCCCGTAAACCAGCAGCAATGTACCCTTGTAGTGGTAAGATCTACTACAATACTACAATACTACAGGGCATTTTAGACCATCCGTATAATGACACACCAGTCGAAACGACCGACCACAATATCTTCTACGGCTGAAAGGCCAGGTCGTCCCGTACACAAGCAGTGGCGTACCCCGATACCCTTGTAGCGGCAAGACCTACTACAATACTACAATACTACAGGACGTTTCAGACCATCTGTGAAATGTAACACACCAGTAGGAACAATCAAGCACAACATGTTTTACGGATGAAACGCCAGGTCGTCCCGTAAACCAGCAGCAGTGGCGTGCCCCGCTACCCCCATAGCGGCAAGACCTACTACAATACAACACTACTACAGGGCATTTCAGACCATCCGTATAATTTAATACACCAGTAGGAACGGTCAAGCACAACATCTTTTACGGCATGAAAGGCAAGGTCGTCCCGTAAACCAGCAGTGGCGTTCCCCGCTACCCTCGCAGCGGCAAGACCTGCTACAATACTACACTACTACAGGGCATTTAAAATTATATCAGTAGGAACGGTCAACCTCAATATCTTTTACGGCATAAAAGGCCAGGTCGCCCCGTACGTAAGCAGCGGTGTACCCCGCTACCCTTGTAGCGGCAAGACCTACTACAATACTAAACTACTACAGGGCATTTCAGACCATCCGTATAATGTAATACATCAGTAGGAACGGTCTATCTTCTATGAATGGCCAGGTCGTCCCGTAAACCAGCAGTGGCGTACCCCGCTACCCTTGTAGCGGCAAGACCTACTACAATACTACACTATTACAGGACGTTTCAGATTATATGTAAAATGTAATACACCAGTAGCCGGCAAGATGTACTACAAATATTAATACTACAATACTACAGGGCATTTTAGACCATCCGTATAATGACACACCAGTCGAAACGACCGACCACAATATCTTCTACGGCTGAAAGGCTAGGTCATCCCGTACACAAGCAGTGGCATGCCCCGATACCCTTGTAGCAGCAAGACCTACTACAATACTACAATACTACAGGACGTTTCAGACCATCTGTGAAATGTAATACACCAGTAGGAACGGTCAAGCACAATATCTTTTACGGCATGAAAGGCCAGGTCGCCCCGTACGCGAGCAGCCGTGTACCCCGCTAGTCTTACAGCGGCAAGACCTACTACAATACTACAGGGCATTTAAGATCATCCGTATAATGTCACACCAGTGGGAACGACCAACCTCAATATTTTTTGCGGCATGAAAGGCCAGGTCGTCCCGTACACCAGCAGTGGCGTGCCCCGCTACCCTCGTAGCGGCAAGACCTACAACAATACTACAATACTACAGGGCATTTCAGACCATCCGTAAAATGTAATACACCAGTAGAAACAGTCAGGCCCAACATCTTTACGGATGAAAGGCCAGGTCGTCCCGTAAACTAGCAGTGGCGCGCCCCGCTACCCCCGTAGCGGCAAGACCTACTACAATACTATACACTACTACAGTACGTTTCAGACCATATGTAAAATGTAATACACCAGTAGGAACGGTCAAGCACAACATATTTTACGGATGAAAGGCCAGGTCGTCCCGTACACGAACAGTGGCGTGCTCCGCTATCCACGTTGCGGCAAGACCTACTACAAAACTACAATACTACAGGGCATTTCAGACTATCCGTACAATGTAATACATCAGTAGAAACGGTCAACCTCAACATCTTTTACGGTATGAAAGGCCAGGTCGCCCCGTACGTGAGCAGCGGTGTAACCCGCTAGCCTTACAGCGGCAAGACCTACTACCCCAGGCAGGCCACCGCATCCCTGGAGTAGTATGTCGCGATGATGGGTCTTTCACATGTACTGCGCGATCAGGTCTGGACCTTGATAGGCCCCGCATTCCTGGCTGCTTTTGCCGACAATTTCGTGACGTTATCGACGCGTACATCGTGATGATGAAGCGTACACATGGACGTCGCGATCGGGCACGGGCCCCGACAGGCCCCCGCATCTCTGGGTGCGCTTGCTGACAATTTCGTGACGTTATCGACGCGTACATAGTGATGATGTAGCGTATACATGGACGGCACGATCGGGCACGGGCCCCGACAGGCCCCCTTATCCCTGGCTGCGCTTGCTGACAATTTCGTGACGTTATCAACGCGTACATCGTGATGATGTAGCGTACACATGGACGTCGCGATCGGGCACGGGCCCCGACAGGCCCCCTTATCCCTGGCTGCGCTTGCTGACAATTTCGTGACGTTATCAACGTGTACATCGTGATGATGTAGCGTACACATGGACGTCGCGATCGGGCAGGGGCCCCCGACAGATCCCCGCAAGCATGGCTGCGCTTGACAGCTATTTCGCGATGTCTTACATGAAAAATCTTCAAACAGGACTTGTTAATGTTATACAGCATTCCTTACTTTTGAAAACGACAATTATCCATTCATTTTCCCGTCGGTCACAGTGTGGGGTAAATTCTATCAGGCCTGCATTGAAACAGTTCAAAATGCGTGGTAAACATTCCTGTGTGGGCGTCCCTGCAAAGCTGAACAAGTTACCCGTAGTCGATAATGCTAGACCAGAATCCCATATATCTTACAATCTTCAAACAGGACTTGTCAATGTTATACAGCATTCTTAACTTTAGAAAATGACAAGAACCCATCCGTTTTCCCGTCGGCCATGATCGTTTCGGGTAAAGTCTATCAGGCCTGCATTGAAACAATCCAAAATGCGTGGTCAACATTCCTGTTTGGGCGCCCCTTCAAAGCTGTACAAGTTATCCGTAGTCACTAATGCTAGACCAGAGTCCTATATATCTTATAATCTTCAAACAGGACTTTTCAATGTTATACAGCATTCCTAACTTTGGAAAACGACAAGAATACATCCATTTTCCCGTCGGCCACAGTTTACGGTAAATTCTATCTGGCCTGCATTGAAACACTTCAAAATGCGTGGTCAACATTCCTGTGTTGGCGTCCCTGCAAAGCTGTACAAGTTACCCGTAGTCGATAATGCTAGACCAGAATCCCATATATCTTATAATCTTCACACAGGACTTGTCAATGTTATACAGCATTCCTAACCTTACAAAACGACACTTTCCATTTCCTTTTCCCGTCGGCCACAATTTAGGGTAAATTCTATCTGGCCTGCATTGAAACACTTCAAAATGCGTCGTCAACATTCATGTTTTGGCGTCCCTGCAAAGCTGTACAAGTTTAATAACCGTAGTCAATAATGCTAGACCAGAATCCCTTATATCTTATAATCTTCAAACAGGATTTTTCCATGTTATACAGCGTTATTAACTTTAGAAAACGACAAGAATCCATCCGTTTTCCCGTCGGCCATCGTTTCGGGTAAAGTCTATCAGGCCTGCATTGAAACACTCCAAATTGCGTGGTCAGCAATTGTTTGGGCGTCCCTGCAAAGCTGTACAAGTTACCCGTAGTATCTTCAAACAGGACTTGTTAATGTTATACAGCATTCCTTACTTTGGAAAACGACAAGAATCCATTCATTTTCCCGTCGGTCACAGTGTGGGGTAAATTCTATCAGGCCTGCATTGAAACAGTTCAAAATGCGTGGTCAACATTCCTGTGTGGGCGTCCCTGCAAAGCTGAACAAGTTACCCGTAGTCGATAATGCTAGACCAGAATCCATTATATCTTATAATCTTAAATAGGACTTGTCAATGTTATACAGCATTCCTTACTTTAGAAAACGACAAGAACCCATCCGTTTTCCCGTCGGCCATCGTTTCGGGTAAAGTCTATCAGGCCTGCATTGAAACACTTCAAAATGCATCGTCAACATTCCTGTGTGGGCGTCCCTTCAAAGCTGTACAAGTTAACCGTAGTCACTAATGCTAGACCAGAGTCATGTATGTCTTATTATTTTCAAACAGGACTTTTCAATGTTATACAGCATTCCTAACTTTGGAAATTGACAAGTATACATCCATTTTCCCGTCGGCCACAGTTTAGGGTAAAGTCTATCAGGCCCGCATTGAAACACTTCAAAATGCGTGGTCAACATTCCTGTGTGGGCGCCCCTTCAAAGCTGTACAAGTTACCCGTAGTCAATAATGCTAGACCAGAATCCCTTATATCTTATTCTTAAACAGGACTTTTCAATGTTATACAGCATTCCTAACTTTAGAAAACGACAAGAATCCATTCCTTTTTCCGCCGGTCGCGGTTTAGGGTAACGTCTATCAGGCCTGCATTGAAACACTCCAAAATGCGTGGTCAACTTTCTGTTTTGGCGTTCCTGCAAAGCTTCACAAGTTACCCGTAGTCAATAATGCTAGACCAGAATCCTCTATATCTTATAACCTTAAAACGGGACATTTTAGTTTTCAGCAGCATTCCTAACTTTGGAAAACGACAAGAATCCATTCATTTTTCCGTCGCCCACAGTTTCGGGTAAAGTCTATCAGGCCTGCATTGGAACAGTCCAAAATGCGTGGTCAACATTCCTGTTTGGGCGCCCCTTCAAAGCTGTACAAGTTACCCGTAGTCAATAATGCTAGACCAGAATCCCTTATATCTTATATTCTTAAACAGGACTTTTCAATGTTATACAGCATTCCTAACTTTAGAAAACGACAAGAATCCATTCCTTTTTCCGCCGGCCGCGGTTTAGGGTAACGTCTATCAGGCCTGCATTGAAACACTCCAAAATGCGTGGTCAACTTTCTGTTTTGGCGTCCCTGCAAAGCTTTACAAGTTACCCGTAGTCAATAATGCTAGACCAGAATCCTCTATACCTTATAACCTTAAAACGGGACATTTTAGTTTTCAGCAGCATTCCTAACTTTGGAAAACGACAAGAATCCATTCATTTTTCCGTCGCCCACAGTTTAGGGTAAAGTCTATCAGGCCTGCATTGGAACAGTCCAAAATGCGTGGTCAACATTCCTGTTTGGGCGCCCCTTCAAAGCTGTACAAGTTACCCGTAGTCAATGATAATGCTAGACCAGAATGCCATATATCTTATAATCTTCAAACAGGACTTTTCAATGTTATGCAGTATAGTTAACTTTAGAAAACGACAAGAATCCATTCCATTTTCCGTCGGCCACAGTTTAGGGTAAAGTCTATCAGGCCTGCATTGAAACACTCCAAAATGCGTGGTCAAAATTCCTGTTTGGGCGTCCCTGCAAAGTTGTACAAGTTACCCGTAGTCAATAATGCTAGAGCAGAATCCTATATATTTTTTATAACCTTACAACAGGACATTTTAGTTTTCTGCATCATTTCTAACTTTAGAAGACGACAAGAATCCATTTATTTTACTGTCGGCCACAGTTTAGGGTAAAGTCTATCAGGCCTGCATTGAAACCCTTCGAAATGCGTGGTCAACATTCCTGTTTTGGCGTCCCTGCAAAGCTGTACAAGTTACCCGTCACGGTAACGTTTACGAATCCGCCCACCCGCGGGCGCGGCGCGGGCGTTAGAGGCACACGATAAAATATGATATATATGTATCTTCCAATTTCATGGTCAATTCGATAATCACACATAAAACAAAAAGAAGCAGTGGCAAATAAAGTTTATCGGCTTTAAGAATGCGTACACAGTCGGAAATGACAATTGGAAATCCGATCCATTGCTCTATTGACGTTCAAAGTGTCACCTCAAGTTATTAAATCAACTTTGACCTTTCCAATAGGTAGATTTCTTTGAGATACACATTAATCATCGCCCAAAGCCTTTCTTAATAAGTTTTAGGTGCTGATATGTACACCTAAAGTAGCATTTTCGCTGTCTATGCATTTTTTATGAGTTTTTGTGTAGTTTTGGTACGTTTTCTCCTATAATTCAAAACCTCCGCTTTAGGATGACATGCAAATGAGCCGAAATGGCGGCGGCTTGTTGTCATTTCGCTTAGTAGTATTTTCGTCAAAAGTTACCTTTTAATTCCCAAGACATTGGTCAATTGATGAATTGTACCCTTATGTTGCAGTTTCCACGCGGTAAACAGAACATGTTTAGAGTTATAATGAGCTGTGTCGGCCTAGATGATAGAGCCTTATTAGCGCCCCTTTGTCTTCGCGGGCACTTTCATGCAAATCGCCCCTTTGTGGTTGTGCTGGGAGCGAGAGTTTCAACTGTGAAACGAAGTCTCTGGAATAGTGCAGTGTGTGTATTCAGTACAGTACAAGCAAGGAGGTTTTCTTTAACCTCCTTGGTACAAGCAAGGACCTTTGGTTAAAGCTATTTTTGGATGACCCACGTTTTATCACAATCGCATTACGGAAATAATTTGATTGTGTATTCATGGCCGCAACTATTCTGGACATCGGTTACATGAATCGGACTGGACTTATGATTTTTATCTATCCCAGGTTGTGTGTGTTTGTTTTGTGCGTGCTTGTGTTTTTTTTCTTCTTTCTTCTGCCTTTTGTTGTTTGGCTACATTAACCAGCTTTCGTTATGAGACTGTTAACCTGGACAAATCGCTGTTACAGCCAAACTTTGCCCAACACAAACAATCTTCCGCGAGCTCACGAGCGGGCTCAGCTGTAGAAGTATCCATAGCTGAGTTTTGAATGGCACACAAGTCACGAAACAACATGCAATGTCCTAGCGGCAATGAGTGTTGTCTGGTGCCGCCACCAATTTACATTCCCGACCACTAGTTTTACATGTCATAGGATAAAAAGCTTTGCCGTTGCATTGTAGCTTGATCGACCTGCCATATTTCTGAGCAAGGGTGCTGAATTTTATTTGATCAATTATCAAAGTTAGAAACCGGGAACTGCTTCGGACAATGGGAATTCCCAGTTGGCTGCAAATAATTACTGCGAAAATGGCTAGGTTCTAATGTAAAAATGACACCGTCGCATTGAAGGCGCTCTTTTCTGTGCCTTCTTTTGTTTTGCTGCCGCTGCACGGTTGTTTCAAAGGGCCTTTTGGAATGCAAACTTGACTCTAGATCTGGTTTGGCGGGCTCACGGTGGGAAACCCAGCAGTGCCAGTTGTGAGTCATGGCCACCTGGAGGGCCGGCGGCCTTGACTCCCTTGCAGTCTTCGGAACGGGGCTGTGTTTTTTTTGGGTGGGGGGGGGGTGGCAACGATTTTTAACGTTGGCTATGTTCTATTGTGCTAGGAAAGGGAGTTTGTTGAGGAAGAGAATTTGCCGTGACATAACTCGCTATCACGGCAATCACCTATCGTATGTAACCTGTTTATGGAACATCTGGAACAATTAGCCATCAACACAGCCCCCCACCCACCGTTATGGTGGTTCCATTATGTAGACGACACACATACAAAGCTAAAGAAAGCCTAATATGCTGATGAGTTTACTGAGCACTTGAACAGTTTAGATCCTGATATTAAGTTCACCACTGAAGAAGACAAGACGGAACCTTACCTTTCTTGGATACACTAACTGTGGTAAAAGAGGACGGCTCGTTGGACATAACAATTTATAGAAAACCCACACATACGGACCAGTATTTAAATTTCCACTCTAGTCACCCATTAGAACACAAATTGGGTGTCATCAGTACCTTGTTCCATATACCATTGGAAGTCATATACAATACTTTTGCCTTTGCCCATGCAAACTGCATATATTACATGTAAATGGAAGCTGATAATTATATTTGAACAAATAAACAGATGGATAAATACATAATGTATTGAGCATGGTTTATACAACTGCACTGATAACGTTATCTCTTTCAGAATGAGCATGTCAACAGGCGCTATACTTCACGATACGTGAAGTATAGTGTGTCAAACGTCCGCCAGACCGAGGGGAAGAAGGTCCTTGTGGCCAAGGAGTTCAACTTTCTGAAGCACCTGCTTCTTACCTTCTTGGTCAGGATTAACGAGGCAGGGGACCTCCCACCCCTCCCTGCTAGGCCACCACCCCGACAGGAGCGTGAGGATGGTGACCGGGTGTCTGACAGTGACAGTGAAACTGATGTCCCATCTGAAGATGAAAATGAATAGAAAACAGTGTTACTTGACAAGTAACATGCATTGGCATAATACCGGTCATAAGCCTTATACCGGTCGATTTAAAATAGTGGAACTTAAAGAGATCTACACATGCAACAATAGTTATTTCTGAGGTGTGCACACTTCAGACATCTAGGTGTCCAATACATCATTTACAAAGCATCGATAACAATGCATTCGAAGACAACAAGGCCAAAAGTTTTCAGGTCATTTTCGGGGCAGGCGAGCTCGTCGTGGGACAAACACACTGTCACGTTCATCGCCAGATTTGTAGATAATAATCACATGTGCTCACGGCACAAGACGAGCATGATTCAACAGCAATCTTGAATTTCTTTTGGTGACCTACAACTCGTGTAAAAGTGTGAGGAACCGTTGCATTATCGCCCGGATCTACGGCTGAATGGGTCAAATTGATCGTACGCCGCCATTTTCCCGCTATTTTTAATGCTACGCCAGCAGTAAAGTTTTACGTCATAGCGGTTGTGACGGACCAAAATTAAATGAAAATTCTTGTCAGTATACGCCCATTTTCTCATGACTTTTTGTATGCTCATGCAGATTTTTGTTTTGTGCAACTACTAACAGGAAAGAAAGGAACAACAGAGGATGTATAAAGGTACATAGCGGCAGTTAATTGTGCCGTGTTTCGTTCGGCCGGTATAGTGCACCCCCTTCCAACCACGCGCCCGTTCTCCGTGCAATTCCGCGGTGTGTTCCAATTACGATATTATGTTTTTAGCAGGGCCAGAGAGACAAAATAATTTACACAGAAGAAGTGGCAAAGGTAAGCTGTAACAGCAACATGTAACTGGAGAAAATGATGCGTTGATCATTTGCCAAATTAGCATTGCTTGAGAAATTGCAGTAAACCGACCGGTATTATGCCAATGGATGTTATATATGTAACCAGACTACAAGGCTAGCTAGTTATTATGTTTTAGTTTGTACTGAAATGTAGATATGTAAATGTATTCATATGTAGAGTTGCAAGACACTTTGTGAAACAGATTCCATGTCAGAATAGAAGACTATTTCTGATGTTATAGTTTGTATTGCTGTTTGAACATGTAAATATCTAGTCCCCCATGATCCATATGCTCTAGTTGCAAGACACTTTGTGAAACAGATTCCATATCAGAATTTTGTTCACAAAAAGACTAGTTTTGATGTTATCGTTTGTATTGCTGTTTGAACATGTAAATATCTAGTCCCCCATGATCCATATGCTCTAGTTGCAAGACACTTTGTGAAACAGATTCCATGTCAGAATTTTGTACACAAGAAGACTATTTTTATTAATAGTTCTGATGTTATGGTCTATTGAACATGCAAATGTCCAGTATTATGACCAAACAGAGTAGACCAAACAAGTTGCACACGGAACGTTACTAATCTGACTGGAAATAATAGCTTTGAGGCGAAAATCAGCAGCCAAATATATTGCATACAGTTACCTAATCGTCAGGAAAAGTAAGACAGTCCCGCTTTCCCATTGTAGTAAGTTGACAAAATTATGTTTCTTTCGATGGCAAAAAAATAAACATGGTGACAAACGTAACTTACTCTTTCCGAACAGAAAAATTAAAATACCGCTAAACTGTAAAATATTCTACAGGCACACTATTTCGAACTTGTACTTCTTCACATACCTTCTAAATCTGTAGGTATTTCCACGTCCCGATATCCTGCCAAACCAACACGTAGCGTTCAAGCTCGTTTCCGAGCAAGGCCGGCAGCGTTGTAAACAAATCCAAACGAACATTTCTCCGAATCTGGTGGCTCGCCTGGCACTGTTTCACTTCCTAGGCCTTGTGCGACAAAAAATATATCTGAGCAGCGACAGCAACACGTTCCCTTCTATGTTGCACTTATACCGGCCGTATTTCCATCGAAAACGCCGCGTGAAGTTTGGAACTAGGAAGGTCCAACATGGCGGTTCCAAAACATGAAGACACTTTTCTTGTAACTCAAGATTTTTGGCCTTTAAAATTGCAACCTCTTTTTTCCATTCGAAAGGAAGTTCGGAAAGTTTTACCCACAACGTTTTGTTGAAGTGATCAAACAGCATGACATCCGCCCTGTTCCACTGGCGGATCTTTTCCGCCATATCTGCTGTCATGCTACGTTTGGATCTTTCTTTTCGTGTGTTAATCTTGAAAAACGTAAGGTCATTAATATCCCAGCAAAGCGTGTGTTTCAGCAAAACCAAGGACTCCTCGAAATAGTCTGCTATCATCACAACAGAAAATATATTTTCAATTCGATCAATGTCAAATTCTATACTCTCATCCGAGTCAGACTCTGTCCTGATATTACCAAAGTCATAAAGCATGGGGCTACGGTAGCGCAGTGGATTTTTTTCCCCGAACCTGACATAATAAAACGGCTGATCGAGAAATGCCTTTAAAGGCTCAGTAGCGTTTATCGGGAAATGTTTGTGGAATTGAAAGTAACTGAATACTGATTCAAACATGTAAACTGGGTCCCTAATGATTGTAATATATACAGTATCGTCTGGCATAAGTTCTCGAATGTTCTCGTGATGAAACCTCATGTGGTGGCAAAGGATGTTGTAGGTGGTGTTTTTCGTCGCAACCTGCTCTTGCAGCACAAATGATTTCTGAAATAAATGCGGCCAGCCCAACATGTGTCCCCTTCTTGGTAGAACAAAGGTGAGGTTTCTAGTGCTACCGAATCGCATAAGTATGTTTTGTACGGAAGAACTAGCAGTCTTGTGGGTCTTCAAGAAAACAAGGTTTGTTTTTTCGTTGCATGTGTTGGAAGTACGGCTAGATTCAGCTTGTTCTGGTCCTTTCATAGAGTTGATATTAAAATCATTGTTCAGATTTTTTCTGAAAACACTGTTTGTGTGAAGCCTTCTTTCCAAAATAGTGTTGGTCTTGCGATTGTTTGGCTCATCGGTTAGTGCATTCTTGCCCGACGCCTGTGTGTGTCTCTTGACTTGTTCGCCTGCTTCGGTGTTGTCGGAAGCTCGTGTCCTCATGATACTGTTAATGGTGTCATAAATCAACTCTGTCTTCAACCTGCATTTATAATGTACACTTCGTTTGATAAGAAAGCTTTATACAGATTGTCCAAGCAACATTGTAAAGAGTCATTAGAAAATATCTTTATATTTTCTTTAATACTTAATAAGTACATGTATGGATATTATTTTGATAAACCGACTACCAAACCAATCAATCAATCAATCAATCATCCATTCAATCAACTTATTTTATATAAAGACGGAAAAAAGTAACAGAGAACTCAGTAAAATAATTTCTCATTACACTGCCCAAAATGCATTTTCTTTTCCAGGATGAACATTATTCTGTCCCCAAGAAATCTCTGTCCCCACGAAAAAAATATGCTTGTCCATAAGGCAAGCAAATTTTTGCTTGTTAAGTTTTTGAGACGATTTGAGAATTGTCCATGGGGTAAACTAAACAAGAAAAATCCTTTTCGGTAGTGTAGGTACAGAAAAAAAATATATATAATGAGTACCCGTCTTCCCTTGCAGCTCCTGTTTTAACCCTAGACCAAAACGATGTGGGTAGTAGATGCTTGCGGAACAGCGTCATCATCAGGAGCAAAGCTGCCACAAGCAGCAGTGTTATCTTGCCACGTCGACAACGCATGTTAATCTAAGCTCTCCACTCGGTCGTTTTAGTAATTTCTGTAAGCAAAATGTCACAAGTCAATTGTAGAGCAGTAAAGAATTACTTCCATTTTAAGTTACCCGAATGGCGTCCTAAGTTCTGTTTCCTATACGTGAGAAACATTTAAGCAGTTTGAGTAAAAAAACAATTTAAAGAATACCGGGCAAAGTGAGGACTAGAAAATTTTATTTCTGAACACACGAAACATGAGACTTTGCAGCATGTCTGCCTATAAAGAGCCCTTATAACCCTATCGAATTTTATTGTGGATTTAGGGCGGGACATAATACATTCATGAACAATGAAGGTTTTGTTTCTGGTGTTTGTATGTGTTTGTATGTGTGTGTATGTGTGTATGTGTTTGTGTGTGTGTGTGTGTGTGTGTGTTTGTGTGTGCCTGTGTGTGTGTGTGTGTGTGTGTGTGTGTGTATGTATGTGTGTGTGTGTGTGTTTATGTATGTGTGTGTGCTTGTGTTTCTTTCTCTCTCCTCTCTCTGTGTGTGGTATCTGTGTATATGTCTAGATATACCCGATCAGACTAACTTAGAAAACCTTTAGATGTATCGATACGTCAATGATACATGGTATGTGGATAGGGGTTAAAAAGATGATCTCATCTGGCTCAACGGTATATGGCATTCGTATTGCAGAAAAAAAACCATGTCTATGTTCACACAACACATAGTTTCGTGTATTTTTACAATGACTTTTTAGCATAGCCTAGCCTCTCACAAGGTTTTCAGCGGCATACTGGTACATGTATTGAACATTCTTTCTAAGAACATGTTGTTGGTACGTTCAACTTTACTAAATGAGTCATACCAGTATACCATATCTCAGAATTGTGAAGAGAAGGAGACAAGGAGGCTAGCTAGTTCTTATGTTAGAGTTTGTATTGAACTGTTTGAACATGTAAATGCCTTATCCTCCGTATGCAGAGGTCGCAAGACATTTTTTCTGACACAGATTTCATCTCAGAATTGTGGAGACAAGGAGTCTAGCTAGTTCTGATGTTATAGTATGAATTGAAATGTTTGAACATGTAAATGTCTATTCCCCATATGCAGAGGTCGTAAAACATTTTTTTCTAAAAGAGATTTCATCTCGGAGTTTTGTAGACAAGAAGGCTAGTTCTAATGTTATTGTTTATATTGAACATGCTAATATCCAGTAATATGATGAAACTGAGTAGACCAAACGTTAACATGACAAAAAGGGTTTCTTTGATCTTCCACATGATTTCCGTCAAAAGCAAAGTCAAATGCCGACTGCAGTATCATCGGCTATAGCTGCATACGGAAGCTCCTTGATTCATGAAGACATGGGAGAGAACTATGGCCCGACAGCGGTCCTGTTATTATCAGTTGCAGCTGACGTTCTGTTCCGCGATCTTCAGTAGAAACTCTTTACTGATGTAAAAAAAACTGACCAATGTCTCTAATGGTATGTTCCTCGTACCATCAGTTAACGCACGCTGGTACCTAGACACACTTGGACAGCGAGAAAAGACGCGGACTTCACAATACCCACTCAACTGAATAATTTGAAAATTGTGACAGGCACGCCGATTGGCCAAAGGTTTAACCTTATACATGTAGTCAAGCATGGAGAAGTTCTATTGGCTTTTTCTGAAGAATTTGCATGGGCACAGACACAAATAGATGTGAGCTGCCGCTAGCTATGTCTGTTGTCATTCACGCCAAGGAAGTTGTTTGAGCTGCCTGATTACCCGTATTTCACAGTAAAACAATACCGTAAAGGTGTAAAACATGCCTCTGTAATTATTAACAGCTTGAAATATCAGTAGAAATGTAACGTTTAACGTTGTCACTTTGTCGTTTTGTACAATCAAGAACATAATCCGGGACAAAAATTTAGTACATCGAGTCAAGGAGGTTATATCTCGACATAGATCATTTCACGTATATTGTGTGTCGACAGTAGAGGCCAAGTTACAGACGATGACCAAGAAAATTGATAGTATCTTGTTACGTGTTCTCTCCATTCTTTTGACAAAAAGCTGCCCCTAGATCAGATCGCAGTCCTATGTTTTCCCTATGTCCAACGCGGTTTTATTTCAACTTTCTCGCTATGACACGGTGGGCACTTTGTATTTTCAGCTATAAAAACATCGTACATCGTAGTTTACGAATTTCCGAATTAAACTTCTTTGGTATATTTTTATTACCCTACCTCTTCATACAGAGGGGGTTGATCTCGCAACTCAATGATTATCGCGATACACGCAGAAGTCTATTGCAGCAGTTATGATTTATGTATCATTACATTATGTTCAAGCACAATTACACGCAGGTATACTGCGCAACAGGAGAACGACGCGGCAGCAGCAACAACAAACAAAGAAATGATATGAATCAGCTTACACGTCGACACTTTTCAGGCCAGTAAAACGGGTGTGGTTGAAATTTTCAATACTGCACAAAGTCAACCAAGATCCAGGCACACGTCTACGCATTCCTGTCACCCTTTAATTTCGGCTGTATCTCTGGTTAGTCCTGTTACCTAACGTTTATTTTTTCTATATGCATAGATGCTGCGCGATTTTTTATATATCCATTTATATATACCAAGTTGATATCTGCTGTCGTTACATTTTAGCTAATGTAAGTAACTTAAACTGCAATAGTATTAAATTTTCAAGGATAGTACGTTTGTAAAGTGTAAAGGGTAATAGGTAACTTCCAAGCGGATTCCTCCGTGGCATTAAGACATTAACATAAACTGGCGAAGGAGTTTAGCAGGTCAGGATAAGATAATGGCGCTATAGCGCTAGCGGTATGGTCTCTAAGAAAGCGACAGCTGCCGAGTATCCATCCGAAATCAAAGACGAAAGCTGTGAATCCAGGGCAATGCAATATAGTTGAAAATTGTCAACTGTGATTTAACAGACGAAATAGACACTGAGATCATAAATACGGATTTACAAAACCGCGAGGCGCTTAGTGCTGTTGCCGCCCGGGCCAGGTGCGCACAAGCGGAACATAGCAAAGGGATCACGTTATAGTAAACCACAATAGCCCTGATTTCCTGATGCAACAAGGTTTTTAACCACTCCTGCGCAATAAGTTTGAAATTTTCTTTTGAAAACCCCTCCTACCACTAAAATTACTTTTTGCACCCCAAAACGTGCATTTTTTGCCAATATTCAAAGATTCAACAATTTTGATCAAGTATAATGTTGGAATATGTTCATAATAGGTCATTTGATGGTTTGTAGGAGACATGCCATGCCCAAAGATTACTTGCCACTATATAAAAGGTAAAGTCAATGTCATATTGTAGATCAAAGGTCCAAAATGTCTATTTTGTTACTAAAATTCACATAACTCAAAACTTGTTAAGTTCAATGTGGAGTAAAGTTTGCTATATGTCATTTGACCACAATGTATTATGCCATGCCATTGGAGTACTCTTTATTATAAGGAAATCAAACCAACACAATCCCCCCCCCCCCAAAAAAAAAGGCCACACAGATGTTTCGGAAACTTAGAGACGAGCAAAAAACAAATGGTTCGCTCCAGAATCCGGGTCGTGTTGTTGTTGATTTGACTCATGTCAACGTTCATGGTTTAACTGTCTCTCACGCTATACTTATTACATTACGTTAAAGCAACAATAACACGCAGATATACTGCGCAACAGGAGTACGACGCGGCAGCAGCAACAACAAACAAAGAAATGATATGAATCAGCTTACACGTCGACACTTCTCGGGCCAGTCAAACGGGTGTGGTTGAAATTTTCAATACGGTACAAAGTCAACCAAGATCCAGGCACACGTCTGCGCATTCCTGTCACCTTTTAATTTCGGCTGTATCTCTGGTTAGTTCTGTTACTTAATGTTTATGTATTCTATATGCATAGATGCTGCGCGATTTTTTATATATCCATTTATATATACCAAGTTGATATCTGCTGTCGTTACATTTTAGCTAATGTATGTAACTTAAACTGCAACAGTATTAAATTTTCAAGGATAGTACATTTGTAAATTTTAAAGGGTAATCTTCAATCAGATTCCTCCGTGGCATTAAGACAGTAACATAAGCTGGCGAAGGAGTTTAGCAGGACAACATAAGATAATGGCGCTAGCGATAGGGTCTCTAAGCAAGCGACAGCAGCCGAGTAACTTTACGGAAGGTGCTATTAAAATAAAGATCACTACAATAACAAATGTACACATATCACAACGAAATTCAAAAGGTACTTAGATCTATTCATCATACTAGAAATCGTTGAATTATTTTATAGTAAATTTTATTTTGAAATTTTGCTAAAAGAAATGTGCAGTATTCTTACGTCGATGTAGGTTAGACATCCAGGTAATAAGATACGCCAAAAATAGTTACTCCACCTTCCTTCGTCAGTGTCACTGACGAAGGAAAGTGGATTCTTTCCGAAACGTCTGACCGTTTCAAAACCATATCCAGTTGCTTGAGTAACTATTTTTGGTGCGGTATTCTTATTTATCACATTTGAGAGAATAGGATATGGCAATTTTAACTTGCCAAAATCGTACACAGGGCACGCATAATAAGGACTAAACTGTGACTTGTCCATCAGTTTGAATGGAGTGTTTTTCTTGCGTCCAGGATGTATTTTTCCACTACCTTGGTGGACGTTTCCATGGTTGGTTCTCTGTGGGTGGAAGGTTCTTAGCTGCTGTAATTTTTTTTTCTTTGAATCTTGTATAAGTTGCAGCATGTATGTCTTATATAAAATCTTGACGGTTGTAGTTTGAAGGAGGTGGGCAGTTAACGGAAGCAGTTAGCGTCGTTTACTTCATAGGTCAAGAACAGATTCATTCGTTTTCGAAATGTGCCATTGTTGTGAGGATAGCCCAAACTACAAGTTTTTACAAACAATTAGGTCCGGTGATATTTTTGTGTGGTTCGGGCCTGGATCTAATCCCCTGGACCTGGACTGTACCCGGACCTAAATTTTCTGTACCAGTACCCAGACCTAAGACCATCCTAACATCCATGCCACACTGTTTGGTATCGTATTTCTTTACATGTGCAATTGCCAAATGTACAATTCAACCCAAGATACGCATAAGTTAAAAAAAAAAAAATACCGTATCGATACGGTTCCGGAGACCAAACGTTTAGTTTCATGTATCACTCTTTCTGCCGTTTATTTCCGTACCCTGGACAAAACTCACAGGGTAGTATAGACATGTTGATTTGGAGCTTTGTGCCAGTCTATTTACCTCCACCGGTTTTAACGGTCACTATAGTCGGCCGCTAAATCTCCGTACCAACTCCTTGATTACGTGAATCCACCTCCCCCCTTCCTCATACCACGGCGCTGATACTGGTGTGGTTATATACGTTCTGAATCAAGCTCTGTTTCATTACCAAAACATGCACACAAATGCAGACCAAAAAATCCCAAAGGTTCTTATATAAAAAAAAATTCCCAATGTAGACTCGAACTCGGGTCGAAGCAGCTAAAATGGTTTCGCAGGACCATGCTTTAACCAATAAACTACGTACAACACAAACAAATGCCGCTTGTTTTAAATAACAGGTATAGGAATTTGTGCATAGCTTTAACAGGTCCGTTCATTCCAAGATTCGAATATCCAATCTTCTGAACACTACGTCTTTGTGTAAACAGTTTGCGATCTATGGCGGGCAGTTTCTTCCTGAATAATGTAAATGTTACATTAAAATATGTTCGGTATTAAAGATGTATCAATAGTTTAGGTTTTGCAAGACAATCTAAAAATCCCATTGCGACTGAATTCTCTTAATATGCCTTTAAGAAACCCGTTGCCATGGCGACAGAAGAAGAGTTAACTAAGATCATTTGTTTTAGATGGTTGCGAACGCTACTCTAGAGTTACTCTAAAGTTCACAAAATTTGGTTGTCCTAGCTCAAGCCGTTTTGGGAGTTATACGACGTCACTTTATCGTGAGGACGTTTAGACGCCCCCAGTCTGAAAAGGGTTAATCGCAGCTTGATTATGCCAACTGTAAACAATGAGAGATATGAATCAGCTTCCACGTCGACATATTTGAGAGGCTGCTCACAGGAGTGGTTGGGTATTTTCAGTTTGCATGAAAATCTGCAAAAGAGTCAGAAACACATATTGATATTTCAGTGACGTTTTCATTACCTCCCGTAAGTACTGTTTATTTGTAGCCATATGTCCGGTAAACACTGTTCATTTGTAGCCGTATGTTACTTATATTGATATATTGTCGTCTTTGATAATGTCTACAAAGATATAATGAGTTACTATCGCTTATTGCTACTTTGTATCCAAAAATGCGCTTACTCAAAGGGAAATACGTTGCAACTACAGTAGATATGTGATTTTTAAGACGCATCCATGGTGAAACTACTCATGGAATATGAGAAAAAATATCATTTTTTGTGGACAAAACCCTCACAACTAAAGGTTTAAGGTTCGCCGAATGCGGTTCTTTTTGAGTCCCCGGGGGCTTGTCAAATAGGGGGCAAAACATGTAAGTTTTCACGAAAAAAATGTAAAAAAAAATCATCATTTGAATATATGAGAAAGGGGGATATGTATGGCTTGCCATCTTTATTATGTACTATACCCAGGATCAAGCTAGCAATTTGTTTCATTTGGTGTTTGGTGTTTGTTTATTTCAAAGTGAAGTAAGGATTGGCGTGGCCCATAATTAATGATGACGTATTCATGATGCCATACAAATTTTCATGATTACCTCCATGAAATGTAATGGAATGGAGATTATATTTTACCCAGTGTTTGTCTGTGTGTGTGTAAACAAGATAACTCAAGAACGGCTTGGTGGATTGGTTTCATACTTAGTGTGTTGGTAGGGTGTGACAAAAGCTGGAAATGATTAGATTTTGGGCCCCCTAGCGGCTTCCCTTGGTACTACAGCGCAACTTCCGGGTGTGTTTTCTCATCTTCTGAACAAGCTATGGTCACGAATTTGGTGTTAGATAGCTCTTGTGGTCAGGAATTAGTGACAAAAGTTTGGGCCCCCTGCTAGCGGCTAGTTTAGGGATAGCAGGGACATTTTTGTCAAAAACTTCTGAAGCATTACAACCCCCCAGCATGGTTTGGTTGATTCCACCCCTAGCCTGCACAGCACAGTTGACGCGTTCCTAAGGCCCATGGGTCATGACTCCTTGACCTCCACGGGTCACAGGCGGACTGTACCATGTAGTTCAAAATGGGTAGAAATTTGTTGGTAAAAAGGACTTTTCATGACTCAAGAAGGG
Organism: Branchiostoma floridae x Branchiostoma belcheri; assembly: GCA_019207045.1. NCBI lineage: Eukaryota > Metazoa > Chordata > Leptocardii > Amphioxiformes > Branchiostomatidae > Branchiostoma > Branchiostoma floridae x Branchiostoma belcheri. The sequence goes on along the minus strand of JAFMNZ010000090.1, from coordinate 130,878 downwards.
AACAACGGATTTTAATGATTTTTGGTATGTAGGTACCTTAGACAATGTTTTACAGAATGAAATACTAATTATGCAAATTAGGAATAAATTTGCAAAGTTAATGGGAATATTCCATCATAGCAGTTTTTTCTATGTATCTCTTGTCCTGGACGTGATATGGTCTTGACATTTGGGTGGTAGCTGGCTTTCAGTGTCACGACAAAGTGGGACAAGTTTCAGCCCCCTAACATTTAATTTCTAAACTGCAGGGGCATTGTTGTCAAGACATTCCAAAGAGGATAACTGCAGAAAGGATTGACGGATTGGCATCATATGAGGCATGCTGATACCTTAGACAAAGATGTTCATAATGATATACATGTTATGCAAATGAGGACTTAATTTGCATAATTAATGAGGAAATTGTATAATTCCATTGTTTTAAATAGCTGGACTTCAATAAATGTAACACATGTTCATTATGATAGGTGGAATATAAGCAGGTACCAATTATGGTAATAAGGAACTTATTTACATAATTTATGTAAAAATTCCAAAACGCTTTATGATTAATAATTGGAATTTTATAATTGTTTAATGTGTACGTTAGTCAATGATGAACAACACCATGCATAAATTATGTTAATATGTTAGTCAATAGCATGAAATTTACGAAAGCTCTAAATTTTCATGGAGGTATGAGGTCGCCGAACTCTAGTTATATATACAGTGAATTTTCTATGCTGAACGTTTTTGCGTGCGTTTCATATCTCTTCAGTTGCTTGAGTACTCCAACATACAAGTTAATGTCAGCTTGGAAATCTTTGTTAGTAGGGGGTGCGATGGAGAGGTGAAAATGAATTGCCGTAGCTGGCCATTGAATATGGATTCCCATCATCTTTCCGTACCTCTCCATAGAACTTTTGTTAGCAGCTGTGCCAACTCTTTAGTTGATAGTTCTTTAAATGCGGCGTTTCCGTCTCTTGAATTCAGCGCTACTGAAATCAGAAAATTAAAACAAGTTTTCTTATACCTCAACCTTCGTGAAATGGGTGATCGTGTGTTGGTTGGAGGGTGTTTTTTGAGACATCTCTGGGGTTAGCCTAACTGTATATAATACGTCCGAACGCAAAAATTCCCGGAATTCTACAGGGATTTCTTCGCGCCTATATACGAGGGTGCTTCAAAAAGTAATGTCACTAGTTATATATCAGGCTCATTTTTTTCCTGCAAGAAGATGAAATTTGGCACAAAGGTAAAGGCATATATCCTCTTCAGATTAGAATATCTCAATTTGTTGTTCAATTTTTTATGAGCAACTGAGTTGATTTCTAGATAACCATACCCCTGGAAGTTTGTCAGAAGATCAGTTCCTCTAGATCTGACCTTCTTACAACTAATGTAGGAAGCCGAATTTTCACCTATATAATTCGACTTTTCGACTTTCACCTATATAATTCACCTATATAATAACACAAGTCTCTATAGATCACATGCCAATTTTCATTTCTGAACTCCCAATGGTTCATCTTTTACAGCTGCTAGAAAGGAGCGAGTTACTATATTACTGGCAGTTTGATTGATAGCCAAATACGTGGTTTATTTATTAACGGTTTTGTAGAATAATTTTCCATCAACCAAAAGATACGAAACTTGGCACAGTCATTGGTTGTTTAAAGGCAAAGAAGTGTGCAAAGTTTGATTTCTTTCTGTTTATTGAAAAGTCCACTACAGAAACTTTAATCAGCCCACCCCTGATTAACGACACCGATGACCAGGGACATACCTCACTTCACCCAAGGAACGAAAAAAGAAAACATCATTGGATTTCAAAGGTGAACATTGGCATGTGCCTTATAAAGAAGTAGAACTTGATACATGTGCAATTTCAGCTTCATACAATAGCTACAAGCGAGTCAGGGACATTATCAATTGCACATAAATTGAACCTCTAATTTCTTTCGACGGGGTAACAAGGGTGTGGTCAGCTAGAACTCAAGTCAGTCACTCATAGAAATATGAACAACAAAGTGAGATATTTCAATCTCAACAGGAGATATAGCTTTACCTTTGTGCCAAATTTCAACTCATTCGATGAAAAAATGAGCCTGTTATAAAACTAGTGACATTACTTTTTGAAGCGCCCTCGTATATATAGCTACTTGGTTGCATTATCCCCTTGGAGTGGAACTAGTTGCGATGACGGATTTTCATGATATTTGGAATGCAGATAGATTTCGTTATGGGCTATGAGCGAGTGAGTGAGATGCCTCATATGATAATTTTCATAAAAAAACGTTAACAGGCGAGGTGTCCGTAACAATTGCACAGTGCCACTGCGGAAAGATATGTAAAAACAGCAAAGGATTAAAGATTCACCAAGCCAAAACCAGGTGCGGTAAGGAGATGGCGCAGACGCAGCGCACAGGGGCAGAGACTCTTGGTGAGACGCCGGAGGACTCTAGGCAGGAAGTGCACCACAGCACTGGAGACGTCCAAGCTCCTGCATCACCTCTGAGCCGAAGCAGCACTCCTGTAAGCCAGCCGTCCAGGGGGAGTCAGAGGGTCGACGCGACAGAGATTCAGCCTGCAAAAGAGAGAATCAAGTGGCCGAAATTGAGTGACACGAACAGTTGGAGTCAGCTTGACCAAGACCTGGATAGGGTGTTGGAGGCAACTCTGGCAGGGACAGTAGAGCGTAAAGTCGATAGCCTCACCACGATAACATACAATATGGCAAGAGAAAGGTTTGGAGTCTGCCTCCAAGACATCCAACATGAAATAGTCTGCCTCCAAGACATCCAACATGAAATAGTAGGAATGACTGTTGTGGGTAACCCCAAAAAGAAAAGAACTGGTTGGTGGACTGACGAAGTTAAAGAGGAAGTAGATGAGAAAAACAAATGTTTTAAACAATGGCTGAAGGAAAGAACACCTGAAAGCAGGGCAAAGTACGTACAACAGAGAAACAGGGTCAACAGGGTAAAGAGACAAGCCCAAAAAGAAATGTGGGATAACATAGGAAAAGACTTACAGAAAGACAGCAAAGGAACCAAAAAACTGTTATACAGTATGTCAAAAGCCTATAAAAACAGGAGTAATGACAAGCCCAAGAACTCCACCATAAAGGGTAGAGAAGGTGACTTGATAACAGGACAAAGTAACATCACAAATAGATGGAATGAGTATTTCCAAGACTTGTTAAACGTTGGTGAAGAGCCTAATGATGTTGTACATGATTCCCAACGGGCAGAGGAAATGCCTGCCATGACAGAAGAATTGGACGATCCCATTACAATAGAGGAAGTAGTGTCCGCAGAGCAGAAAGTATTAGGAGGAAGAGGAAAGAAAGAACGAACAAGAGGGCACAGTTCATCAGAGATCCGTTCAAGTTCACAAAGGCCCTGCTGGGCGAAGCAAAATCGGGAAAGCTGATCAGCCCCAAAGAAGAGGTCGAGGATTTCTTGAGAGTCACTCACAACGACAACATGAAGAATATACCCCTAGAAGTTAACACTAGCATAGTTGCAGCAGAAAGACCAGAGAGTCCACTTAACATCAGCGAACCGTCGTGGAAAGAGGTGCAGGAGGTAGTAAGGAAAGCTAGAGCAGGGTCAGCTCCAGGTCCAAGTGGGTTGCCGTACAAGATTTACAAGAAGTGCCCGCTACTCCAGCGAAGGTTGTGGAGGTTGCTCCGACGGATCTGGGTGAAGGGCAGCATACCAGTAAGTTGGAAGAAGGCAGTCGTGGCTGTTCCCAGTAGAAGTAGGGTGCCGAGGTTTCCCAGCTCAGTCTACATGGAAGCTACTAACAGCATTGGGAATAACGGGAAGAGCAAGAAAGAATGCAGTGCGTAGGATAGGAGAAACAGCGGAGGCTGCCTCATGCTGGGTGTGGAGGAAAAGGGAGGAAGTTAGCTGGAAGCCGGGAGGAGCGGACGAGTAGTGGGTTGGCCACCACTGCTGGACCCGACAGAAGGAGGATGTTACGGATAAGGGTCGAAATATCCGATGAGAGCTGATCCGTCTGAAGACGTCCGCGACCTCCCCGAGTGACGGCACTCCACTCATCCCTGAAGGTGAGTGGAGTTTAAAGGCATCATTGATGTATTTACCAACCATCATGCAAATCAGGGCCGAATTTTCATAACTAATAAAGACATTTACTGCATTTCATAATAGCAGGTACTCAAAGAAAAGGTATATGTAACTGGCAAAAAGAGAAATGTTAATCTAACTGAGCAGTGTACTATCATTTCCGACTAGTAAAAATTCCATAAATTTACAGCACGTCTTTCACTCGTGTGCAGTTGCATCATCTCTTATGATCATCATGATTTTTTCATCCTTATATAACTTAGAAGGTGCCTTCTAAAATGAATGATTATCAATGCAAACCAGGGGCTAGTTTGCACAATCAATTAATCCACAGCATTTCATATCAGGACCGTTAAACGTATGACATATGTAACTGAAAAAAATAGCGTTAGACATCAATTACGCAAATTACTACCTAGCTCCGCATGTAGTACATTTTATACTTATATACCAATGTTCATAATTCCAAACATGTTAAAGGGACATAATGTAAAATGTAAAGTTACTGTTTTCGGCCATTTTTCTACATTATGAGTTGAGTCTACCTTATTCTCTGCACAGCAATATTTACAACGTATGGATACGACTTTGTTGATCCGTGAGGATGTCTTGAAATATGAGCAATTCCCTCCGCCGCTTGAGTTGTCCGCCATTTTATTCAACTCGCCGGCGAGCCAAAGTGCGCTTTAGAACGCGTTCGGTGGTTCGCTTGACTCGTTACCGAGGTTTGTTGCAGTCACCGCTAAGCTCCGAAGATAAGCGACCGCAACGGTCGATTCGGAAATCTACGGTCGGCTTACTTCCGGTAGGCTACCTGGAAGTAAGTGAATTTGGTCGTGGCTTACTTTGACGTCGTTAATTAGCACTAGAAATGTGATAAAATGACGCAGATAAGTTAGAAATAAGTTGCAAATGTCAATCTGAATGGAGATTTTCAAGTTCAAAACATTTGAAATTTTGGCGCCATATTTCTACATGATGTCCCTTTAATATTGCCGACTGTATTTTGTATGGACTTTTCCACAATGCAATATAGTGTTGTACGCCCCCTTAGCGCTTATATATAACCACTGTAATGCAAAACAATATTAACGACTTGTTGCTTGCAACAACAAAAAATTAATATTGTTTGTTTCGCCATGCAGTCCAATTCATTATGTATTTAATACGTATAATGTTTAATCCCTAGAAACAATCTCACCAATGACTACAAGTTACTTTGCAAAAAAAATTGTACAAAACAGTACGTAAATTTTTTTCACAATGTAATGTGCCGGTAGTAACTGTTACATGTACACTCCTCTTAAAACGAAAGATACACGTCCCAGTATACCATTGCACTTTTTCTGGTCTACAGATTATTACATCTTATGGAGAACATGTACCCCCACCATGAATAATGCACTGTCCCTATAAACCATTTCCTCGTAATCTTAGACACTAATGCCTGGTATATAATTAAGTCGTATTGACATCTACTGCCGCAACTCTGACCTTTGTGGTCACTTCTTGCCAATCTGCTTACAGTGAGCTAGAACATCAACAGATACACCATGTACTTTGTATAAAGAATAGAAAAGGCTTTATAATGGAAAAAACATTTCAACTATTCAAGGGTACATAGAAATATTTTCAAAATGAAAGAAAAGGTTTCAAAAATGAGAAAATAAGTTTTTGGAGATTATGACCCTTTGTCAACGACAGATTGTCAAAGATTATGTCATCTTCCCTCCACTAACACGTTTCACCTTGCTGCTTACACCTTAAAACCTCCTACCTTTCTCTTCCTCTCTCGATTCTTTGCTTTACTTGCCTCTAACCATTGTCACGGTCTCCTTCCATACACCATTTCGAACACATAACCTCAAAGTCTTCTTCTGATATACACGCTTCAGGCTTCATCGGTATGACGCAACCAACAACATATAGCACTATTACGTAATAGCCACACTACTACCTATCTACCTAAAAGTACAAATATCCAATTCAAAACGGTAATAAGCCAATAGAGAAAAATGATTCGTACACATCTTCCCCTTCTAAATACCTACTTACTATATATCAGATCAGTCCATCCTGGTGTTCTCCGGTTATCTTACTGACAGACATTCACTGTAGAAGATTTCTACACATACCTATTGTGCAAATTACCCCCCGATGTGCATAACAAGCCTACAATTATATACATCACTACGTTAGGGGGCAAAAACATACACACTTTGCTATCCTTTTACACAGATACCTAACACTGAAAACAAACATGACCAAAGTGAGTCCAGAACAAAACAAAAAATTGTGGCAATTAAAAGTATTGCCATGGCGACGGTTTTATTGTTTATAAATATTAAGGATTGTTGTTATTAATGGATTTTAATAGTCGTATTCCATTCGCCTGGCGATTAATGTTTACAGAGCATTGCTGTCAATTCAAAAGGGGTTCTCTTGTGAGTGAAGGGTGAACGAATAATGTAAATGCTTCTCATCGATTTTACAAATCAGACCCTCATTTACATAAATCCTATCAGTTGGTCATCTTCTCTAGCTAAATAACAATATGCTAGAAATATCAAAGTCTTACCAAAGAAAGCTATTGTTTTTTCTAATAATTTATGTAAATGAGACCCTAATTTACTTGATGTATGTCTGATAACGTTCAAATATCGTAGTTGCCAATTGTTGCAAGAATGAAATTATCATCATTAACCACTTTGATATTATAACAATTTCTCAATGATTATGCAAATTAGATAACAATTTGTATTATTTTATGCCTATCTATATTTCTCTATCTTTAAATTACATATGCTATATGTTTGACTGAGTGCCCTATTACGCGGCTATGAATTGATAACTGATGTAGAGTCATACGCGCACGTACGCCTCTAGATACGGCCGTTTTTCATGGTCCGGATGCGGCGCACCACTTAGAGCAAGTCACACATGTTGAACTAGAGTTTCACGACCCCATACCTTCGACAAATGATTCGATTTTAACTGCTGTATTAATTCTGTTTGTCATTAATTATGCAAATAAGGCTCTCATTAGCATAAAATATATAACTTGATCATCTCCTTCACCGAACAAGCGTGCGCAATAAATGTTAAGAAAGGAGGCTTTTGTCGATTTTTCTGTTAATTTATGCAAATAAGGACCTAATTTGCATAATTAATATTCAACGATGTTCACCTGTACATAACTTCCAAATGCTACAAGTATAAAGTTCCCGTCATTTACCACAATGACATAAAAGCATTTTCTCATTAATTATGCAAATTAGGTCTTTATTTTGCATAATATATATATCTATCAATATTCTCTTTTTAAGTTACAAAGGTCACATGTTACAATGGTCCTATAATTGAACTGAGCATGTTTAGACGATTTTCCAATTAATTATGCAAATTAGCTTCCAATCTGCATAATTGATATGGAATTATATGAAGCATCACGTAACCTATCCACATACTAAAAATCATAACAATCCGTCAACCCCTTCTTCAGTTATTCCCTTTCAAAGTCTGACACTAAACCTGTCCTGCAGTTCCAAAACAAGCCACTAGGGGGGCCAAACCTATACCACTTACTCACGGCATCAAGAGCTGTCTACCACTTCAAATTCATAGCCGCAGCATGTCAAGAACTCGAGATATGAAACCAGGAAGTTCTGCTGCAGTACCGTTACAGGCCGCTAGGGGACCCAAAATCCAACTGTTTCCAGGTCTCAACAAGACCTACCCACATACTGAATATCAATACAATCCATTCAGGCGTTCTCGAGTTATGGTGGTCTTCTACAAACACACACACATACAAACGCTACCCAAAATATAACGTTCTTTAATGGCAAAGGTAACTATCACATCGCTATCTCACAACCCCAAATGTTATACATCATTTAAGCTCAAACAATGCTTGTTTCACACATTGGTTTGCATTTTTGAAACAAAGATATCAAGGGTGAAGAAGGCTACTAAACTTTCCAAATTCCAAACGAACGAACCCGGAAGTGATTTTCACGACTCACGGGTCATTTTCCGAGGAACATATTTCAACAATCTTTTATCCCCTGTTTTAAATGTTTACATTTCCATGACCACCATACTACATACTACAATTCTGGTACGTCTGAAGTCCTATGCTTTTCTCATTTTTGCACGGCGGTCAATCGAAAATCGCCTCGCGAGATTACACTGCTGTGCACACGTATATCGGTATGTGCCCTGCGACTGGAAAGCATACCCGTGGAGATAATTGTTCAGTCCGGCATGATGCGCGGCATGATGCGCGGAAAAAAATTCCTGACATTCCTGTACAGTTTTTGGAATTCTTTGCAAACGGTCGCACACTATAATATTAGGCTCGCCCATTAGGTTTCGCCAAAAATATCAAAACAAGAACTTCTGCTACAGAACCATAACACGCCGCTAGAGCGCCCTGATGAACCGTAATTCCTACTATTCCTTAGTCATGTCAAAACCTACCCGCATACCAAATATCAAACTAATACACCCATGTGTTCTCTAGTTATGATGCTGACAAACTTCCCTCTGACATACATACAGCAGTGAAAACAAATCCTCCACAAAACTCACACAGCTGGCCTCCAGGTGCCCTGGTGGCGATTGCATGTGCGAGGTTTAGAATACAGCTACAGGCCAGCTGTGTCATAGGGTAGATAGCTGTGACATTTTAGCGTAGAACAAAGGATTTGCTCTTGAAAGAAATTGTTTCCTTGCACCATAACATGGATTAACACAAACGGAGGGGAACTGCAAGAAAAACGAAATGAATTTAGCATTGGGGGCGAGGCCAGTTCCCAATTCAAGTCATTTAGAACTAACCCAATCATACAATGATTTGGACGGGCACAGTGAATACACGCACGCTTTTCTGCATGGCGCTTTGGTTTTCTTGATATCCGGCCTCATCATCGAGAGCGCTGGTGTCTTCCTCAAGAGTGGTCAGCCCCCAAGCCTACTTCCACCTGTCCGGACAGTAGATTGACAATAGTTGACCGGTCTTGCTTAAACTCGTAAATATTGTTCCCAAATACTTGATTGGCCGACTTTCCACCCTCCTGTAGACAGTTGGTTCCGCCCTCTCGGCTATTGGTGATTCGTTTTGGTCTTTTGTGGGGGGGGGGGAGGGGGGGGGGTTGAATAAGCTCCGCCCTGGAGATAGCTCGGTGTCTTCCATCAATCCATCTAATTAATTTTTCAATCGATAGTTTTGCCATCTGGATGTCAGATACCTTGGTCCCAGGAGAAACGCTGTCAAGCTCTTATAGTTAGTACCCTATCCCTGTTTTCCCTAGTTTAAAAACGTATTATGACAGTATAGTTAACATTGAGGTACATGGATTGCAATGCATAGAAAAATTTATCACCAATACCATAATTTTACAATATGTAGAATAGACCGCCATACACTGCCAAACGCTTTCTTCATGTCAACAAAGCAAACATATAATTTACCTCTCTTTTTACCTTTGCCAGAATGGCTAAGGTTATGTTTTAGGTGAGTCTGTGTGTCTGTCTGTCTGTCTGTCTGTGTGTTAACAGTATAACTCAAGAAGCCTTTGATGGATCCCAATAACATTTGGTAGGTGGGTAGGGGTCGGGAAAACGAAGGTCAAGTTCGATAATGGGCCCCCTAGCGGCTTGCTAAGGTACTGCAGCAAAACCTCAATTTTTTTTTTATCTCGTGTTCTGGACCTGCTGTGGTTATGATTTTTGAGTGGTAGATAGCCCTTGGTGCAGAGAAAAAGTGCTTTAAGTTTGGACCCCCTAGCGGCTTGTTTGGAACTGCAGTCGCCGATTTCCTTTCAAACTTTGGACGAGAATAACTCGAGAACGTGTTGATGGATCGTCATGGTTTTTGGTATGTAGATAGCCCAAGTAACAATGTACACAATGGAATACCAATTATGCAAAATTAGCAACTAATTTGCATAATTAATGAGGAAAGTTTATAAATCCACTGCATTTCATGATAGGACTTTCAAACTTGTCACATATATAGATGAGGAAGAGAGAAATATCAATGCATATTAATTATGCAAATGACGGCCTCATTTGCATAATCAATGAGAAAATCTAAACGTGTTGACGGATCGTCATGGTTTTTGGTATGTAGATAGCCAAAGGGAAGACTTACATGATGGAATTATAATTATGCAAATCGACTGCTAATTTGCATAAAAAATGAGAAAAGTTTGTAAATCCACTGCATTCCTTATAGGATTTTCAAACTTGTCACATTTTTAGCTAAGAAAAAAGGAAATATCAATACACATTTATTATGCAAATGATGCTTGATATAATTTAATATTATTATGTAAATCTAATCTGCATAGGGATCTAATTTGCATAAGCAATGGCGAAATGTTATGAACCAACTCCAGGCATATAAAATAAAATGTAATGAGTAACACATTTATGTCTACAGACATCATTCTACATAACAAACCTGGTTTATTTGGCAAATGTATGTGTTCGTTGAACTCTAGTTTTCAATATATTTTTTTTTAATCTCATCTGTGTGTTACAATCAATTCATCTATGTTTGATTTAAAAATTCAACACCTCCTCCTGGGCCAGTTTGTCTGTTTTACGGTGTATTATGCAGTTAACAATATTTTTTTTTTTTGCTGCTTGATATGTTTTCATTGGGCCATAACTCTTTATCAGGTAATATGAAAATAATTTTCTAATCTTTCTTGGTTTATTTTCCTGAACAAAGAAAACTGACCTTTCAGCAAGAATTTTATTCTGTAGACAAGAATCCCTGTTTTGAGAAAATTCAAGAAACACATATTTTTCTTGTGCTAAGATTTATTTTTCTTATCGCTAATGGAGCAAAATTTCTTTGGGTAAAGAAAGAATTCCTTACATAAATAATGGTTACTTCTTGATCATTGAGGTTCTTGTTCTATGAATACCTTTCTGTCCCTAAATATGAATTTCTTACAACCATAAACGACTTAGATTAACATTCTTATATAAAGAGTACAAACAACTCAATGTTGACAGTTATGTCAATGTATGCCAATCATATTTATATTGCTTATTGACATTGTTTTTTCCCGATAGAGTACCGTGCAGTCAACTACAACTTACTGCCCTTATAAAAGAATTAGAGCTACAATGTTGCGTTGTTGTTATTAGAATGAAGACTTCTTCTTGTCGAGGCATTTTCCAAAGTTGAGATGGGAACATCCTCTTTGCAGCAGCAAGTTTCTGAGCCTAGAACAACACACAAAGACCATGAATGATCTTCAATCCCTATATCACCCCCTCCCCTTGCAAAGGTCAACATCTCTACACAATTCCTTCCTTGCAAATATTATAGTGAAGCCATAGCATTTTGCAGAATCTGATGCACTTTACTTACATATTCTGTAATTACTTTTTGGTTTTATGATAAATATCTACAGAAATAGTAGCTTTGGAAATCGTATTCTGGCTACCCTCGATTGGGGTATATATATATATATATATATACAATCTGTACACACGGAACGGAAAATCACATAGTATGACGTACTACATGTGCTAATATTAAGTATAAGAGAGTGGGTCTCTAAGGGAAAGCAAGGCTCTGGCTTTGAAGGAAGATAGAGCTGTTTGGGTTTCGAGTATTTATTGTTTCATAACTGAGTGGCTCTTTGGAAGGAGGTAGCAATTGGTACTAGCAATTGGTACCATGGTATTGATGGTTCTTTCTGTTTCGAAGAGGGAATCTAGATTGAATAGCTGACGACCTGGTAGTGGGTACAAGATTGCAGAGGTGAGTCTCTGAGTCATGGTCACGCCTAGGTGGTTAAAGCTTAGGACAATCTGTAGTGGTATCAGCCAGGATGACTGGTGGGATCGTTCATGGGAGGGGACGGGAATTGAGGTACATGACCTTACACTTGTCTCCGTTGGCCTCGAGTTTCCAACATAGAAGCCAGTCGGATACAGTGGCCAAAATCCTTGTTCAGTGAGTCTGTAACGATAGAGATGGGATAGTGGGCTGTTGAGACTGAGGTATCATCTGCGAACAAGTTCGCCTCACACGCAGTACCTGTAGGAAAATTCGTTTATGTATAATATGAAAAGTGGGTCTTCCAGTCGGATGTCGCGCCGTTAACAACCACCGACGTCTGTCTGTAAATTAGCTTGCAAACCACTCAAGAACGGGCCCTCGAATTCCATACCATTTAAGGGTGACTGGGTGGCCTTGATGCCAAACTGTGTCAAATGCCTTGCGTAGATCCAAAAATGCGACGCCGACGATCTCTCCTTTGTCCTTGGCTTTGGCCCACTTGTCCAATAGACGAAAACCACTCTGGTGTCGAGTCAGTCAACATTGGGTAGATGTGCTCCGCCAGGCGTTTGTTTACGAGATTTTCCAAGACTTTTGGAATGATATTCAAAACATATATTGGCCTGTTATTGTTAGAAACATGTCTACTGCCACCTTTGTGGATTGATGTGACATATACATCTTTCCACATGGAGGGCACTTGGACAACAATTTGGTCAGGGGTGCCGAGATAGGGTCAGCCCATACAAGTACCGTTTTCACTTACAAGAGGTTAACGGTGGTGACCGTGATGCAGTTAGAAGTGAGCTATGAGACGTCTCCTGAGAGAGACCGGTAACCACTTAAAAGTGGCTCAGATACGAGTCTCCGTCCTGAGTGCATTGATACCACGCACAGATACTCGCGAGACTTCGTTGACGGTACGAGATCACCATGAGGCTCGGGATGCCGAAAAAAATATTTACAGAGACAACAACAACAATTTTCAGGTGAGTATCAGAACCCCGGATTGTAGCCTCGTTTGACGGCCAGCAGCTGCTCAAGTCGACCGATTACATGGCGAGGTAAGCACCCGTTCTTCATTTACTTAACATTTTGAGGTTAATAGTCAACTGCAACGATCACTCGTTTGCGCGCTTCGGCCAGGCGCGAGTGAAGGGGGAGGGGGGTGGTACACAACACCGCCAGTAGAAAACAATAATATTGTACATGTGATTGTGCTGATCGCAGGATGAATAGTCCACTGCTGTTGTTACTGGCCTGTTATAGCGGTCATTAGGCCCATGCATTTACAGTATCCAAATCAATTCACCCCAAACATGTAGTAAGACCGTAAGTCGGATATAGGATCTTTTCGATTCAATATTATCTCAATTTGAGCTGTTCACTTGTTATTGGGTGGGCTGACTACTCACTCTTTGTAGCCAGGGGCTGAATTGCGAGGAGCTTACAATAGGTGGGGCTAAATCGCAAGGGTCTGGAGCGAGCTGCCATTGGGCGCCACTCAGGTGACCTCAATACGACTGTCGCAAGTGTCTGGAGAGAGCTGCCATTCGGCGCCACTCAGGTGACCTCAATATGACACCCCAGGTGCGGCCAAAGTACTGTAGGTTTTGGATCACTCACACCACACCATGTGTGGCAGGTTCTTTAACCGTGGTTCAGAGCCATACCGGTACCCCAGGCACGGGACCTCCATTTAACTTCCTATCCGAGGGACAGATTCTGAGTTCTGATTCACTTTCAGAATCAGAAATCGACCTCAACATACCAGAAAAATTGACATTCGTGTAGCATGTGGCAAGATGCAGAAAGCACTAACATAGAGTACAAATGTATGTGTCATGACCATGAGAACATTTCCAAATCATAATGTTTGTCTCAATGTGTATATCCAGCAATTAAATCAATGGTCACAGATACAACCTTTGTCATTGTCCACACAAACGGTGACTTGTCTCCAAAGTTTCTTGTCTCTCCCCAGTGTCATTGCATGTTCCCAAAGGTAGTCAGTTGTTTTTGAAATGTCAGGAATCTCTTTGTTAGAGACATACTGGATGGCTTCCTTCGGTCAATATTGACCATGGTAAAATCCTAATTGATATCAGCCCTGCAGCGTCGACTGTGGCTACACATTCCAATAATGACAGTCTCTGCAACACTATAATTCTCTGACAAACTATGATTCTTTTTATGAATAATGCCTCAACATCTATGGTATCCTATGACAGACATGAGTGAAAAACGAATGCAATTGTTTTCCAGGTTGGAATCCACCCTGAAGCCTATCGAAGACATACACGAGATCACAAGATGGCGACAGAGTGACCTAGAATTCCTTGCGAAACTGAATGACCTCGACATTGAGGAAAGAAAGCAACACCTTTCAACAATACAACGTGTGTCAATTTTTTGCCAAAAGTCTTTTTTATCTCACTAAAACGGACATTATCACAATTATTGGTGTTGATAATCCTACATGTTCTGGAAATGTTTTGTAGCATCTAGTACTTTGTAAACGGTTTATCAGTAGCTTACCAATAGGAATGTTTTTTATCAAGATAGATGCCATTTTGATATGAGTGTTGTCAAGATCTTTTATTATGTATATGTCATACATATCCTTTGATTCCTGTGTTAGTAGATATTCCCAAAGCATAGTAAGCATGCCTGTATATAGTCTTACGGTATTTATAACTTCCAGTGCATATGTTTGGTAGGGTTGTTTTTGTATTTAGGTGAGCTTTTAGAATACAGACATAAACTGATGCACATGACTTTGGACAGGTGTTTGAAGTGTACATCATGTAAATTTTCTCCTGGTAGGAAGCAGGAGATGGAGCTGTTTATGCAAGCCGCACCTGTCTAGAATTATCAGACCACTGGCTTTAGCTGTTCACACTAAAGACCCACATGTTTGTAGAAAAAGATGAAATTGTTAGAAATCTTTTTTTTGGGGGGGGGGGGAGGGGGGCTTTGGGCAAAATGGGTTTGGATACAGTCGAATCGGGGCCAATATTTGCTGTATCCTTTAGGGATGCGATCAGAATAAGGGCATATGCAATTGGTTATGGATCTGAAATATGACATTCGTTGGTTTCCGTACTTATTTGAATACAGAAAAAATACGAAATACGAAGCTTTTGCAGATGCGATAGGGGTTTCTTTTTGTATCTTTTCATGTCCTTGTTGTGAAATACACTTAAATGTCTGTATTTTTCCGTATCCTAACCAACACGCAAACCCCCACATTTGGCTGCAAATGCCCAGATACGAAAGGATTTTCCACCTTCCTAACCGAATCAGAAATCTGTATCACCCTGTATTTGCAACGTATATGCAGATACGAAATTCAGAATTTTTTGGATCCTGACCAAATCCAAAAGCGGTACCGCTCCGCATTTGCTACATTTATACAAATACGAAATTCGGATTTTCCTGGGTTCTAACCGAATGCCAAACTGTATTACCACCGTATGGCCACGTATACGCAGGTTTAAAATTTGGATTTTCTGTATCCCCCTGTATTGTATATGTACGCACAGGTACGAAATGCGGATTTTCTCGGGTCCTAACCAAATCCAAAAGCTGTATCCCCCATATTTGCCATGTATACACAGATGCGAAATTCAGATTTTTACAGATCCTAACCAAAGAAGCTGTATTTCCCCGTCTTTTCTTCGTAAACGCAGATACGAAATGGGGATTTTCTTGGATCCGAACGAAATGTTAACTGTGATTTGAATGATGACAGTGTTCTAAGTACATGTATTGTAGTATATAGTCCATAAGTGTGTTCATGTATAGGATAGTCATGTTATACATGACTTCTGTCCATGTTAACTGTGGTTTGAATGCTGGCACTAGTGTTCTAGAAACATGTAGTACATGGTAAAATGTACCTATTAAAGTTTGTTCATATATAGGATTATATCAGACATGACTCCTTTCCTTGTTGACTATAGATTATATGCTACATGTTGACTGTGGCTAGGTTACAAATGATATGCTGTCAAAAATGCATTTTATTACTTGTAAGAGCTGTGTGGAAGTGCTTGCATTGATGATTGAGCCCTATTGTACATACATATTTAATGAAAGATGTTAACAACTGTTGAAAATTCAATAAAATTTCTTCTGTTCTCCAGTCACTGGCCTCAGAACTGCCTCGGTAGCAAAAAATTACCAATATTCTGATACCCCAACATACATACATAATCATACTTTATCGAGTTGTATCATTGACAAAGTTCCATTTCCAGCACGATCTATGAAAAAATCCGTGAACCAACAAATTAAGCTATTCACAAAAAAAAATCAATATCGCAAAACGATGTCCGATTTTATTCAAACCAACATTATTGGGTGCGGAATGGTTCCCCGACATCATATATTTAACTTTTTTTGTCGAAAAAGCTAAATTTGGTCTTCTGGGGCAAAATCTGCATTTTTCACAAAAAAAAAATAGATTTCGCAAAACGATGTCCGATTTTATTGAAACCAACCTTATTGGGTGCGAAATGGTTCCCCGACATCATATATACAACTTTTTTGTCGAAAAAGCTAAATTTGGTCTTCTGAGGCAAAATCTGCATTTTTCGCAAGAAAATTACATTTCGAAAAACGATATCCGATTTTCTTCAAACCAACCTTAGTGGGTGCAGAATGGTTCCGCGGCATAATATACGCAACTTATTTGTCAAAAAGGCTAAATTTTGGAAACAGCAGAACTAGCCAGTGACTCTTGTTGAACTTTTACTTTTGATCAAAACTCCTATAGTAAGTAGCTGTGAATAGATAAATTACAGAGTATGTACGTCTAAAGGAAGAGATAATATAGTGCTCATATGGTTACTATAGAAGTAGGCAGTAAAGGCCAGGATAGGCTACTGCAGTACTAGTGACAATATTAGGAAGCTCAAATCCATTGTTCCCTTCATATGAGAAATGAGAAGACTGAGTTGAGGGTTAAAGCGTGAGGGTTAATGTGTTTAAAGAATGAGGTGAGAGTTAATATGACTGTCTTTTTACATCCTATGCAATACAAGCAAACTGCGCAAGGAACCCCTGTATGTCTGGAACTCTTCCCCATTGCGGAATGGCAATTGCACAGTAGGTTAAGAAATGTATAGAAAAGTGAAATACAGTATCACCGATGATGCAGAACACCTACCTCATGTATTATTCTAACTGACCTAAGAATTCATGTCGATCTAAGCTACACATGTCTGTTCCATGCAAATTAAATATATTAAACAACAGTTAACATGACGAATTTGTAGAAGCATGAACATTTCATTTAAATTTGAAAGAAACTCTATTCTCTTACGTTTTCCTGTAAGTGAAATCGTTCTAGCCAACCCGCGTTCCACTAAGCTCTACATTGTCCAAGGTACTAAGAAATGTATGTTTAGATGTACAAAAATCATGTATGTTAGGAATTTATGAACTTCCAGGTGAAAAAGACAATTTACCACATACGCATGTAAGGACATTTTATTGCCATTCCCACTTTCTTTCTGTCTGTACTCAATACTGTTAACTTTTATCTGAAAGTTGCGCCCGAAATATATGATTTATTTTCCGAAAATTCAAATGTTAGTAACTCACATGAACAAGTAAGATTGTCGCTTAGGAAGTCATACAAGGACTAAGGAAGCTTTCAGAATCTTGTAGAAAGAATTTGAGGAAAGTTCATCGATTTCTGGGTGAGATATGAAAAACCAAGATGTTTCTCTCTCACGCAAGGCCGACCCGCGTGCCACCTGCTATCCAGTTATAGCGTGTTTTAAACCGCATATGACGGAAATCCATTTTTCTTCATAAATCATAAAGAGAGCGGAATTTTTTGATGAAATTTTCACAATATTAGGCCAATATCTCAATCTATCTGTGACTCTTTAAGTTTTTCTGTACCATTAATCTGATAGAAGATATGAGTGTTACATATGTATTCATTTTCGACCCCTACAAAAATGTTTACAGCAGTTGGCGCTTATGGCAACTTTCCCCGACTTTTCTGAGTTTAAAAGTCATTCATTCGACATAGACGATCTAAAAAAAAGACTAAAACAGTCGTAATATGATATTTCATTTTTTACATAGTCATGTTCATGAGTTTTATTAGATATATTTACAAAAAAAAACGATTTTCTCATATCCTAGCGGTAATTCTTATTACTGCAGGGCGCCACCGCGCGCAACTTAATCGGCTTGTTTTGCTGATTTTAAAACCTTTTTTTTGTCAATGATAATGTACAAAAGTAGTCAAACCTCTTATTGTGGTATTTCATTCCTCCAGTAGTCTGATCAGTGTGTTTGATTAAATGTACTTACAAACAACCGACAGTTATTAAAACCTAGCGACGTTCCTCAGAACAGCAGGTATCAACGTAGAAAGCATTGAGGTCCATGGTAGTCTTTCAAGCCTTCTTGTTCAAATTAACTTTCAGTTGAGTTGTGTGGTTTTCTGGGTGCTCGTGATCAATGTTAAAG
This sequence comes from Branchiostoma floridae x Branchiostoma belcheri, assembly GCA_019207045.1. Lineage (NCBI taxonomy): Eukaryota > Metazoa > Chordata > Leptocardii > Amphioxiformes > Branchiostomatidae > Branchiostoma > Branchiostoma floridae x Branchiostoma belcheri. The sequence goes on along the minus strand of JAFMNZ010000090.1, from coordinate 112,497 downwards.
GATATTGATAACGTGTATGCTCTCGGTATATGTCATCTGAATTTGAATTGAATAATTTTTGTTCTGTGTGCAGAGCTTTCAAGTCAATTGTTCAAATGTAGGACTTGACAGTATCACTTAAAAAAATTAACTTCAAAACTTCATGCTGTGGCTTTGTTTTTAATGAATATTCTTACTATTGTAACTAACAATAGATAACTTGAAAATGAAGCTTCAAGAAACCATATAACTCTATTGTATCAACCTCTGGATAATTGCTGCTTTTGCTTGTCTGTCCTGTATAACTGTAAATCAAACAGACTGCAGTTTATTTTCATAGTGACTTGACTGATGCAGAATATTCAAAATAAACAAAATAAACTGCATATAAATAAAGAACTGTATACTTGGAATAGACACACCTTCAACACCTCTTAGAGTCCATTCCAAGACAGTATGAGGGTTTTTAGGCGATGTTTATAATTAGTCTGAATTATTTTGAATAAAAGAATATCTGAGCCACAATAATTAAATTATTTTCAAAAAATTGACTAAGAAAATACTCATTTATTTGAATTACTTGGAATATTTTAGTAACATTTTGAAAGTAACTGTACAAAAATATCTTTATTTAGACTAATTGTGAAACCTCTCTGTGATTATTTCACATTTACAAATATTTACAAAAAATGGTAAACCTGGCCAAATGGTAAAATTAGTTTATTGTCCCCATAAAAGTAAGCCCTATTGTTGCCTCTGTATATTTTTAGATTTCACTGCTGGGCACTGGTGGTTCCTTTGTGGTGGGCCATTGTTGCATGGCACCCAACCATACTTTGCAAGGATGTGTGAATTGCTATCCTCCCAGCCCACCGAACCATTTACAAAATATGGTAGAAAATGGTAAATAATGGTAGAATGCTGTTATCATTATTTAGAAACCATTAGAAGTATCCAATTCCACCCCATGAATATTTCCAAAGTTTTACAGGACCAGGGAAATATTTATAAAGTTGAAACAGTGTTAAAAATATTTCTGAAGTATCAAATATCCTAAAAAATACTTGTACATATTTATTCATTTCATTGAAAAGTAGTTTTTTAAAAACCATATACTGATACTGTGAGGGCAAGAATGAGGGGGGGGGGGCAAATCTTCCCTCCCAACATCTGCTTGAAGATCATTGTTGTATGGTATGGATGTAGAATGAGAATGTGACCTTGGACATTCATATCCCGGTTTTTGAGTCTATACCAACTAAAAAGTGTTCATTTTCTGCTCCTATGTCATAATATCAAATCCAAATGAGATGCAAATGTAAGGGCAAGGATTGAGAAGATACGATCATGGAACATTTTATTCGGGGGATGAATTTCGTTGAATGACTTGAATTGTAAAACAATTGTTTGGATAGTTTTCATCCAAAAAATGTAGATTTTACACTCATAGCTCTTGTTCAAAGCCCGATGATCTCAGATTTGGTATGGGACAGCCTTTAAATGTACACAAGGACAGAGCTTGCAGAATAGTTTAATTGCATCACTGACAATAACATCGTGTCATTTCTGACTTTTGTGTTTAGTAATAGTTTGCATTAGCATGGGTGGTTTGGAATTGTCCATCTTAGGGTGAGTCATTTTGAAAGGATCTATTTTTGCAAGGGAGAAACAACCATAGGGACTGTATTGTTTGGACTGGAAGTCTTTTAGACAGATTAGAAATGTCGGATTTATTCGTATCGAGCAACTGCTTGACCACTCTTGGTACTTCACCATACTATTGTTGCTGAGTAAATTTAACATACATCATGTAACTGCCCAAGACAGTAATAAGACAATAAGAGATATTAAGAAAAACTGAATAAACAACTGTCACAGTACCCCATTAGAGTCCATGCAGAAGAAGTTTTATGCAAAGAAAAGATTATACCTACTTATGAGGTATATCCAAGAACCGTGGATTGATGAAATCCACAGCTGTGGACTTCATCAATCTATAGTGATGAAATCCACGGGCATTTCGTCGCTAATACTGACATTTGGCTGTGGACTTCATCGATATAAAGTGATGAAGTCCACGGGCATATGCATTCCGTTGCTAATACTGACATTTGGCTGTGGACTTCATCGATATGTAGTGATGAAGTCCACGGGCATTCCATCGCTAATACTGACATTTGGCTGTGAACTTCATCGATATGAAGTGATGAAGTCCACGGGCATTCCGTCGCTAATACTGGCATTTGGCTGTGGATTTCATCGATATGTAGTGATGAAGTCCACGGGCATTCCATCGCTAATACTGACATTTGGCTGTGAACTTCATCGATATGAAGTGATGAAGTCCACAGGCATTCCGTCGCTAATACTGACATTTGGCTGTGGACTTCATCGATATGAAGTGATGAAGTCCACGGGCATTCCGTCGCTAATACTGGCATTTGGCTGTGGATCGTAAAACGCCCTTTCACTAATTCTGGCATATGGCGCACTTTGGACCTAAAAGTGATTATTTCCACAGCTGTGGGAATTTCATAGCTTCGGACACTTCCGAACTTAAGAAAAGTGATGAGTTCCCAATTTATTGACTATAACTTGCCAATCTTATAACCATTGAGGAAGATATAAGTCTACATGTAAGTCTTCATTTTGGACTGTAAAAATGATTCCCTTCTTTTCCAACTTATACCAAGAACCAATGACCAACAGCATATACTTTGTATTATTTTTATTATGGCTCGGACTCAAGGAAGATCAGTAAACCACTAATGAACATCCAAATAAAATACCTCAAAATATACATACATGGATATTCTTGAGCCCTATATCCAGCACTTATTACCTGCATGTATGCAAGTATGGTTTTCAGGGGCGTGGGAATTTTTTGAAGCTGGGGATTTAGGGCGCTGTATCTCCAGAACGGATGGTGCGAGCACAACAGTTTTGGGTACGTGGGTTGGGGGTGGTGACTTGACATTCAGGTTTAATTTCGGGCCTCCTGGTGCTTGAACTTGACATTGCAGGTGCCATTTTTGTGTTTTGGGGGCACTTTTGGCGCTTTATGTCCGGAACGATACGCGCCATTGCGACGATTTTTGGTGCATGGTTGGGGGTTTGTTGCCTGTTGCCTAGGATTGACTTTGGGCTTTGTCGTGTTTGAATTTGACACGGCAGGTCGAATTTTGTGTCCGGGAGGGGGTTTTCCGGAGTTATATCTTCTGAACGGATGGTGCGGGTGCAATAATATTTGGCACATGTGTTGGCGGTGGCTGAATAATTCTCAATTTTGATTTTGGCGCCCTTGGTGCTTGAACTTGACATTCTAGGCTACCTTTTGTGCGGGAACGGCATGTGCGCTTTATTTCCAGAACGCAAGGTGCCATTGTGTTGCTATTTAGTACGTGGGTTGTTGCTAGTGTCCTGATAGTCAGGTTTGATTTTGGGCCTCCTAATTCTTCAAATTGATACTGTAGGTTGACCCTGTTTTGTGTGGTTGGGGCATCCCCCAATATCTGCTTGGTTGTAAAAGCATGTGACGGTTGGGTTTGGGTTGATTGATAGGTCTTTAAGTTAACATGTAAAACCATCTGGTTTTGCAGTGACCTGAGCCACCTTCAGTGTATCAGGTTACTTTGTATCAACAGTGTCTCCTGCTAGATGATATACTAGTATCTGTTGCTGTATTGGTTAGGTACAATTTGAGTTTGCTTCTTAGTCCGAGTTTGTGGTGTTTTGAGAGCTGTGTAGTACTGAGTTTAAAGTTTTGGTACAAGTTCCTTTACCCTGTGTGACAATCAGCAGAAGATACAACTTTCTAAAGTGTAGGAGAAATGTATAGAGCTTGGGTGTAAGAGAAAGGTATGTGTATGATTTTTCCTGTGTTTCTTCTTGTTCCTTTGGGGATGCAATTTCCGTATTGTATACAGGTAATTTGTAGTTTGGGGCTAGTCATAATTGCTTGATTTTTGGGCCTGTTTAAATTATAGTACGGACAGGGTTAATTGGTAGAGGCTTTGTTACCTTTGCCAGAATGGCTAAGGTTATGTTTTGGGCGTGTTTGTTTGTATGTGTGTCTGTGTGTGTGTGTGTCAACAACATAACTCAAGAAGCCTTGGATGGATCCTGATGATATTTGGTAGGTGGGTAGGCGTCGGAAAAAACTAAGGTCAAGTTCAATAATGGGCCCCCTAGCGGCTTGCTAAGGTACTGCAGCGGAAATTTTTATATCTCGTGTTCTGGACATGTTGTGGTCATGATTTTTGAGTGGTAGATAGCTCTTGGGGCATACGGTAAGTGCTATGAGTTTGGGCCCCCTAGCAGCTTTTTGCGCCGGTTTTCTTTCAAACTTTGGTCGAGAATAACTCTACAACGTGTTGACGGATCCTCACGACTTTTGGTATGTAGATAGAATGAGTGTTGACTTATATAATAGGATACTACTTATGTAAATCAACAGCTAATTTGCATAATTAGTGAGGAAAGTTTATAAATCAACTGCTTTCCATGATAGGACTTGTCACATATGTAGCTAGGAAGGAGGGAAATGTCAATAGATATCAATTATGCAAATGAAGACCTATTTGCATAATTAATGAGAAAATGAGAAGATTTTGACGGATCAACGGTATGTAGATAGTGTAAGTGAAGACCTACATAATGAGACACTTATGCAAATCAACATCTTATTTGCATAAATAATGAGGATATTTTCTAAATCCACTACATTCCATGATAGGACTTTAAAACTTGTCACATATGTAGCTGAGAAAGAGAGAAATGTCAATACATATTTATAATGGAAATGACGACCTCATTTGCATAAATAATGACAAAATATGAACGTGTTGACGGATCGTCATGATTTTGGGCATGTAAATAGCCTAAGTAAAGACTTATATAATGTCATATTTATTATGTAAATTAGCCGAAAATTTGCATAATTGATTATGAAAAGTTCATAAATCCACTGCATTCCTTTATAGTAGTTTCAAAGTTGTCACATATGCAACTGAGAAAGAGGGAAGACAGTAAGAGGTGTATTTAAAGACTTTGAAAGAGAATAAGTCAAGAATGGATCAAAGGATCATCATGATTTTTGGTATGCTCATAGCTTAAGCAATTATTGATACATTTTTTTATTCAGACAAATAAGACATAAAAGACAGACATAGTGGTGGCGCACTCAAGTTGGGAACTTATATTCACGCTACCACTATACATATATACAAAGACATACACAAAACTGAACTATGCAAAATACAAAGTTAAGGAAGATATAAATAATACTAGAGTCAATTCCGAGACACCATAGGGGTTTTTAGACAATAATTGTAATAAGTTGGAATTATTTTGAATAAAAGAATATCTAAGCCCCAATAATTATAATTTTTTTCAAAAATATTGATATGAAATTTTGAATCTATTTGAATTCCTTTTAATACTTTGGAAACATTTTGAAAGAGATCACACAAAAATCTCTTTATTTACAATAATTTTCAAACATCTGGAGGATTCTTTCACTTTTCGAAATATTTACAAAAAATGGTAAACCTTGCCAAATGGTAGAATTAATTCATTGCCACATAAAAGTTAGCCCCTTTTGTCTGCCTGGTATATTTTTACATTTCACTGATGGGCACTGGTGGGTCCTTTGCAAGGATGTGTGGATTGCTTTCTTCCTAGCCCACTGACCCAATATTACAAAAAATGGTAGAAAATGGTAAATAAAGGCAAAATGCCGTTACCATTGTTTACAAACTGTTAGAAGTATTCTGTTCCACATTGTGAATATTTCAAAGGTTTTACAGACCGGGGAAAATATTTAGAAAGTTCAAATAGCATTAGAAATATTTCAAAAGTATAAAATCTCCTGGACATATAATTGAAAACAATTGAAACCATTTGTAAATGATGACAATGGCAACCCTCGCGGTGACTCGGTATCGACTCTAACAACAAGTAAAAATTAAATGATGTGTAACAAAAGTTGGTATGAACGCATACCGGATCCCCTACCCCAGTAACAAAAGAATACATTTGTAGAGAACTAAAATGTATCAATCATGATATTAATGTTGTAATAAAATTTAGATGTTGCAATAAAATTTTGGGTTAAAATAAGAATTTTGGAATTTAATGAGTATGAAAGAGAAGGACTTCCTTTAAGTAATAAAGAAATGTGCATATTTTCGGAATGTGTAAATAAATCAAATGACTGTCCTAAAAGCCGGGAAAGTTTGCCGAGGAGAAGTAACCTTTGGTTGGTGTAATTTGGGCAGTGAAGTATGTAGTGGGCGACTGTTTCGGACCGGCACCCGCAGCTACATGCTGGGCTGTTACGAAGGCCTCGGGAAAAGAGACTGGAGTTCAAGCTGGAGGTGACGATCCTAACACGAGTTAGCAGAAGACAGAAATAACGGGGGCCATGACTAAGATATTTACTTTATCAGGGCGAACTTGTTTGAAGATAAAGGTTTAAACTGACAAAAGTTTAAGGAGCGGGTTGAGGGGTTGAGGTCGAGGTTGTTCCAGTGTGAGATACAGTATGGATAAAAATACTTTAGAGAGCGGTTTGTCGAGAGATTGGTAGACCCTAGGTTAAGCTTGTTATGTAGACCATGTGTACATTCAGAAAAAATATCTTGGGGACAAATTCCAATTGTTGTGACTCGAAATGAAGGTTCTTGACGCAGGTAAAACAGACTTCAGAACTGCAGAACTTTATTGTGATCTCCTTGGAATCCAACTCATGGAATGAGGTCATATTTCAGGACTGGTCTACTACAGCCTCAGGGCTGGTCTACTACTAAATAGGGGGGGTTTCAGTACTTAATTATAGGTGGGTTTACAACATTCCTCCCCTTACCAAGAAGATTGACAAAGAAATGTTAATCTGAACCTAGCGCTATGTAATGTGAACCCACAAAGTTGCTACCTCAGTTACTACTATATAGGTACTAATCTACAAGGCAATGATGGCTATACAGGTTAAACAGGCCAACTCACTCCTCCCAAGCCCTGCTGAGGCCGTCTGCGTTTCCATTTTGGATGCCCTTTTTGTGTTTGAACTCGATGTTGTGCTCCTGCAGCAAGAAGCTCCACCGCATGAGTCGCCTGTTTTTATCCCGTACCTGGCCAAGCCACGTCAAGGGTTTGTGGTCTGACTGGACGATGAAGGGGACACCATAGATGTAGTACCGAAACTGTTCGGTGGCGAAAAGGATGGCGAAGCATTCTTTCTCGATGGTCGACCATTTTTTTTGTCGGTCGGTCAGCTTCTTGCTTCGATAGGCAATGGGATGGTCGCGCCCTGCAGCATCTGTTTGGCTGAGGACAGCCCCAATGCCGTTGTCGCAAGCGTCTACCTGGATAATGAACGGCTTGTTGTGGTCAGCTACCTTCAGGACCGGCTCGTTGCAGAGAGTTTCCTTCAACTTGTCGAAGGCAGCTGAACATTGCGGGGACCAGATGATGTTGTTTGGTCTGTTTTTCTTCAGCAGATCTGTCAGGGGGGCCGCCATACTGGACATGTTAGGGATGAAGTCCTTGTAGTAGTTTACTAATCCTATGAATGCCCTAACTCCTCTTTTGGTCTTGGGGGTTGGAGTGTTTTGGATGGCTGCCACCTTGCTGGACATGGGGCATACTTCGCCTTGTCCCACCACCTTGCCCAGGTAGTCCGCCTTTTGCATGGCCAACCTGCATTTCGACGGCTTCACCGTTAGACATGCATTTGCAAGGCGGGTAAAGATGTCGTCCAGATGTTTCAGGTGGTCCTTCCACGTGAGGCTGCTAACCACAATGTCATCCATCACTGCCCTCGCATATTCTTCCGCTCCTCGGAGTATCTTGTCCATCATGCGCTGAAAACAGGCAGGCGCGTTCTTCATTCCGAATGGCATCCGGGTGAACTCGAAATGGCCGTATGGGGTCTGAAAGGCCGACTTGCTCCTGGCCCTGGCTGATAGCGGTATTTGGTAGAAGCCTTTGGTCAAGTCGATAACCGATATGTACCGAGACGCACCTACTCCATCAATGATTTCGTCGATTCTAGGCATGGGATATCTATCGGCGATGGTCTCGTTGTTGAGTTTCCGATAGTCAATGCACATACGCACACCACCATCTTTCTTGTTTACCAGCACTACTGGTGCGTTGTATGGGCTCTCTGACTCTTGGATGATTCCCAGTTCCTTCAGGCTATTGATTTCTTGTTGTAGTGCAGGTCTCATCTTGTGAGGGATGGGGAATGCTCTCTGATGTGTTGGCCGGTCGTTGTGAGTTAGAATGTCAAACTCAGCGACTGTTGTTTTCCCTGGGTTGCCGGAGATGACTGCAGAGTGTTTGTGGACCAGGCATTGAAGTTCTTCAAGCTGCGCGTCGGAGAGATGGGGGCAATATGTGATTTCTGATAACTCTGCACTTTCAGAAATCACTGTGTCAAGGCCGGGAAGGTCTTCTCCTGATCCACTATCAAGTGTGGTAGGGGCTGCAACCTGCATTGGCTGCTCCCATGGGCGGAGAAGGTTAACGTGATAGATCCGAATCCTCTTCATCCGACGGCCTGTGTCCACTTTGTAGTCTACAGAGTTCATCTTCTGCATGATGGTGTAGGGTCCTCTCCATTGTCGTTGTAGTTTCGACGTAGAGGAAGGGAGAAGTACCAGAACTTGATCACCGACACTGAATTCCCTGTCTCTGGCTGTCTTATCATACCAGGCTTTGGACTTCTTCCGTGCTGTTTCTTGTGTATGAAGGGACCACTCTTTCATCCATTCAAGCTTAGTCTTCAAGTCGGTGATGTAGTCGGCAAGGCTGTCTTCATGCTCCTCCTCGTCAAGCCACGTCTCCTGGAGAACTGTCAATGGACCCCTGACTGGTCGTCCAAAGGTCAGTTCAAATGGCGAGAAGCCCGTCGATGAGCATGGAGTTTTTTTTTTTTTTTTTTTTTTTTATTGCAACAGATAAATACATAACATGATGGCGACACACTCAAGCTCAACATGCTTATTTTCGTGCCGTCATCAGGAACAAACTGAGAGTACAAAAGAACATTGAAACAAATACAGACAAGCAAAGCATATAACAAACGTAATGTTAAGTAACACCATATAACAAAATCATAGAACATAAGAAAATACATTTGAGTATAGGTGGATATTCGGACAGGTACTCCGGGCCAAGCTGGTAGGATAGAGATTCACTTATTCAAACCTTTTTGTTTCTTTTATGAATAATTGTACATGCTGTAGAAGTTTTGTGTTAATTGAGTTGGATAGAAATGCAGACCCTCGAATCATTAAATGGACTAAATCATTATCCGAGAGATTGTCCATGTTAATAACAAATCCAACCAGCTTATGCAAGTTGCTGAGGAGGGAGATACGGTATTGGGTGTAGTTGGGGCAGTACAAAAAATAATGATGAATACTTTCACAATGATGGCCACAGGCGCAAGCACTACTAGTAACAAGATTGCGAGAGTACAAGTTGGAGTTTAAACTATAAGTACCTAGGCGGAAACGAGTGAGAACAGCGCAAGTGAAACGAGGACCTATGCTGAAGTATGGAACAGAGACAGGGCGCACGGATTTGACCATTTTTTTCTTAAAGTGAGGAAGACTTAAGGAACGATCTGCTAGGGTAAGGTTGTTCCAATGATACGTTGCATAGGGAATGAACGATTTCTTATAGCGGGTTGTGGTACATTTTAGTGACAGAAAGTCGTTTTTATTACGAAGGTCATAGGAAGCAGAGTCTGATACTAAGGGTGGTATCAAATCATTTAAATATTGTCGAGTATGGCCATGAACGATTTTATAGAATAAAATAAGAGTCTGAATGTGTCGGCGGTCGGATAGTTTTTCCCATCCCAGTTCAGTAAGTAGAGAAGAGTATGAGGACCCCCTGATGGCACCAGCTACAATTAAAGAACATTCGTATTGTATACGTTCAATGAGATTCGAGTCTGAAGTAGTGCAACCGTGCAAGCATGGAGTTTCACGATAGGCGAAGCATATGTGTGGGAGGTATTCATCCCAGTCTTTGGCGTCGTCACTTACAAGCTTGCGGAGCATGGCTTTGAGGGTGCCGTTGAAGCGTTCGCATACTCCGTTTGTTTGAGGGTGGTAAGGTGAAGTGCGGAGTTTGTGGATGCCGAGCAGCTCGCACAGTTGGGTGATAACTGTGGACATGAAATTGGCTCCCTGATCAGTGAGGAGCTCTTCAGGGATGCCAACTCTGGAGAAAAAGGCCACGAGTGCATTAGCGACACGTTCAGCTTCTGTGGACGGGAGGGGTATTGCTTCTGGGTAGCGTGTAGCATGGTCCACAATAGTGAGGATGAACCTGTTGCCTGAGTGTGATCGGGGAAGTGGACCGACAATATCAATACCAATCCGTCGGAATGGTTCGCCGATGATGGGCGGAGCTACGATTGTGTGTTTTTCTCCCGCACGTCGGGTGGCAGACTTTTGGCATTGTGGGCATCCTTTGCAGAAGCGCTTCACATCTCTGAAGATTCCGGGCCAATAGAAATGCTGGAGGACACGCTCCCTTGTGCGGGCGATCCCTAAGTGCCCTGCGAACGGGATTGCATGGGCTAGCCGAAGAACAGTGATTCTATGCTCTGCTGGGACGACCACCTGAAAGACCGGCGAAATACCCAGTGCTGTACCGTTCTCATCCCGCCGCTTAGGTGGAGTCCATTTCCTCATGAGGTACCCACGCCTCTTAACATAGCATGTTTGCAGGTGACTGCTCTCCGGTTCTGAAACAGCATCTTGCCATGCAGAGTGCAGGGAGGGGTCGGCAGACTGCTGGGCAAGTAGGAGCTGTGGGGTGATATCAAAGACGGAGGGCTCATCCTCTAGAGAGGTTGGCGGGTCTGCGTCGTAGAGGTCGTCTTCTATGAGAACTCCACCGTCGTCGCCATCTACCGTTTCCGCTTCCTCTGCCTGGAAGAGGGGAGTGGGATGGACATCGGATCTGGATGCCTCTGCCGCTATCTTCTCCTCAGCTGCTTTGGCTCGTTGGGCCTGTGCACGGGTGACAGCGCATGCGGTGTGGTAATCGTTACCCAACAGAACAGGGAATGGAGTGTTCATGACTCCAACCTCTACTTCCTTCTGTTGGCCTGCAACGTCGAGAGTGACGAGAGCCGTGGGAATCTCGTCTACAGTGCCATTGGCCATCCTAACTCTGATGCATTCGCCGAGGTATGACTGTTCTGGTACGTACTTGCCATTGACGAAAGTCATGGTGCTTCCAGTATCTCGATAGACATGGACTCTTTGGCCGTTGACTTTGCCTTCCAAGCTGTACTGGCTGTCTGGGACAGGCTGGTCAGAGTCCCAGAATTTGTAACGGCCTTGGCAGAACATGCTTGTTTGCGGCTTTAGCCGCTTCTTGCATCCTTGGATTTCATGGCCATATTGCTTGCAGTATTGGCAGTAGAGTTTGGTGGATGAGGGGCTTGTGTGAGAGTACTTGTGTTTGTTAGTGATACGGTCGGCAGCAGCGGCCAAGTCTTTTGGCTCTCACATTTCCTGTTCCTGCAGTTTGTCCGCAACATCAGGAGGGCAACCATCCAGGAACTGTTCTCTTATGATTAGCTGGCTGAGAAACTGCGCCCTATCGTCCTCCTTCTTGCGTTCGCGTTGAGCTGCATCGACCCAGCGACCGAGAGCAACATTGAGCTGACACAGCCACTCCTTGTAGCTGTCAGATGTTTTTTTCCTGGAGTGCCGGAAGCGTCGCCTATACTCCTTTGCCGTGAGTTCATATTTGGCGTATATGGCTAGTTTGACCTTGTCATAATCCATGCTGTCGTTTTCGGACAGCTGAACAAAGGCTTCTCGGGCCTTCCCAGATAGGAGTGCTGCAAGCTTAGGAGCCCACTTGGGCCTGGGCCACCCATTGGCTGTCGCGAGGCGTTCAAACGTGGTGAGGTACACCTCTACATCCTCACCCTCGACGAACGGTGGAATCTTGGGCCCCTTCGTGGACTCTGCTGTGGCGGTTGGCGGTGGGGTTTTTTGTCCTTCCAGGGCAAGCTTGGTTTCTAACAGCTTTCGTTCTTCCACCAACAGTTGGTGTTCCGCCACATGTCGTTGTTTGGCTGCTTTGAGTTCGAGCTTCAGCTTCTCTAGCTCCAACTCTTTGAGTTTGACTGCAGTGGCTTCTTCTTCACGCTGTCTGCTTTCATGGCCATACAACTGAGCAATCATGTCCTCTTTATCCAAGGAGGAATGGTCTATTCCCCGTTCCCCACAGGCTTTCCGGAGGTTTGCCATGGACATCTGACTAAATTTTGGCGGTGCCATGACAACGCAGACGGCTCAAGAGGGCTCGGGTTGGTGACTTGAAATGGTATAGTTAACTGTACAACTGCTACAACAACGTACAAAGGACTGAGTTAAAACGGCCCCCTGAGGGGTGAGATACAGAGAACTAACTTAAACGGCCCACAATGCAGCAAGATACAAAGAACAGATTTGAAACGGCCCACTCAGGGGGCCAGGCAGTAAGACGATCTACTCACTGGGTCACTGAGGAATGCAAAGCAGATGGCCCACACAGCTAGCACAGTAACAAATTGGAGTAGAACAATAATAAGTCAACAAAACAAGAATCAAAGTTAAGATAAAAGTAAAGTAACAATTCAGGACATACACTAGATCTGGGAGTGGTAACAGGAAAATATAAACACTCAATAAGTCGTAGGAACAGATCCAGTGTACTTTCTTAGAGAAGTCAGGTAAACAAGGGTGTCCGGCTTAGCACATCTGGAGGTCGTTTGGTCTGTCCTGGTGCATGGCATGCAACAAGGTAAAATGGAAAAGAAGAACTTACGACAAGTCGTTGGAGATGGGTGGAAAGTAAAGAAAAACGTATTGTGCAAAGGAGATAAGTTGCAGTCTGTGTCCACAAGGGTCAGGTTGACCTATTAAATGGAGAAAGGTTCTACTGTCCTATGTTCTCCCCGGTGAAGCTGTGACGGTCGTGTCTTGCAGCGTGGGAAGGACAGAAACGTCTCTCCGATGGTCGTCCTTGGGTGGTCTGCCACGTCCTGCGACTTGGGGAAGGGTTCTGGATGTTCGGCTGTCTGCGCTGGCCTGCAACTCTGGAACACACGCTGTCAGCAAACCGGGAACAGTTCTCCTGTCCAATAGGACTCCTGTACAACGGCCGACCGAGGCTGGAAGCACGGGAGTGGATCTGGAACGGTAACCTCAGGTTGCTAGTTCAGCAATGCGGGAGACGAGGTCTTCAGCACAGCAAGAACTCCAAATAGATATCTTCCCTAGTAGAATAAGAAGTGTCCGTGACGCCAATTGTTGTGACTCGAAATGAAGGTTCTTGACGCAGGTAAAACAGACTTCAGAACTGCAGAACTTTATTGTGATCTCCTTGGAATCCAACTCATGGAATGAGGTCATATTTCAGGACTGGTCTACTACAGCCTCAGGGCTGGTCTACTACTAAATAGGGGGGGTTTCAGTACTTAATTATAGGTGGGTTTACAACACCAATAAATAATCATGAGTTAAATCGTTAACAATCTTGAAGAACAAGCAGAGATGATGGACAAGTCTTCTATCAGATAACGTTTCCCAACCCAGCTCCTGGCGACATGACAAATACGACAACCCCCTTATGGCACCTGTCACGACAATTGAGCAGTGATATTTGATACGTTCAATAAGTTTTGATTGCTCAGACACTTGTTGTGCCGTGACAAATGACGTCAGCGTATTTAAGACATGGACGAATGTATTATTTAAATGGCGTTTTCGGGACATTGCGGGAGAGCCTAAATTTCAGACCACTGACAAGATCAACGCTTTTTCTAACTTTGGAAACAATATGATTGACATGTGCATCCCACGACATATTTGAACTTAAAATCACTCCGATATGTTTGTGGGTGATAACAGATTGGATCACACAATTGTCGAGATAAAGGGGTGGGTGAGCAATGGAATGTCTTCTGACAGAAATACACATTTCTTCAGTTTTCTGTGGGTTCAACTCCATGAGTCATTGACAGGCCCATGAGTGAATTTTAAACAGGTCAGAGTTTAGGATCGCTACAGAATCAAAAGGGTTTTTTACTATCTCGAGAAGAGAACTGTCGTCGGCGAAGAGGTAGGGTTGCGAAACGAGATCATTTACAATATAATTGATGTACATAAGAAAGAACAGTGGGCCTAATATAGAGCCCCGTGGAACGCCAACATTGGTATTGAGCCAGGATGGAGACTGACCATCTATGACATCACGTTGTGATCTTTTGCTGAGATAACTCGATATCCATTTGATGAGTTGCCCTTACATAGGAGTTTAAAAATAAGTCCAGTATGCCTTACCCTATCGAAGGCACGGGAAAAATCAAGAAAGACTGTTCGCACATCGTATCCAGACCCTAAAGCATTTTAAATAGTTTTTGTAAAGTGGGCCAGCTGACAAACGACAGAATCACCCTTTATAAATCCTGATTAGAAACGATACAGCAGATTACTGCTTGTGAGATGACTGTATAAGTGATTGTAAACTTTTTTTTCAAGTGCCTTCGACAGGGCGGGGATACAATTTGATATCAATTAATTGTAACTTTGGATCTAATTTGTATAATCAATGACGAAATTTTACAAACCAACTCCAAGCATATAATTAGAAAATCTATGAAATGAGTAACGCATTTGTCTACAGACATCATTCTACATAACAAACCTAGTTTATTTTGCAAATGTATGATTTGTTCGTGGAACTCTAGTTCTGTTTTAATATCGTTTGTTGCATTTTGTCACTGCAAAAATATGATGAAATTATTTCCCCTTCTAAGCAACTGCTCGTTGATTTCGGGGGATGTTTGCTGGGTGTTTACTCTGACTACAACAGCTTTCTGAACTTTTTAAAGTTGCCAGCAGCTTGCCATCTAAGAATGGGATTGACAAGGACATTTTGAATAGTAAATTCTGCTGTAAAATTTGGCTTAAGTACTTCAAGAGATTTAGGTTTAAGTTGGACGGACTTAATAAAAACATCATACCACCATGGGGACTAATTGTTGTTGCTGGATGGGGGCTACCACTGATCATATTGTCTATGGAACTAATGTAAAAATATAATTTGTGAAATTATCCAAATAAACTTCCAGTGTCAAGTGATATAACACTCCAGAAATAAATCTTTAATGAATATCATTGACACACTAAGGAGATTTAGCAGCTGCATTAGGTCAGTACATTGAAATGGTAAGATATCAGTACTGAATATATCATATGTAACAGAATAACTACATTGGCCATCTGAGACAAAAAAAGGTAGGAAAAGTTGCTCAACAACTTCAAGGTACTGCGTTGGTTACATGCTTAAGAAATCCAAAATAAGTAATGTTCATCCATGCACAAACTTACAAATTCCGAAAATGGAATTTAAGAATTTTGCATGGTTCACAACCAACACCGTAGAAATCTCACTTTTCAAACCACGCAACCAGGGACGAAAAGGAAAAAATACACAATAGGTCTACAGACACCCAATACATTTCATGCAGGTCTGAGGTCTACAAACTCTTGTTCAATTTTGGATTAGGTTTCATATTCAAAAGACCATAATTTCATTGGGCGTATTTCGGACTGGTCTATTGTGCAAATTCACATGGGTTGCACTGGAGTTCATTCCTCCAAGGGGGAGATTTGTAAGATTCATTTTTGGTTAAAATATCATTGGTAACGTTTTTTAATGGGTAATTTTGGTACAGTCGTTTTCCGCATGGGAAGAGAGACGGCTGAAATATATTGTATTTGTTCTCAAGCAAATCTCGGCCTTTCTGGTTTGCATTCATTATAAATATCATTTGTTTAATAGCAAGGAAAGTGGCGCTAATCTGTGCATAACTCACTAATCAAAAATCTTTATTTTACAGGGCGTCCGCAATGCAAAGAAAACCAAGAGAACTTCTCCTGTTGTTAATAGGATATGGTGTGGGCGTTCTTACATTTCATTCCATCCCGTATGTCACGAAGAATGTGGGAAACAGTGACTCGCCCAATTTGGTAAAATCCAAAACAGATACCATGATGGATAACATTCCTTTTTATCCAAGGGAAGTCTATTTGGAGTAAGTTTTATTTCAAATTATTTTACTTTGTTTCATTGACATAACATCAGGAATACTTAGAAAGCTGTGACTTATCTATTTATGTGCTAATTTTTTAGATATTCACTTTTGGTAAATTATGCCTGGAGTGTAAGAAAAAATGAACCCATACAGTCCCTACCAATGCATCTCCTACACGTATACTATTAAACACTTCATTTATCGTAAATATTTTCAGCATAAGTGATTGGCGATTAGCACACCAAGCCGGCCAATTCACAATATATCAAACAACACATAACAAGAGGATTTTTGTTAGAGTCTATTCCACATTACCAAGAGGGTGTTTCTTGCCTTTTCTTCTGACATTTGGAAATCTTTGTAACAATCTGTGATAAGTAGCTGTTTAGAACTATTTATCTGTGTGATGCTCTAAATGCTTTATGTTGTATTTATACATTCTAGAAACATTTCTAACATCAAAAACATTATTCGTCGATGTAGGTTAGACATCCAGGTAATAAGATGCACCAAAAAGTCGTTACACAAGCAACTGGATATTGTTTCGAAACGGTCAGACGTTTCGGATAGTATCCACTATCCTTCATCAGTGACGCTGAAGAGATCTGGAAGAAACAGGTCTTTTATACTCTAACTATGAATGAAGACAATTCCAGGTGTCCAATAGAAAACGTTGTAAGACAATTCAGACTTAAGACAATTTGGGTGAAAAGGTGGTTGAAAATAGCAGAGGAGTAGCCGCTGGCGCTGGGTTTGCAATGTTCTTTGTACCTTGCCTTTAGTGGCCGGCTAGTCTCACCAATGTATGTGTTGGTGCAGTTATAATTGGGTTCTTCACATTTGAGTCTGTAGATTACATTGGCCTTAGTACCTTTCTGTGGTCTGTCTTTTGGATGCACTAGTTTGTGTCGGAGGGTTGAGTGAGGTTTGAAGTTAGTGGCAATGTTGAAGTTTTGGAAGATCCGCCTGAGTTTTTCCGAAAATCCTTGGAGCTAATTGACTCATTTGCATTAATTGTGCCTTAGCCTTTCTATCCTTTAAAATCCAAATTGTCTTCAGCCTGACTTTGGCTTACCTTTGTTTTCTTTGGAACCCAAATTGTCTTAAGTCTGAATTGTCTTACAACGTTTTCTATTGGACACCTGTATCTGTATCTGTATCTATATAGCCGGTATAACCGCCGTTCGGCGTAACACACCAGCTTTGCAGGCACGCGGCGCGGCAGCAGCTGGTTATATTACACCGAACGACTCGTTACCCCTAACTTTTGCACATCTATCTGCAAGCGTTCTTTAAAACTGCCAAGAGAAGATGCCCCTACTGTACTTGGTGATAACAAGTTCCACTCTACGATAGTTCTGGGATAGTACGAATTTTTGAACACATCAATCCTAGGTTGGTAACTCTGGTATTTGAAGGCATGACTGTTTCTTGTTCTTTTTTGAGCTGGTATTAGATACTTATCCGTTGGTACGTCCACCAGTTTATTGGTCCTTTTGTACATCATGGAAAGTCTGGACATTTTCCTTCTGTCTTCAAGTGACATCCACTGCAAATCTGTTTTCATTTTGGTAACACTAGAATCCCTGTTATAGTTGTTTGTGCAGAATCGGGCAGCTTGGTTCTGTACCCTTTCAAGTTTATCTTTGTCTTTCTTTGTATACGGGTCCCATACTGTAGCGGCATATTCAAGGTTAGGTCTTACTAGTGACGTGTATGCAAGTGATTTTACCCTGGTTGGGCATGCCCATAAGTTGCGTTTGATTACTCCCAATGTCTGTTTAGCCTTGGTTGTTATATTGTTAACATGGACACCCCACTTCAGCCCAGTTGTTAATGTAACACCAAGGTATGGGTGGGTTTTTGTGGTTTCTAATGTCTGACCACAAAACTGGTAAGGGGACACATTTGGTGTTCGTTTGTTTGTTATGTGCATGATATGGCACTTATCAGGGTTGAACTGCATAAGCCATTTCCTTTGCCATTCTTCCAGGGTGTTCAGATCCTTCTGAATAACTTGTGAATCATTTTGTGTGGATACCTCTATATATAACAGACAATCATCGGCAAATAACCTAACACTTGAATCGAGCTGGTCTGGTAAGTCGTTTATGTACAAGAGGAAGAGCAATGGTCCCAGCACAGTCCCTTGCGGAACTCCGGACGCTACTTTAACTGGAGCTGAGGCCTTCCCTTCCACCACTACCGTTTGCTCTCTATTCGTCAGGAAAGCCTTCAGCCAGTTAAGTGTAGTACCTTGAATTCCATAGAACTCCAGTTTTGATATGAGTCTGCGAAGTGGGACTTTATCGAAGGCTTTAGTGAAATCGAGTATTGCTAGATCCACCTGTCTTTTATTGTTCAGTGCCCCAGCTATGTCGTGAACTTTTAAGATAAGCTGTGTTTCTGTGGATCGCTTTGCTCTGAAACCATGCTGGTAGTCCGTTAGTATATTGTGGCCTTCTAGGTGTTTCATGATATGGCTGTGGATAATGTGTTCCAGTAGTTTACAGGAAATACTGGTGAGTGAAACAGGTCTGTAGTTACTGGGGATCGCTCTGTCTCCCTTTTTGAAAATGACGCATATATTTGCATCTCTCCAGTCTTAAAGGATTTCTCCTGTGTCAAGCGATTGTTGGAAAATGTTAGTTAAAACAGGAGCGATTTCACTGGCTGTCATTTTGAGGAACCAAGGAGGTATTTGGTCTGGCCCGGATGCTTTGGAGGGATTGAGGCCTTGCAACATTTTTTCAACACCATAAGTAGAAATTTCTATTTGTTCCATAGGAGGGTTTGCAGGGCTGACCGAGGGATGGCATGTCTGTAGTGTCTTCTTCTGTGAATACACTTTTAAACTGTGAACTGATTGCCTCTGCTTTTTTCTCACTGTCACTAATAATGGTACTCCCGACCTTTAGAGTGGCTACCCCGACAAGGTCTCTCCTCAAGCCTTTTATGTATGACCAGAATGTTTTTGGTTTGTCAGTTATAGCTTCTCCCAGTATGTTTGCCACATATTTTGAGTGTGCTGATCTAATGCTTTTCTGAACTCCTTTTTTTACTTTCTTATATTTGTTCCAGTCTTCCTCTTGTCCTGTTCTCTTAGCTTTATTGTAAAGACGTTGCTTCTTCCGACAGTGCCTTCTTAAGTTTCTGTTAAACCAGGGCAAGTTGTATCTGCTTGACGTCATTTTACTAGGAATGTGCTTGTTCATTGTGTGCTTCATTTTGCCTTTGAAGTCATCCCTTTTTTGTGTCACTGACATGTCTTTTGTTCTCATGTTAAAGTTTGTTGCATAGTCCTCAAGGTCATTCTTGATAGCCGGCTCGTCAGATTTGGTGCGAATGTACACTTTCCTTTTTGGTTTCTTGTTCTGTTTGGGTGCCAAGTTTACGTCCACTAGAACCATGTCATGGTCACTTATTCCCGGAACAACTGTGGTTTTTTCAATTATGTTTGGGTTATTGACTAAGACCAGGTCCAAAAGATTACTATTTCTAGTTGGTTCCTGAACTGTTTGGAATACCCCATGGTTGTCCGTTAAGTGTAGTTGTTTCTGTGCCTGTCCTGTATGGTTCTGAGCGTTGTCTGTTGTGCTAGCATCCCAATTAATACCAGAGATGTTAAAATCTCCCAGAATAATTACGTTGTCGGAGTTTATCTTAGTTCCCATTTTATTTATAGAGCTGTCAAGCTCTTCCAGACTATTGCCCTGGTCCGACGGTGGCCTGTAGTATGTACCAATCATTAGCGGTTTCTTTCCTGCAAGTTGGGTTTGTGTCCAAATGATCTCACAGTCTGTGTCCAGATCTGGTATGCGGGTGACAATCAGATCACCTGAAAGTGTCTTCATTCATAGTTAGAGTATAAAAGACCTGTTTCTTCCAGATCTCGTCAGTGTCACTGACGAAGGATAGTGGATACTATCCGAAACGTCTGACCGTTTCAAAACCATATCCAGTTGCTTGAGTAACTACTTTTTTTGTGATCACTTTTTTGAACAATCTGGGGTAATGGGCTTAAAAGAGGGCAATTCACAGATCCCTGCCAAGTACAGAAAATTATGTCTGTCTGCTACCTTCTCACAAAAGCCTCACCAGTGTCTTCTGAAGAAAATCCAAAAATTTAAGAACCAAACATAGGACCCAGCTTGGCAATTTTTTAATGGGGGCAACAAAAGTTTTTACGGAGGGCAAAAATGACACAAATTGTAGGAACATGTTGGGACAATTACAAAAACAAAATAAGTCTTCACAAATTGTTCTAAGCAAAGAGATATTGGTATTGTTACTTTCCCAATGTTTCCAACAAATATGAATAGGTTCAAACTTTCCTTTTAAATTGTTTGAACAGTTTAGAACTCTAGTGACTGAAATACTCTTTTACATTAGTCAAACGTATTACATATATTATTTTAAAACCCACTCGGTGACTTGGAATTGACTCTATTGCCGTTCAAAATTTATCTAATAACTATTTTTTCTGGCAATGCGAGACACATTTTTTCGGCTACAGGCTAAATTTACTTAATTTGATTGAAGAGTACTTTGGAAGTTGACCATGCACAACGGTAATTTTTTTTAAATTTACGCAAGACTAGTAGACACTTTATTGTGTAAGGTGAAGTAGCATGGATGTTTTACTTAGTGATCTTAGCATCAGTCGAAGAAAACCCTCTTGTTAAGTTTAGGGCTCTTTAACCCTATTCAGACCGGGGGGGGGGGGTTTGAGGCCCGCGCCAACTTCGATGTCCTATAACGCCAGAACGCCTTACGCTAAAGCCACCAAATTTGGTGAGTTTTCCTAAAATATTGTTGGCAACAATTTGACTAAGTTTGACAAATTTTCCATTTTTTCGTGTTGCAATGGCAACCGTTTGCTGACAGGCAATTTTGCCAAAAATCACTATTTTTGGTTCTAACAATGTATTTTTCACATTTAATTTGCTATATTACTGCTATTTTGTTACATAAATAAAATCTTATATTATTTAGCATATCTTTCATAATTATATATGCATAAATTATGCTAATTTGATGGCGTCATCAGCCAAGAATCCAAGATGGCGGACCGTAGGGCCAGATCAAGAATAACAAGCTAATTATCCCTTAAAATGTGTAGCTACTTGGTATTTTTTCATCAAAAAAACATCTAAATGAATGAATTTAGTCTATTTCCATTGCCCTTTGTGATTATTTGTTGCAAAAAAAGTACTTTTAAAAATTCAAGGTGGTGGATATAATATGGCGGAGCCTAAGTCGTATCTTATATGTGCATGACGTCATTTTATGACGTCACTATGACGTCATCCATGTTGCTATTGGCAAAACAAGTCGTAATAAACATTATTATTCTGTTATCTGCACTTGTTGTTACATTTTTGTAGTATAACTTGAAGTTTTCAGAGAATACCCTTTTTTCATGGGTCCGGCCAATAAAATTAAATTGATGACGTCATTATTACGTCATTTTACGTCGACGTAACGTTAACGTCAAACACGCGTCAGATATCATGTCGATATTATGGCCTGAAAATTTGGTGGTCTTACGGCACGTCGTTCAAGAGTTATAGGACTTAGAAGTGGAGAGCCTCAAAAGCCCCCCACCCCACCCCCGGTCCAGGGATGGCCAAAAAAGCCCGTCTGAATAGGGTTAAGACCTGACGCCTTTTACATATTACCTAATACGTGGGCTATTTGAATATGTGATAGATACGCATTTTAAATATACTGTATTTTCTAGAATATGTGATCCATAGTATATTTAGAATACTGCCAAGCATTATCTTTATAGCAATGCCAAAGGATTTCTAGTATATGTAGCGCAATGGTAGCATGTCGCAAGACTAGGAAGCATCAAAGAGCAGACACTTAACATTTCTCATTAGCTGGCAAGAAGTATTAACGAATGCGTTTTCCCTTGTAGTAGAAAATTGGGATGCGACTGTTCGGATGGGGCCACACGCGCAGAGAACGTCAAGAGCTTTGATCCCGAGGAGCTGAAGGAAATAGAAGGTCGACGAAAAAGAGAACTACAAAAATTCAAACGCAGGTTGATATTATTTTGCAACCGTTTATCTTAATTAAACCGTTCGGGAACTCATGTTGATAATTTTTGCTTCACTTCAGATTGGGTCAATTCAGCTGCCTGTTGTATAAGCTTTATAGAAGGATACTTACAGCGTAATTGTGTAATCATAATTACGCCTGTTAGATTAATTGGTGTAGTCCCGATCGGGCTCTAAACAAAAGAGGGACATTGTTTTCTAATCTACAAGCAGATCATCGATCGGGTGGTATAAGATAGTATAATAGGTCGGAGAAGGAGTTTAGCAGGCATAGGAAAACTCCTCTTCGTAGTGCCATGTCTGTTTGATCGAGTTTTCCTCTGCCGGCTGAACTCCTTCCCTATCTTATGATACTTTGTCATGCCACGGTAAGATCTGCTTGCATTATTACTTTTATCCCACCTCCCAACTCATTAGCATGGTGACTTTGTTACCAAGAACTGCACTTTTCCGAGCAAATGAAAACGTCATTATCTAAGGCCCAGTGATCTGCAGATACTAACGGGTGCCATGTCAATGTTTCAAGATGGGTTTTTGCGACGCTAAGTTACTGGGTCCTGGGTTGATTTTAACTGTTAAAAAAATCTTGGGGCCGGCAGAGCCCCAAAACCGATGGCCACAGGGCGTACAATGGGGTCGTGCCTCAGTAAAAACTGAATGTATATACTAGTAGTTAGAGTTTTGTGATAAAGTTATATATCTACACCATATACAGCTAAACGGATAAAATACGCCTTATTTAAAAACAATGCAAATCATTTATTTATAGTTAGATATTGCGATCATAATTATTAAGTATAAAAACAGCCCGACGTTACATATAGTCTTGAAAAACAGATCCGTCGTATCACTGTACAAATGCACATGTACGTATTGGCACTGTTCTATCTTCTTTACACAATGTTTTTATAACCTATATGACAATCTTTCTTAAAGACCAACCCCGTATTATAAAACCACCCAATAAATTCGGCTAACGTAAACTACTAGAGCTCAGTCTTCTGTTGACTGTGGTGGAGTTCACATCGGGGAAGGCTGGCTGAGACCCCTGACCAACACAAGTTTATTTTCAATTCAATTTTGATATTAGGATACTACATAAAGTATTGAAGTATGATTATACATAAAGCTTTACCTAACCCAGAAAATAAAGCAATGAAAATGCTGGCTTGTCTTACTCTAGTACTGTGAGACATAACTGACAGTTACAATTGTACAGTCTACATAGCCCCTGTTGGTACACTTACAAATAGACACTACATTATCAGCCATATTAGACACATAAATATCAGAGCTAATTCAGTTATAAGGAAGATTTTCAAGTTGCAATTATGTGTTGTAGATACAAAAAGACACTTTGATACAAAGTTGGCAAAGCAGAGTTGAAAGTTTCAATTTGAACACAAGGTTAGTTTCCCAATATTTGAAAGTCATTGTTATTAGGACCTCGATTATGTAACTTTGTTACAACTATCTGGATCATTCTGCAGGGTTTGATAGTGTTTCCTTGAAAACCAGTAGAGAAAAAATATTTGAATTTTTGACCAGTATTTTATGCTAATCTGTCCCTGCCTTTGTTTTCAGCGTGTAGACAGTCTGGGATGTTTATTAGTTTATGTATTTATAGGAGTCAATTCACCACTCTAGCTGCTGGGATGGTCACAGTAGGGAGTACTTCCTTAGTGCTTTGCCCAGGGCACATCTGCATGGTCTTTAACACACTTTTTGTATTTGTTTAGGAGAAAATTCAGCTATTTTCGGCTCGCCTCCTTTATGTTAATCTGGACTGTTCCAAAATTTGATTTGAAAAGAAAATCTCATGTGAGAATGACCCGTAACTACGGTGCTACAGTACAATTAGTAGTACTGTACGGTGATAAAACTTTTATTTGTTGATTATAACACCCACAAAGAATGCTAGTGTTTCACACATTAACAAAGAAGGCACCGTTGTACTTCAAGAAAGAATTCATTTCAATTTCACAAACGGAAATTGTGTTGTGTTTTTTCTACGGATGCAACACGCTGTGCAACCCTAAGCTTTGGAATTACGTACCAACAGCAGACAATGGTGTGGCTACGATTTGAAGTTTTCCTGCTTATTTACACAAGACAAGGACAGTTACTTTACTTATTCAAGGCTGTCACAAGCATTATCAATCTTTATACAAGAAGACCCCACAAAACAAACTGAACAACACTTGACATCATTGGTCTGTCTAACATATATGTCATAAAATGCTATGTTTGAACCCATGGCCCTAAGTCTGACCTGCTTTAAGAGACTCTTGAAATAAAAGAAATTACCAAAAACTAACGGACACGGATTATGAATACTGAGCTTCTCGCCCTACTGTATGTTTTGTATTTTGTATGTGTAGTGATATATGTTGATTGATGCATTAGTAATCAATTTTATCTGACCCTTGCCTCATTCATTATCTCAATTAAAAGCGGTGGTTAAAAAGGGTTAAAAAGGTTTTATACATTGTTGATATTGTAATATCTCCAATATGATTTAGTATATACTAATCATACATAAAGCTGGAGAGGTGTTTCTGTCACAATTTTCTTATTTATGTGGGAACACTTCTTACACTTGACTTTACCATCCTGTCCTTGGTGTCTATTGGTGCCACCTCTGCAGCCAGTTGACTTTTGTTTTTTCTGACAGGCCAGACTGGTCTAGTTCAGCACCAGACCAATAATGTCCTATGCATGGATAGATCACATAGAAAGGCAACAGAATTGTGGAGTGGCGATAAAGTAAGGCCCGATTAATCCCTATGTGTGCAGCAAGAGAGAAATTCAAGGTATAATTGTGGGTGATATTGGCTTGGAAAAGTTGGGGAAAACAATATAGTAGACGTTGTTGTAGGGACAGACTTAGCTTTGTTTACATTATATATATATATATATATATATATATATATATATATATATATATATATTAGTTATACGTCTGAACATCTATCCGTCTTTCGTTGAGGTTCATCAGTCACGTGTGTGAACAGTTGCTATCAATTTTCTTTGACCAGTGACTGTTTATTAAAGGTTAAAGGTAGAGTACGTACCTCCAAATTTTCGATGTCTGACATTACACCTTGGACAGAATGTTCTCTCGCAAGATCGAGACTACACTATTCTCCGCGTCCAAGGTGCACAACAATCTCCTGTTGAGATCATTGTCTTGGAGGGTGCTAAGCTATGGCTTCATGAATAATTCAAGGGCTGTTACAAAAAACACAACAAACAGTGATCCCATTTTGATCAATGGAAAACCCCTGGAAGAAGTCAAGGAATTCACTTATCTGGGCAGTAAAGTAACTGATGATGGTGACTGCACTAAAGAAGTGGACATGAGAATAAGCAAAGCTAATCAAGCCTTTGCTATCCTCAGGCCTGTAAGGAGAGTAATGTGCTCAGTGTACTCCTGTACGGAGCAGAGTGCTGGAAGGAGACAGCTCAAATCAAACACAAGCTTAATGTTTTTCAAAACAAGTGTTTGCGCAGAATCTTGAGGATCTTCTGGCCTAACACCATATCAAACAGAAGACTACATGCCGAAACAGGACTAATTCCAGTCAACGAAGAATTAGCGGCACGTAGATGGCGGTGACTACGACACATCTGCCGCATGAAGCCGGAAAGTTTGACAAGAACTGCTCTGCGGTGGAATCCAAAGGGAAAGAGAGCTAGAGGAAGGCCGAAAGAGACATGGAGGCGTTGCATAGAGAAGGAGGTGAAGAAGAGGGGTTTCTCATTTGATGATGCACCAAAAGTTGTTGCCGACAGACAGCGGTAGAAGAACTTCCTGAAGCCTTACGTGCCACTGGGTACAGAAGAGGATTAAGTAAGTAAGTAAGTTACAAAAAACATCAAGACTTTTTGTATTAAAAAAAGGAAAGCAAGGACAGTAGTTAATTAGGCTAAAAGGCCGAAAGTTGACGTAGGTTTACTGTGTTGTTCGATGGATCCTGTTTAGATTCTTCCCCCATAAACAGCAGCTTAAAACACTGGGATGTGTGCACCCACGGTATGGTGTCGCTTTTTCCATACTGTTGCTACACGCCTTTGACGCATTCACAGACGGAGTTTATCTACATACACTGCAAGACCAAGGTGAGGACAGTACTCCTCAGAGACATTCTTTTTCCAGATAATACAGTGCTCGTTGCCCACACAGTGTCCGCTCTTGGCACTGCATGCAAACTGTTTGGACTAGCTGTGAGCTTGGAGGGAACGTTCGTCTGTGCACAAGGTGTCAGCACTCCCCCTTCCATCACTATTAAAAGTGTGTCACCCCCACACTGTCGCTGGATGCCAAACTAGAAAAACGTATCGGGAAGGCCAATACTACAATGGCTCGGCTGACTCAGAGGGTTTGGGAAAACAGAGCTCTGCCGTTGCACACAAGTATACGGAGTTTGCGTACTGAGTGTCATACTGTACGGGAGTGAGGCGTGAAAAACATATGTACGACAAGAACGCCGATTAAACGCCTTCCATATTCGGTGTCGCCTGTGCATCTTAGGGCTTACTTTGAGGATAAAGTACCTAACAATGTTTTCCTAAAAAATTTTACGAAAAAGATATGGACATATCTTTTTCGTAAAATTTTTGTCAAAAGTTTCGTCGCTTCACACGTCGCTTGGCCATTCTATGTAAATGTTTGTTATCATCATTGTTATAATGCTTGTTATGTTCGCAGTTGACTTTAAAAAGGTTGACTATTGACGTTTGTATGGCGGTGCTTGGGCCGAGCCTCTTCCTCACCTACATTAAATACCCCAAGAAGAGGATTTTCTTTACTTCTCGTTTATTCGCTGATTACACTATCGTGAGTTAGAACTAGTTGATCACCTGCACTTAAAACCCGTCAAAGATACGAGTTGACCTCGACAAGCAGGACTATTAGGAGAAAAAGCTGGGTATGGCTTTTCATCTAGACAGACATCTGCCCTTCATGCAAGCCACTTAACGCCGACTCCGGGTACACCTTCCACAGTGATGTCAATAAGGGAGTGACGGAGTGTCCTCTTCCAAGTATCTTGGAGTCACACTGAGAACAGACTTATCCTTGGGAATACATGGACGGTAAATACTACAAGGCAAGCAGAGGCCACAGAAATATGAGCTTCTGGCTGCAGACCATGTGCTCCGGAAAGATCAAAGAAATGGCGTACAAAGCCTTATTTCTACCAATCGTGGAGTATGCAATGTCAGTCATCAACACTTTTTCTCTGTTCCCACTCCCACCCACTGATGGCTCCTACAATCTCTGCAGCATTGGCCAAGTAAAGACATTGTTAAATAATCTAAACCCTGCTGTCCCGATGGTGTACCAAACTGGGTCCTGAGCCAGTTCTGTGAGGACCTCAGTCCGGTCATCTGTCATCTGATGAACACGCTCTACAACACGGGCATCATGCCGTCTGCGTGGAAAACAGCCAACATCTGCCCCGTACCTAAAACAACACACCCTACGTGTAAGAAAGACTGGAGGCCGATCTCTCTGATCTCTACACTGGGAAAGGTGAAGGAACTACTCGTGCTAAACAAACTCTTCCCCATAATGAAACCATGGATCAAGGATCAGTTTGCATATATGCCTAAATCGTCAACCACTGCTGCACTGCTGAAGGCATACCAGTCCTGGGTCACTAGTCTTGACAACAAGCAGACATCAGTGGTGCGCGTGTTACTTGCAGATATGTCAAAGGCTTTTGACAAAGTAGACCATGGGATTCTTCTACAGCACCTTGCTACACGCGGTATCCCTGTTTAAATGTTTACTTGGATCAACAGCTATCTGTCTGGCAGGAAACAGCGTGTCGCCGCCAACGGTGAATTCAGCAGCTGGCATGATGTCACTTCCGGTGTACCCCAGGGCGAGTCTTGTCACCTAACCTATTCCTGGTGTATATGTCCTCTCGAACTGTCAAACACGAAACGACCACCAACATCGGTTATGCTGATGACATTGGATTGTCTCGATGCATCCCCTGTATCACTGCTGAATCCGACACCACCATGCAGGAAGAAGCTACCAACCTGGACTCGTGGGCAAGACAAAACAACATGACCATGAATTATGACAAATCGTACGAGATCAGGATATGTCTCGCCAGAATACCTCATGCCCTCCCTCCACTTACTCTGGGAGGAAAGGAGGTATCGGTCGTTACATGTGCTCCCTACTTCGGTTTCAAGATCAACTCCAACCTTTAGTATGACACCCACATATCTCACGTGACGAGGAAATAATCTCAACGCTTGCACTTCCTCCGTCTTCTTGCCAAAGGCGGAATGCCTGCTGAGGATTTAACAACAGTGTGCACAGCCCTAGTCAGACCGGTCCTGGAATATGCAATCGTTGTGTACTTGGGGTACACTATCTCACAGCCAAACACCTTGAAGCCGTACAGAAAAGAGCCATGAAGATCATCCATAGAAACAATGATGCCTCCTGCACGACTACCCTCCTGCCAACTCTCCAGTCCAGGCTCGAAGACGCAGCAGTGACACTTTTCAACCAGATGCGCTCCAGTGACCATCCACTACACTACATGGTTACAAGTGACAGGCAACAGCGGACTGGGCGTACTCTGAGGAACAGTAACAACCTCACACTGCCGGCTTGTCGAACTGAGAGACTAAGGCCCAATCTATACACAGTTTTTACCGATATCTGTGGAGATGTCGGGAGGGATCTGGAACTTTGGGGACGGGACACCCGTGGCGCTTGCAGTCATAAACAGCTATATAGCCTGATGACCCCGCGTTATATGCTAATGAGTCCTCCCGAAGTCGAGACGCATCAACACGCGAGGGGAAGCTGTCGGGGACCCCTGCTAAGCTATCGGGGACCCCTGCTAAGGTATTCGGGCGAAATTGTCCAGACCTTTCGGGAAAATTTTGCCGATATCGTAATGGGGATATTGCAGTTCCATCTAGACGATGAAAGCTGTCGGCGAGAGGTTTCCGGCTCGGCGATATCCGGAAAAACTGTGTGTAGATCGTGCCTAAGAAAATCCTTTCTATACAAGACAACAGCTCTGTGTTTGTTTTTCTATAAGACTGAAACGATGACGTATTATTTGAAACGATATTATGAATCTTTTATGATGATACGTCCACTATGTAATTTGGTTTGAAATTTCAGTTTTTATGGGGGGGGGGGGGGGTTAAACTGCGAAAACCATATAAAGCTCTCATCTTATATCTTATGCCATCTGCGTTCAAGACCCCCAAATCGACCGGGACACCAACAAGATCAACTAGAGTTCCACGACCCCATAGCTTCTCCAAATGATTCTATCTTTTACAATTGCTGTATTAATTGTGTTTGTCATTGATTATGCAAATCTGGTTCTCATTTGCATAAATTATATATCAACTTGATCATCTCCTTCACCAAACAACAGACGTGCGCAATCTATGTTAAGAAAGAAGGCTTTTATCGCATTTTCTGATAATTTATGCAAATTAGGACCTCATTTGCATAATAAATTTTCAACGATGTTCACCTGTACATCACTTTCAAATGCTACAAGTAAGAAGTTGCCGGCATTTACCAAAATGACATTATAGCATTTTCTTATTAATTTTGCAAATTAGGTCTGTATTTTGCATAATATACCTCTATCAATATTGTTCTCTTTCTCAGTTCTCAAATGCCATATGTTGCAATGGTCCTATAATTGAACTGAGCGTGTTTAGACACTTTTCTAATTAATCATGCAAATTAGATTCCAATTTGCATAACTGATATGTAATTATATGAGGCATCAATTAAACTATCTACATACCAAAAATCATGACAATCCGTCAACCCCTTCTTGAGTTATTCCATTTCAAAGTCTGACACTAAACCTGCCCTGCAGTTTCAAAACAAGTCGCTAGGGGGCCAAAACCTATACCACTTACTCTCGGCATCAAGAGCTGTCTACCACTTAAAAATCAAAGCCGCAGCATGTCTAGAACTCGAAATATCAAACCCAAAAGTTCCGCTGCAGTACCGTAACAGGTTGCTAGGGAGCCCAAAATCTAATCGTTTTCAGGTCTCATCAAAACCTACCAACATGCCGAATATCAATACAATCCATCCATGCGTTCTCGAGTTATGCTGGTCTTCTACAAACATAGATAGATAGATAGATACAAACGCTACCCAAAATATAACCTTCTTGGCGAAGGTAATAAGATCCAGCGACAGCGTGGTCTTCAATCGACACAGAAACGCCCCCAGTGTTCCTGACATGCTGTACTATCGCCGCTCCTATGTATACAGACTCAAAATTACCTACAACATCCTGCATGGTCTAGCATGCGTTGAATGCGACTTCTTAAAGCACCTGGCGACAACAGTAGAAGAGGGGGGGGGGTCGGAAGAGGGGGGGCACAATCAACGCGTCCCCCAGTTCCGTGACTAGAACGCCTTTGCTACTTTCTCTAGCCACCTTCATTTCGACGGTGTCCAGTGAAGCCTAAACCCAAACCTCTTTTTTCCCAACCCTTTCCTGTCAAGTATTTTATTTCACTAACCACGCAGTGGTGACTTTAGCCCCGCGTAAATGTCAATTATTGCCGATTTCTTGGCAGGGGAACATTGCAGAAAGGAAAATAATAAAAAAATATACTCACTAAATTCAATAAATGCGAATAAATACAGTATCTATGTCGCTAATGTTTGATGAATGGTTCATGACCAACCCCCATTTTGTACATGGTATTATAACGCCTTGTCATTTTTTATTGTTATTATTGTTAATGGGTGGGCCGACTACTCACTCTTTGCATCCAAGGGCTGAATTGCGAAGAGCATACAAAAGCCGGGCTAAATCGCAAGGGTCTTGATTAAGTTGCAATTCGGCGCCACTTAGGTGACCTCAATACTACAGTGATTGCCACAGGTGCGGCCAAGATACTGTAGTATTGAACCACTCACACCGCACCATCGCACGTGTGGCGGGTTCTTTAAAACCCTATCCAGACTTGGGGGGGGGGCCTAAAAGTGCCCGCGCCAACTTTGACCTCCTATATCTCCCAAACGGCTTGTGCTACAACAACCAAACTTGGTGAATTTTCCTAGAATATTGTTGGCAACAATTTTAAAAAAATTGGGTAAGTTTATGATTTTTCGTGTTGCCATGGCAACGGGTTTCTGAAAGGCAAATTTTACAAAAATCACAAATTTTGGTTTAAACTATGGGATTTTAAGATTTTCTATCTAAAATAAACATCTTTTCATATATCTTTAATATCTAACACATCTTAGTTAAACATTCATAATTAAATATTCATAAATTATGCTAATGAGATGACGTAATTGGTCAAAATCCAAGATGGCCGACAATATCATGATTTAAAGTATAACAAGCTTATTTTCACTCAGATTTCATCACTACGTGGTATTTTCGTACAGAAAACATTTATGTGAACGTTTTTAATCCATTTCCATGGGGTTTTAGCGTTATATGTTGAAAAAAATGTATCTTGAAAAATTTGGTTGATAATACAAGATGGCGGATAGCTAAACTACAGATGACGTTATTTTGACGTCGTTACAACAGAAGTCTTGTAACACTTAAATTTTGATAAGAAAACCATTATTGGTAACTTTTTCAGTGAGATATCTAGGTATTATGGGAATTCCCCGTTTTAGCCAAAAATATCAATTAATGACGTCATAATTACGTCATCTTACGTCATAATGATATAAAAATTTCAGGAATTATAAAACTCGATGAGCACAACTTTCCCTGCAAATTTGGTGATCGTACAGTAAGCCGTTTTGAAAATACGAAGGGAGGGGGGTCGAATGAGCCCCCCCCCCCCCCCCCCCCAGTCAAGGGAAGGCCCAAAAAGCCCAGTCTGGATAGGGTTAACGTGCCTGGTGTATGGCTTTCCCCAGACATTTTGGCCTCCATTTAACGTCATATCCGAGGGACGGCCCTAGACCAAGCTAGGTACTTTATTCCACCTGAGTAAATTGAGGAAAGTCGTATAAAGTGCATTTCACGAGGAATAATGATATTATTATGTAGCCTTTCTAAACTGACCGGTTCCGCTCGTGCCACGTCGCCCGATTAAGTTAGAAATTTCCGTGACCAAACTGTTCAGTTTCAGCTCCGTCAACCGCTTTATGTTGCTCCCGGGTGTCTTTCATGTCATCCGGTCTCTGACTAAAACAATGACTTTAAGTATGTTTCTTGAATTTGTTGAATATTAGAAAAAAAAGCAGCTTGCCAAATACGGCGGCGAACTCCTGCGTAACGACTTCGTCAGCTTTTGTATAATAGGCGGGCTAAATCGCAAGCATTTGCACCTTTGCACCCATAAGTCATGGTTCATTGTGTTATTACCTCCATGAAAAGTCATGGAGGTTATATTTTACCCAGCGTTTGTCTGTCTGTCTGTCTGTCTGTGTGTGTGTAAACAAGATAACTCAAGAATGGCTGGATGGATTGGTTTCATACTTGGTGTGTTGGTAGGGTGTGATGAAAGCTGGAAATGATTAGATTTTGGGCCACCTAGCGGCTCCCCTTGGTACTGCAGCGCAACTTCCGGTTTTGCTATCTCGGTGTTCTGAACATTCTATGGTCACGACTTTTGAGTATTAGATAGCTCTTGTATTCAGGAAAAAATGACATAAGTTTGGGCCCCCTAGTGTCTAGTTTTGGGATAGCAGGGGCATTTTTGTCAAAAACTTCTGAAGACGATAACTCAAGAAGGGAACAACGGATTTGCATGATTTTTGGTATGTAGGTACCTTAGACAATGTTGTACAAGAAAAGATACTAATTATGCAAAATAGGAATACATTTGCATAATTAATGAGAACATTCTATCATAGCAGTTTTTCCAATGTATCTCTTGTCCCGGACGTGATATGGTCGAAACATTTGGGTGGTAGATAGCTTTTAGCGTCATGACAAAGTGGGGCTAGTTTTATCCTCCTAACATTTAATTGTGGAACTGCAGGGGCGTTTTTGTCAAGACACTCCAAAGAGGATAACTGCAGAAAGCAATGACGGATTGCCTGCATTTTAGGTATGCAGGTAGATTGGGCAAAGATGTTAATAATGATATGCAGCTTATGCAAATGAGGGCCTAATTTGCATAATTAATGAGAAAATTGTATAATTCCATTGTTTGCAATAACTGGATTTCAATAAATGTAACACTTGTTAATTATGATAGGTGGAATATAAGCAGATACCAAATATGGTAATGAGGAACTTATTTGCATAATTTATGTAAAAACTGCAAAACCACTTTATGATTAATAATGGGAATTTTATAATTATGACATGTGTACGTTAGTCAATGATGAACAACACCATGCATTAATTATGTTAATGTGTTAGTCAATTGCATGAAATTTACGAAAGCTCTAAATTTTCATGGAGGTATGAGGTCGCCGAACTCTAGTTTTTGATATTATTTTCAGTTATGGACAGTTTATTACCATTACGACTACTTTATTTTGTACTTACTTCCAGCTGCATATTTATTTTATTCAGGTCAATCATGTTTTGTTAATCATTATTTCTATTTATATTTTTGCATACAAATCCCAGACGATAGTTCTGACGTTTTAGTTTGACCTCTGATCTCTCACGTTCACTTTAAGTTATCTCAGTTAATTTTGTTACTTTTCTGTTTACCAATTGTATAACTTTCGTTGATTCGTTTTTATGGTATATATTTAGATATACATAAGTTTCGGACTCCAGGAAGAATAGCGGTACCACTTCGGTGGTATCGCTAATGGAGATCCTAATGAAACAAACAACCAAACCTTAGCTGGACCGCCTCAGCAAGGTAGTTCAGGTAGTATTTACCAAGTGCTGCCTAGTCGTGATACGGAGAATCTTTTTTCTGAACTTTTCAGCCAATTCTAGTGCGATGACCGCTGTATCTCATCAGTTAGCCTTCTTGTTACTAGTACTTCTTCCCTTCTCCCTCCCTTGATTTCTAACGTTACCAAAACTGACATTAGTGTATATATTATGCACTTATATATATTTTTTTTAATAATTTGAAAAATATTACCAGTAGCATGTTAAACGACTCCACCTATTGTCTCCTGGTACATAGGACTAGGAGTTCTTTCGGGATTTTAGATATTTATATGATTAATGAGCTCACATCACCTCTCTGATTGTACGTAAGTTAACGATAGCAAATACTCATCGCTGTTGCCCTGGATAAAATTATTGTCAGCATAAATGTAAGATACATCGCATTGCTGTGGGGGCAATGGTGAGATAGTCTAATGGTATTAGTTACATTGGGATGGTTCATTCTGAAACAAATATCTGATAGTATTTTTTAAACATATGGGACCTCTTGGCACACAAGACATGTGCGCTTTTTTTTTTCAGAACCGAGTCTTCCAAAGAGACCTTGTTGATTGTGAATGGATCCGTCCCTCTCAGTTATCCATCACAGGGAGTGTTCGTTGCTCCAGAGGAGCCAGTAAATATCCCAGGTATTTTTTTCATACGATGATTAGTAAATAATTAACTGTTTGCTTATGTAAAAAAAAAAGAAGAAATATAAGGATCTAAGCTATGCTTTTGGATCCACCGTATTGAATCAGCAGTCTTGCATACTTCAAACATATTAGATATCAACCTAAAATATAATGAAACTTTACAATAAATGTTTATATTAAAAAAAAAGACATGGAAATTGGAAGCGCGGTAATTATAGGGTACTGTTGGAGTGATTTTTTTCCATTCAAGGAACTATCCATTTTGCGAGCATAGATGTCCGACGGAAAAAAAAGTCAGGTACCCCTGAAAATCAAGAACTATTGCGACATGTTCAGCAAGAAGGAAGAGCGTAGTGAGCAGGGACCACAAGGGAACGTAACATTGAACATTCTGGGAAAACAACGTCCCCTACGCCTACAAGGGCGGGATCGCCAAGCCCTCAAACTGTATATAGCAGGCCACACTTCAACGCCCAGGCGGAGGTAAGGGATATCGCTTCAGGCTCCAGACGTGGCCGGAGGACCGCCGGCAGACAGAGGAGAAAACCTGCGCTACTTTATACTGTGGGGTCAAAAAGTCAACATCCGAGCCAATGACCGTGCAGAATATATTGTATCCTATCCCGTAATATCTGATCAATATGATACTCTCCCTTTGTATTTTCTCGCTCCTTCCCTCGTTCTTCCCAATCTTTTATATTTACCTTCGCCAAGAAGGTTATGTTTTGGGTAGCGTTTGTTTGTATTATTCTGGAAGACCAACATAACTCGAGAACGCTTAAATTGATTGTATTGATATTTGCTATGTGGGTAGGTCTTGGTGAGACCTGGAAACTATTAGTTTTATGGGCCTCCTAAAGGCCTGCTACGTTACTGCACCGGCTTGATATATTGCGTTCTGGACATTTTGTGGCTATTATTTTTGAGTAGTAGACAGATCTTGATGCCAAGAGTAATTGTTATAGGTTTGGGCCCCCTAATGGCTTGTTTAAAAACTGCTGGGCAGGTAATGTTTTTTGTTATGTAGATAACAATGGCGATTCTTCCATATAATTGCATATACATTATGCAAATTGGAGTCTAATTCGCATAATTATTTATGAAATAGTCTAAACACGCTCATTTTAATTATAGGACTATTGCAACATGTGAAATTTGTAACTGAGAAAGGGAAGAATAGTGATAGATATATAGTATGCAAAATAAAGTCCCGATTTGCATCATTACTGAAAAGAAGCTATAATGCCATTGTAGTAAATGACCGGAACTTTATGTAGCACTTTGAAGTTATGTACATATGAACATCGTTAAATAATAATTATGCAAATGAGGCCCTAATTTGCATGAATTATCCAAAATACATTAAAAACCTTTTTCAGCATAAATTGCATACGTCTGTTTGGTGGAGGAGATGATCACGTTATATAATTTAAGCAAATGAGAACCTTATTTACATAATTTATGACAAATACAATAAATACAGCATTTGTAAAAGAAAGACTCAAATATAGCGAAGGTCGTGGAACTCTAATTCTCACTATGTTTCTCCCTCTCTTATTTTCCCTTCCTAATCTTCGCTCTCACCTGTCCCATCTAATCTCCCTTACTCTTTTTATGCCTTTCTCATTTGTCCGCTCCTTTCTCGACCTATCCCTCTCTCTATATATACTCATGTCCAACCAACCAGTCATATTGGTGTTCCTTTTGCGAAGTTTTTAGATGTATTTAAACACTTCTCGTTCCTCAGGTCTGAAAGTTGTGGATGGCACCCTGCGTGGCGAATATAAGGTACATTTTAAGATCAATACGCTTATACTGTATTTCTTTTTTTTTTCATTGTTAAGCATTTTAGTATATTGACTTTTACTGTAAACCTGATTGTACAATAGACACGGTTCTGCTAACGCTGGGTTCATATCTTCCTGTTCAAAGCACATCACAGAATAAAACACGGCTACGTTATCTTCTTCTTCTTCTACTGACAATTGCTTATCATTGTATAATATTCGTCTGCATCTTTGTCATTAAGGTCCAACTATTGTCAGGCAAATTCGGGGTGTTGGACATTCGTGCGACAGTGCCCAAGGTGGACGTCAACGGCCTGGGCAATACGTCACTGACCTTAAGGAGTACGTCACTTGCTCATCTCAACCGTCAGCTGGAGTTTGTGGTGTATGTCAACACCGTATTCGACATGGATGCCACGGATTACTGTAAGTAACAACTAATGATAAGTAAGAATGATTAATTGTGATTAGAACAAATCATCGATCAATTGTTCTTAGAAAAGTAGTTCGAAGATCGCATGCATCCATGGGTATTTTAATTTTTTTCTAATAAGCAGTTTTATTCAATTACAAATTGAACAACATTACCTGCAATAGTCTTCTTTCCTCAAGTTATATATTTATGCAAAAGCCTTATCATTTGAGTTAGCTGTAGGGTCCAAAATCTACATCTTTTTTTTTTCCATTATCAGAAATTATCATATAGCCAGGCGACGTAGACAATCAGAAGGCCCACTCCTTGTTGATGAACACATAGAATTTCGGGAATCCGATGTTAAAAATGTCCTACACAAGTGTTAACACCTGCCCAATGAGAAATAGTTCGAAATAATGATTTAATCGGAAGGACAGGTACACAGAACATGTACGCTAGCCAATCAGAATGACAGATGCAGAAAATGTAGCCTGATTGCCATAGTCTTCGTAGTGAAAGGTGGCTAAATACGTTAAGCGTGCTACAACCAGTGGATGACCCACCCATCCGTCACTACGGAGGCTGGCACTCAGGCTATACAAACGGTGAACAATTCCATGTCGGCTGGAGAACGGCCCAACGACGAGTAGAATCGCCCGACGTCTCCCCACACAACTGTAACATGGACTGCAGACTTTACAACGCATTCCCTTCTGCTGGTCACGTTTGTCATTACAAGCCCATAACGGCATGGATTGCAGATCGAACTAAGCATTCCATCCTTCTAGTGCACGTGCGTCGCTACATAATAGGGTCGTGTACTGCAGACCACACGAATTATTCCCTTCTGCTGGGGCACGTGTGTTGCTAACAGTCTGTGCTGCGGCGTCATTGACTGCAGAATGTACGCAGTACGAATCAAAGGCAGCAACGGGAGGAGTGGGTATAATACTTGGCAAGACCGCTCAAGATCTCCTCATAAGTGTCGAGCGACTGTCAGACCGCATCATCAAAGTCCAACTAAGAGGAAACCCGGCTATGACAACAATTGTCACCTATGCTCCGACAGAAGCAGCTGAAGATGACAGCAAGGACGCTTACTACAACCAACTGCGTGTAGCAAGAGAAGGTGTGACTCATCATGATTTTCTAGCTTTGCTCACAGACTCGAATGCACGGCTAAGCATGGACGATGTACCACACACATACAGCAGAGTGACGAATAACAACGGCCAACGTTTATTAGAGATTCTAGAAGACTATCAACTGATTGCAGCCAATACTGCATTTGAAAAGCGAAGAGGTAAACTGTGGACATGGAGGTCACCACAGGATACCTACCACCAGCTTGACTACATCATTGTAAGAGCGAAATGGAGAAACAGTGTGACCAACTGTGAGGCTTATAGCTCCTTTAGCTCACTCTACTCTGACCACAGGGTAGTCACAGCAAATGTGTCACTACGACTGCGTAAGAGCAAGCCCAACACAAACAAACAGGTGCCCAAGTACATGTGGAGTGACCTGGCAGTAGACGAGGACCTCTAAGAGCGTTGTGCTGTGGAGGTGAGGAACCACTATCAAGCACTCCAGCTAGAAGATGGAAGGGGACAGACATCAGACTATGATAAGTTCATCTCAGCTAACGCCACAGCAGCTGAAGAATGCTTGAGGAAAGTGCCAAGACAGAAGAAAAGGTGGAAGTGTCTAGACCCGAGTCTGTGCAGTGAGAGAAGAGGTTGAAAAGGCATACCAGGAGTACCTGTCTGCGAATAAATGCAAGTTGCTTCGCGAGAAGTACAAGGAGAAAAGACAGGAACTGTATGGCACCTACGCTATCATTGATCAAGAAGAGCTGACCAGCAGAATCGAAGAAGTGGAGAGAGCACACCAGGGCTCGAAACTTGGCACAGCTTGGAAGTTAATCAATGACATCACAGGCCGGAGTAGCTCACGGACATCCAAGCTGAAAGCAAGTAGTCCGAAAGAACGTGTATCTCTCTGGCATACACACTTCAGCAACCTGCTAGGTAGCCTCCCAGAGATAAGCGAGGAGGATACGCCGATCGACCCAGTCTATGAGATGCTTTGCATCTCTGAAAAAGCCTTCTCAGAAGCAGAGTATGCAGTAGCCAAGAAGTCAATCCAGTGTGGGAAAGCGTGTGGAGATGACGGCATAACTCCTGAGTTTCTCAAGTACGTTGGGCTGGATGGCATAGTTCTGAGCTCCATCAACAAGTCTTTCACTACTGGGGAGATACCAGAGAGTTGGAGG
Organism: Branchiostoma floridae x Branchiostoma belcheri; assembly: GCA_019207045.1. Classification (NCBI taxonomy): domain Eukaryota; kingdom Metazoa; phylum Chordata; class Leptocardii; order Amphioxiformes; family Branchiostomatidae; genus Branchiostoma; species Branchiostoma floridae x Branchiostoma belcheri. The sequence continues at coordinate 73,342 of JAFMNZ010000090.1, read as the reverse complement.
ACGCTCATCATTGTCCAGGTCCCGAAATCAGGAGATCTGTCAAAACCAGACGACTACAGGGGGAGCAGTCTGATATCCCTCGTGCTGAAACTCTGCAACAGGATGTTGCATAACAGACTGAGACCCGTACTGGACCCATTGCTGAGGAACACACAGAACGGTTCCAGACAAGGGAGATCTACGGTGGGTCAGATACTGGCGATCAGACGTCTGCTTGAGGGGGTTACTTCCAACAACCTAAGCTGCATCATGACATTTATTGACTTTAAAAACGCGTTCGACACAATCCACCGCGACCGTGGAAAGCTCATGAACATACTGAGAGCCATGGAGTACCTGAAAAGCTAGTGTCAGCGATAACAGCAACCTACTCACAGACATGGGCCAAAGTCAGAATCGCAGATGGAGACACTGAGACCTTACAAATACTGGCAGGTGTGTTGCAAGGCGACACACTGGCACCCTTCCTCTTCATAGTCGCTGTTGACTACGCCCTCAGATGTGCCATTGATGGAAGAGAAGAGCAACTGGGTTTCACCCTCAAGAGAAGAGCCAGTCTGAGTGTCCCAGCACAAATGGTGACAGACTTTGACTTTGCGGATGTTCTGGCGTTGATCTCAGACACAGCAGAAAGGGCCCGTATTCTCCTCGCTGAAGTGGAGCGACACTGTAGGAGGATAGGTCTACAGCTGAACGCCCAAAAGACCAAAGTCATGGCTTACAACACGTCCGACGAGAAAGTATCTTCTCTTTATGGCACGCAGGTTGAGGTTGTCAAGGACTTCAGATACTTAGGTGGATGGATTGCTACATCAGCGCATGACATCCAGGTAAGAAAAGCCCTTGCTTGGAGTGCCCTCCATGGCATGAGAAGAGTGTGAGAGTCCAACATGGACAACAAACTCAAGCGAAGACTCTTTGTCTCCACAGTTTAGTGCGTACTGTTGTACGGCTCGGAGACTTGGACTCTGACAGTACAAGATGAGAAGTCGCTCGACGGGATGTTCACCAGGATGCTTAGAAGGGTGTTAAATGTCTCCTGGGAGGACCTGATATGGAACTCCACACTGTACGGTGACCTCCCTAGACTCTCTCATAAGATCAGGAAACGGAGGATGGCGATGGCCGGACATTGTGTCAGACACAAAGAACTGGTCGCCAACCAGCTTATCCTATGGGAGCCAACAGAAGGAAAGAGAAGAAGGGGCAGAATTCGTACAACCTTAATTCACAACCTTAAAAGGGACACACAAATCAACAACATCTCCACAGCAGAGCTTCGCTCCCTCATGGAAGACAAGTCTGAGTGGAGGAAAAGGATCCATTGCGACCCGTGATGACATCCCTGATGTCCACGTTCAAGAGATTTTGGGCACGCGTACCCGGATTAGACTGACCTGGTGCATGGTGCTGCATTGCTGGAATCTGAATCTATCTTTCATGCCTGATCAGAGAGCCTACGTCAAGCGCTGCTCCTAATGCATTCAAAAGATCACCTTTCTGCCTTTCTGTAGAGTCAAGTGTGTAAGATATAAGACTCATTTCGGTAGCGGGATATATTAAGTTAATGATGACCCTAGCTTAAAACCAAGCCTGGTCGAGAGCCTCTTAGTCTTGCTGCTGTGGTTAGTGCAGTCTTTGCCCAACCCTGCAGGTCGAGATATGTCACTCATCAATGAACCAATTTTGTTATGGCCAATAGGTTGACCGCAAGGCACTGGGATATGGCTTCGACTGCAGATTTTTTTGTAACTGAAACAGGTATGGGTAGTTGTCTTTCGCCTTACAGGTCAAATGTTTGGACTGGAGAGGGACGTGTGTCGATTGGAAATGCATATAGTTTAAGTGATGGTTGAACATCGCCAGGTAGATGACCGGGGTGGTTCTTTTGGTGTTTATTGCACCTAAAGAGTGTAATAACTATCTACTATGTGGTTACTAGGATTGGTGGATAGCTCTTGCGAGTGACAATTCTACCTCTATTCAGCTACTTCAGCACTCCAATATATAAGCATACAAGTCATTGGCAGCTTGGGACTTGTTATTTTTTACAATGCTGTGCTTGCAGCAAAATGTGAATTTTTATGCAACTTTTGAGACCTACTCTTACACTACTTATGACCACCAAAATTTCAGACAATGGTGTACATATAAAATATTATAAAAGATATGTATCAGTAATATGTTAAATGACGACATTAATTAAGTTATCTAGGCCAACATCGGGGATTTTGACTTAAACGTGTGTTATTTGCCAAGAAAACATTAAAAATTTATTGTTTAAACCTAACTTAGCACATTTTGTAAAGAATATGCTGTCCTCATACCTCTGTAATGGCAACATCAAAATAACGATTTACTTTATTGACCAAAGATGTTTGCTCTCAATATTTTCTGAAATGATACCAATTTTAGTGCCCATGCGACATTAAAGTTGATGCGGGCATAAAAAAACGCCTCCTCTGTCTGAAGAGTATTAGTGCAAAATGTTGTCCTTAAGATCTTTTTATATATTCATAATAATGACCTGGAATTATTCACAGCTTATCATAGATTAATGAAACTATACATATATACAAATTACAAAAATGTAATTCTACACAACACAACGTACACAACGTTATACGGTAAGGTTAGTCGAAGAAAGCTACATTGTACTGTGGTTTGAGGGTTAAGATATTGATACCTCTCCTGCAACATAACCCCACACTTATCAACCCATACTTGTTGGTTAGAATACTTGTCAATACACATCATTTATATCTCAATGCAGAATAATCTCTTCTTGTGATCAAGTCACTGGCCTCCCAAAAGTGCATTATGGGCGAGAACGTTTTTACCACAAGAAGATATGCTATTATATTTCTAATTTGATCGTTTGTTTTATTTTTTCATTCAATAACAATACAAACATTTAAAAAAAAGTTATTTTGCCTTCCAGTGCACTTTGTTTATATGCAGCAAGAAGCAACTATTCCTATCAACATTCGTGTTAGGAAGCCACCAATTCTCTATGATCCCGGGACAGGTACATATCAAATATTATTGTTATCTTTTATGTAGCTAGTAGATAAACTAATAAAGCAGGGATGTCTCCCGCTTCAAAACTGCCATGTTGTTACTTTTTGTTGTTATGTATGTCAGTTTGAACTGGCGAACATAGATTTTCAGCATTTATGACATGTTTGTTTGTGCGTGTGTATGTGTGGGACAACGATGTCTACACGTTGAATTTGTTTTGATAGAGAATGAACTTTGAACCCTTTTATTACACCTGTATTTTTCCAAATGAAGGAATAACATTTAGACTAGCTATTCAAAGGATTATCAACAGAAGAAAATACTCTTAGAGGACATTTGCCTTCGTCGCAGAAGACAATCTTGACTTCAAATTGATAATTGCCTTTAGCCAATAAGTAGGTAATGATAACGTTTTCTTTTTATTCTAATACAGCATTGTTTTGTATAATAGGTGACATAAACGACAAGGTTACAATCATTACCAAGACCTTCCTGAGATATCCATCAGTCAGACTGCTTCTCCGTAGCATCCAGAAGTACTACCCTAACATGCGAGTAGTAGTGGCAGATGACAGTAGACCTATCGAAGACTTACAGTCAGAACATGTGGATCATTACATCATGCCTTTTGGGGCGGTGAGTATTTTTGTATGTGTTTACGTTTAACTTAGAACACCTTGGTTAATGTCAAGCTTTCAATATTCAATCGTTACATATTTTTTGATACATGCAGCGTTTATTAATCATTGGTAAAACATACTTCATCTAATGGGTCATAAGAATAATTCAATTTAACTTAAGCTTCATTAAACTTACCCATGTGTCCCAGGGCTATATCCATTTTGGCGAGACTTAAGTGTAGGTTTGATCACATATGTTGATTTAGTAATCAGGCGTCTAGACTTTGTTTGTTGCTTTGATGGGTAATCATTAGGAACGTTGCTACCTTCAGGGCTGGTTTGGTGGAAGAAACTTGGCTTTGTCCCAGGTAACAACGCCGTACATTTTATGGGTGGACGATGACTTCGTCTTCAGTGAAGAAACGAAACTGGAGGTAATGGCGGGAATCCTGGACAACAGCAATTTGGACGTAGTAAGATCTTTATTTTTTTCTGTCTAACATAACACAAAGCCAAAAGTGTAAGCTTCTCCCGATTATTAGTTAATCGTTAGAGACCCAAAAGTTCAAACAGCTCTAACGAAAATGATGCACACTTTTTAAAGCACAGTTCAATGTTTGCTGTGTTAGCTACAACGTTTCAAACTCCTTCAAAAATTGACTGACTTGAAGGGTCAGACTGCATTTTTTCTTAAGTTCTCCTTCTTGCCACAAATTCTAAAATGATAAGGGAAAATCCATTTTACAATACATTATGGCATGTTTGACAAAATTTCTGAATTGGCTTGTGTGTTGCGGTGTCGGCCACTTTTAATTTGTACGGTGTGAGCACTAATACTTAGTTTTATTAGGTCATTTCTAAAAAAAATTGAACAACTGACAGATATTTTTCCAATCAAAATTGTGTTTTGATTTCACAATAAGTGCTGAGTTTGTTAAACTAATTTTTCTTGCCTCCAACCAGAGAAAAATGTGCCTTGAAAACGTTTTTTGAATATGTCTCCAAAATGGTTAGCATTAATGGCAGGATTAAGCCAAGCATTTTGGAAGTCATGTCTAAATAACAAGTCTTGTACATGGACATTTAAGTTTTATTAAAGCTGAACAGAAGAATTATATGTTTTATTTAATGTCATTCGGGATACTATGTAATATAAGCCAGTATTTTATCAATTGTGTCCGTGGATCAGTGTAAAGTGGAAAGACTCTACGTTTAGAAGATTAACAGATGTTTTTGGTACGCCGAGTGATACTTTGCAATTATTCAAAAGCACAAAGTCCGAATCGGGAATTCCATTTGATACTTTGGGTTGCTCTAATGATATACCCTAGTCTTTAAGTAAGTTGCATTGATACATAATGTTCAAATTGTCGCTGTACTTTTGAAACCTAACAAGGACAGGACGCGGAGAGGAAGGGTATGCCTTTTTGCCAACACGAGAGGCTCTTAGGATGCGAATTTTTTTTTGTTCCAGTAACATTTTGGTGGTCCTGGTTATATATCCTCTGATATTTTCATTTTGGCATTCTGGTATTCCATGGAAGACACGATCTCTTCCTTTTACAGTTATTCCAAGGACTTCGACACATTAAAGAAGAATCGATTTAATGCAACTGTTAAATTGCTCAAGAGCAAGTGGGATGAATGGGTTGAAGTTTGTTTATAAATATTTTGATTTGAAACAAGCTTTTAATATGAAAGACTTCTTTCAACCGTAGTTGTTTGATGGCGCGGTTAAGTAAACATGATAAGGTTAAATCCACCCCAAGGTATGTGGAGGATGTTGTAATATCAATTGTGCAGCCCTTTATGTTATATATATAAGATAGGGGTTGGCTGTTGGTACGCCAATTTTTCGAGAATATTGTCATTTTAGTTTTATTTTAATTTATTGATAGATTCCAACAAAATTGATCAAGTGTTCTTATACATTATTTAAAGCGTGACTCAGATTATCATAGGACCAGAAGTTCATCCGCCCAAACTAAACTGTTAATAGGTGCGTACACTGAGAGTGTCGAGTGATCGTGAACTAAATATGTTTGGAATATTGTTAACGTATAAGTTGAATAGGAGGGGGCTAAGGTGGCACCCTTGACTGACCCCATAGGTTGATTGAATTATGGTGACAGGCCTATTGGCGTTTTTATCCAGTAATTTACATTAAACGCTCGTTCTCATTGAAATGTCGTAAATGGCATTTTCTGGTCGAAAAATAAATCGGCTTTATTTTCAGTGAAAACTATGTGGTTGTTTAGGAAAAATCCTCTTTTAACCATAGCCAAAAAATGGCAACTTATTATTATCGGTCCCATAGGCAATGCATTACAGGGCATGTAACAAACGTTACCGGTAACGTTTGTTATAACAGTAGACTTTACCCTGTTTTCTTCGAAATGACTCACCTTATTGACCACATCATTTAGGTATAAGTGGACGTCCCCAGGAACATTTAAAAAGTGGGCAGCTTTTTTACACCAGGTCAAATAGAAAGCTTAGACAGCATCGAACAATGGTAAAGTTTGTTACAGTCATTTCTGTACCGAGAAAAACTATACAGCGTCACAAAAACGGTCATTTCTAGTCTTATACATGGATAATATAACCGTGGTAACCATCGTACTCGTGGTGGTAACGTTTGTTACCGAATCTGGCGACAGGCATAAACCACCTCACACTGCCTCCAAGATCAGTGACAGGAGCGATCTGACGTGATCGGGCAAAGGGCCTAATCAGCTGGTTTCACCTACCGAACAATTATTCTGGGATATGAATTGTTAAATTTTTGGCTACTATTTGAATTCTTCGTTTTGTCTCAGGCGACAGCCATTTTATAGGGTGTGAAATCCCACCCGTGGCTATATAAATCTTCTAAGCCATTAACCAATACGAATGTTGGTGTGCATCTTTTCTAAAACATTCCAGTGGTTGTGGAAAAATAAAGGAACCAGTGATGTTGTCTATAATTTGCTCCATATCAAGGCGTAAAGTCAGGCGACAGCATTTCGACATTTAAATGAGAACGAGCCTAAAGTATATTGATCTTGATACTGATTTTGAAGAATTTTCCCAAGTGCCTGATAACAAAGCTTGTAAAATAGACCAGTGAGGCCAGACCAAATCAAATGCTTTACGGAAATCAATGAAGTAAGTATATAATTTACTTGCAAACTTGGGGATTTCTATGTCAATTAGTGTTTTAAGCACGAGAACATTATCGGTTGTTCGGATTTTTTTTTAATGAATCCTGATCGGAAAGGGGGCAAGAGGGTTTCTCTTTCTAGTTTATGCTGTAGTCTTTTGAATGTGAATAGTTAATAGTGGACCTGCATGCCTTTTTCCGTTAATAGTTACGAGCCATTTTAATTCACCGTTAATCGTTACCTGCTCTAATTCAACGTTAATCGTTATCGGTATATTTTTCGTGAAGCGTTATTGGTCGTTTTAATTCAACGTCAATCGTTATTTGTTATCCCGAATTTACCGTTAAACGTTACCAAGAAATTATTCGTTACAAGTTAAACCTACGTAGTCAAATGCCAGAGTCCCTGAAAATGCGGGAAATGGCGTTTCCAAGGAGGTCCAGATTTCAAAATTTCCCGGTCTCCGGCGTCGGCATGGTAAAAGTACGTTGCGGAAGCGTCGCCCTCAAAAACGAAGGAAATTCATACAGATTTCAGTGTCAAATGTAGGTTAGTTTCAGGCAAAATGTACTCCTCGAATGCAGAAAATGAGGTTTCTCCGGACGTCCCTTGCGACGCGTCGGCTTGCGCCTTTGGCGCACACGACGACATGGGGAAAATAGGTTGGGGGACTTTTTATCTCTAATAAAACATTTAATCTAGCTTCGTCTGTCTGCAAAATTTGTCCTTCAAAATGCAGGAAATGGCACTTCGGACGGTCCAGATTTGGAAATGTCCCCGGATTTATTTACCAACGTCTTGTGTCTTCCGAGCTCGAAATGTCAAATGGTCAAAAATATGTCGGGGGTAGAGATGAAAGCTATAACCATGTATATGTGTAATATTGATGAAAAAATGCCATAAAGCTAGCTTAGTCTGACGGAAAAATGAGCGGAAAAATGCAGGAAAGGGCATTTCAGAGGATCGTGACTAAAAAATTTTCCGAGGGGAGCATTACCCCAGACCCACCCCCACTAAGAATGCGTCGCGCTTTCGGCACTCCATGTGCTGAAAATTGAATCAGCAATAGTTAATACCCCCCCCCCCCCCCATGCAGACCCTCTTAATAAACACAGCTGTAGATGGTAAAACATCTGTAGCTTTTTGGGCTCGCGGATTCACTACTATTATACATAGACACTAGCATACTCTGACTCCATTGATCGGGGAACGTCCCATATTGCAATTATAAATCAAACATTTTATCAAATTGCAATGTTGGTTGAGGAGACATAAGGTTTTAAGGTTACATAGTCCCTCTTGGATTTTTTCTACTGCAATATCAAAACTAGAGGCTTTTCTGTTTGAAGCTCTAATAATGTTGCAATACCAACTGCATATTCTTGTCGCCCTTTGTCTATCGTAATATTGCTATTTATGGTCTTAAAATTGTTCAACCATTTCTCGGTCGATATCCCTTCGTTTGTGTCCAATCTATTTCCATTTTTGAAATTTCGTAACTTTTATCTTTTTCCGTGATGATTTTAGTTCTTCTTTAGATAATCTAGAAATGTGCGTCCATTTTCATTTCATGATGATGTTATTTTTGTCTTCTTGATTAATTTTTTTGTATCATTTCACATTGCACAAATCGACTAATTCTCTAAACCATCTTTTTAACGTTGTCTGTATTTAGCCTAAGTTTTATATTAATTTCTGAAGCGTTTTCGCCAAAGTCATCAAAAAGCTAGTAAGTTAGCTGATTTTGAGTTCAGATCACCAAGGAGGAGAACATGTGCTAAGATATGGAATTTCGCAACGACCTCCATTAGATCTTAAAAAATGGTGTTCTTTTTGTTGTGAATTTTAGTGAGTTTTGAGGAGTTAGGTACAGACAGTATCACATTTACCTCTAGGCCAAAACAAATCTCGTTTAATTTGCACCACAGGATGCCCGGATCATGACTTTTCAGTTTCGTAATACCTTTGGAAATACTTTGTCTAAAAAGGACAGCGACCGCACCGGAATCTTGTCTGGAGTGTTTCCTTAGTTTACTGCGGTCACTACGACAGTATTGGTATTCATCAACATGAAAATTACCATTGGGTTTAAATCACAGTTTCCTGAATACAAACTATGTCATATTTAAATACATCTTCTAAGAAGTCTAACTCTACATATTTTCTTGAAAAGGCTATCTTGAATGTTCCAACTGGCCAAACGTAAGGCCACATCGGTAACTGTATCTGCATCCGTATAGCCGGTATAACCACACTTCGGCGTAACATACCAGCTTCACAGGTACACTGCGAGGCAGCAGCTGGTTGTATTACACTGAACGACCCTTCACACCTAACTTTTGCAAATCTATCTGCAAGCGTTCTTTGAAACTATCCAGACTATACCTCACACTTGAATCGAGCTGGCCCGGCAAGTCTTTACAACACGAAGAAGAATGGTCCCAAAACATCCCTTGCTGAACTAACGACGCTACTTTGACTGGAGCTGGCGTCGTTTAGTGGCGCGGCGTGTTCACTTTGACACCGAACCTGAAAAAATAGTGGACCGGATGTTGGGCCGATTAGAAAATGGACAGATCATACCGGTATCACGGCGGCATGCGTTTTTGAGGTGTATTGATCACTGAAAAGAACAAGAGCAAAGTACAAGAGAGTTGACAGCAGGGTTGTAGCCAGCACCTGTCCTTCAGTCCTTTGAAGGAATTTTGCAGCTGGGGACTGAAAAACTTTTTCCCCATTCCGTCCCCTGGGACAGACAAAAATTGATATGTAAAGGTATAAAAAAACTCAAGCCCATGTGTTCTTCTTCACCAAAACAGATGCCATTGAACAGCTTAGTCTACAAGCAAAATTTGCACCTCAAAATGCAGGAAATAGTGTTTCAGATGGTCTTGATTTAAAAATTTTCTGGGACCCAGAACCCCTAGAAATGACGCGCAACGTCATACCATGACTTCGGTGCTCAATAGGGTTCCCATTCAAAACCAAGGGGACTGAAAATGATTTCAGGCTGGCTACAACCCTGGTTGACAGTCATTTTAACCAGTTTCTACGGACAAACTTGCAAGCTTAGTCTAACTCAACAGCTACAGTTATCGTTGTTTACGTTCATGTAGGATACCACACCAAACAAATTCCAGTGTACCAATGTCTAGTACCGTCCATTCACAAAGAGGTTCAGGTCCAGACCTCACCTGGGCCTCTAGACCTGGACGGTACCTCCTTATTAGTTATATTTGATATTCCTTCTTTTTAATTTGATTGCCGTAGGTTTCTGGCATAGTTGGAGAAGGGAGAATCAGTACAGGGAAGATGAAAGTGTTCCCCGGGACAGACGGTGGCGCATGTGTCTCCAGAAGGAACGGCAATTATGGTCAAGTACCCGGATTCCCAGACTGCTATCTTACAGATAGATTGATCAACTTCTTCATGGGTCGATCGGACGAGATTCGCTCTGTCGGTTTTTATCCGGCGTACACCAGATATGCTCACTCAGGTATCTCTATACATTTATCTTTGTCTATATTGTTATGTTGTGTTTTCGTCACACTCGTTCTTATTGAAATGTAAAAACATGACGATTTTTTGACGACGTCTCAGGGGAGTCGTCAAGTGGTATATATTGCAGTCAGTCTGCAAAAATTCTAGGAATTGCACAGGCATTTTTCCACGGAATGCAGTATGCTGGGTATGCAAGCCCATGCCCCCCCCCAAGTCTGTTCCAGATGTATCTCTGGTATGCAATGGTGGAATGTAGGTCACACTTGCTCCCTGGAGGAATTTGTCCTTTGAAACTAGATGGGGAAACTCTGCACAAAGGATCATGTTGTCTTGGTCGTTATGTTATATGTTATGTAGGATACATTTTCTTTTCTAGAGCTTGTTCAAGCCATATGCCACAGGCAGACAGAAAATACTTCATATAAAGGTCATGATCTTGAACGATGGCATCCAAATGGTTATCATATTCAGAGCCAAATATAATTGTTCAAGGCCTATTATACTATCCAAGGACTGGAATATTACGAAGTAGGACATCCATGTGGGTTAGGTGCAAGAAAGTCATGCAAGGACGGAAGTGCTGGAAACAGTTGGTTCTTCCTTATTTTTTAATCTCCTGTACACACTGTAGTGCTCAGCTGTTGGTTTGGGTTATTGGCAGACCATTGTGCTGTACCAGGGATAGTACAGGCTGCATTCCCGACCTAGATTCAGGCTGCATTCCCGACCTACATTCAAACTGCATTCCAGACCTACATTCAGGGTGCATTCCCGACCTACATTCAGGCTGCATTCCCGACCTACATTCAGGCTGCATTCCTGACCTACATTCAGGCTGCATTCCCGATCTACATTCAGACTGCATTCCCGACCTACATTCAGGCTGCATTCCCGACCTACATTCAGGCTGCATTCCTGACCTACATTCAGGCTGCATTCCCGATCTACATTCAGACTGCATTCCCGACCTACATTCAGGCTGCATTCCCTACCTACTTCAAGGCTGCATTCATGGCATAGAATCAGCCTGCATTCATGACCTAGTCTTTGGATGGAGTAGGATTCTCCATGTCATGTATAAGGTATTCTGATCACCGTTGGGTTTGGGGCAGTGGTTCTTTTACGTTAGCGTTACAAATGAATTACACTGAGCACTCTACACAAACCCAATGTCCCTGGAATGCAAGATTGTAAGGCTAGGATAATAGCTGGCTTGACGACCCACCACATATGACCTTGCATTTGTTGAATCTATTTTACATTGGGCACAGAATATTTTTCTCTGTGACTCTGAATATGATCATTCAAAATTATCACATTGACTTGAAGTACTTCCTGTCTACCTGTGGTATATGGCTTTAACAAATCAGAACTCACAGTCACAGCTCATGGATGATTGACATTTTGACTAAGCATGGAGTTGAGACTCTGGAAATTAAGATGTAACATTTCCTGCCTGCCTATGGTATATGGCTTCCAGTTGACCTGAGCTGACCCAATCACCCCCCTCATCCCAGCTTCCTACCACATGAACCAAATTCCATTTCACATTCATCCCGGCTAACATTCCATACATGCCTGTGTACATGCTAGGCTACCATTCCATACATATACCCGTCGAAACATGCCTGTACAATTCCTAGCTATATAGAATGTATGGCATTCCCTATCAGTTGACCATGGCTGACCAAACCATCTTCCTGATCCCACATGCAAGTGACTTTCAGTTCTGCCTGTAAGTGTCAATGTGTCTGTGTGATTGTATTTAGCCATGTGGATTAGGTGCAAGAAAGTCATTCAAGGACTGAAGTGCTGGAAATAGTTGGTTCTTCATTTTTTTATTCTCCACTATATACTGTAGTGCTGGCTGTAGGTTTAGGTTACTGGCAGACCATAGTACATTTCTGCTGGCTGTAGGTTTATGTTACAGGTGGGCTAGGTGCCAGGGTTAGCGCGACAGGGAAGTTCCAATCTATGCACGCGCACCTACCTGCCAAACCCGTTCCAATGCTATTTCCACATTTTGCACTGGTCAAAAAACCCTAAAACAGCCACCGTCGTCATGGCAATGTATGTTTTCCATTGCCAATCTTGTTGTTCGAAAAATAAATCGGCTTAATTTTCAGTGAAACCTACCTGATTGATTAGGAAAATTACTCTTTTAACCATAGCCAAAAAGGGCACCTTATCATTCTCTAACCCATTTACTATGTATTACAGGGCAGCGCAGGTAACAAGCGTTACCGGTAATGTTTGTTACAACAGTAAACTTTACCCTTTTTTAAATTATCAACATTTTTGGCTACATCATTTAGGTATAAGGGTACATTGACACCAGATTAGATAAAAAGATTAGAAAGCATCTAACAATGGTAACGTTTGTTACAGTCATTTCTGTACAATATTGTGTCAAGCATGGCGGGATACAAAGGCAGTTAACAACCCTTTTTTGATTCTTCATAAAGCCAATAACAGCAATTCCTAGTCTTATACTTGGAAAATCTAACCATTGCAACCGTCGTACTCGTGGTGGCAACGTTTGTTATCGAACTTTGCGACAGGCATGAGGCACACAGTGTCAAATACCAGTGACGGGACCGAACTGACGTGATCGGTAAGAGGGCCTGGTTAGGTGGTTTTACCTGCGGAACAATAATTCTGGGAAAAGAATTGTTACATTTTGGCTACTATTTTAGTTATCCGTGTCTTCACATGCGACAGTCATTTTCAGGGGTGTGAAATCTAACCAGTGGCTATAGTAATCTTTCAAGCCATTAATCAATATTAATATTGCGGTGCATATTTTGTAAAATATTACAGGAGTTGTGGAAAAACGAAGGGACCAGTGATATTTTTTGTTTATAATTCATCCATATCAAGTCGTTAAGGCAGGTGACAGCATTTTTTACATTTCAATGAGAACGAGCCGGTAGTGTGTGTGTGTGTGTGTGTTTGTAATTCCAGAATGCCTAGATGGATTGTCTTAATATTTGGCACATTGGTAGATCTTTATGAGACTTTAAGCGATTGGTTTTGAGCCCGCTAGCGTATTGTTACGGTACTGCCGCCTAAAAGCTGGATTTTACATTTTGAGTTCTGGACATGCTCTGATCGTCATTTTAGTATATTCGGTATGTTTGGTGTGACGAGATAAGGTGTATAGGTTTGGGTCATCTAGCGGCATGTTAGGGACTGCAGGGACCTGTTTAGGGTCTATAGGGACATTAAACATCGCTTGCTACAATTTCTACCAAGGGCCAAAAGCATTAGTTAAACATAAGTTAAACAGCATAGTTACTTACGTTACTGGTGGTTACATACGTTACTGGTGGTTACATACGTTACGGATGCCATGTGATTCTAATTGCCATCCGTCTCAGTATGTTTACCCAACTGTGCTCTTTTTAAAGCAAACCGGGGGTTAACAGACTGATCAAGGTTTAATGGTTGCTTCTTTAGAGATGAATATTATCATTCCTACCATTAAAGGACATCGACCTCCCCCTTCTTTACTTGACCGATTCACATGAAAGTCAGTTAGTGCGTCACCAGTGCTCAAGAGGGACAGGGTATTGCGTGATGTATCTGTGAACAGCTAAGAAAAGGGTAGAGCGATTACTTCACCCAAGTTGACTATTGTAAGGTCACTCAAGAATAAGAAACTTGAAAGGGAAACCACAATTGAGAACTATACCGTACAAAGTGCATGCAAAAGTGAAATCTGGGCCACTCCAGGCAACCCTGGCCATGTCATGTCTATCCCCGGTTTTTTAAGTTGTTCAGGCGGGATAGGCCACACCAGGAATGTGTGTGTGTGTGGGGGGGGGGGGATGCCAAGTACAAACCTGAGTGTGGACATGCATGCTCGCAGGGTGCACGGTCTAGAAGGCAGAGACCTACAACTGGCATGGGTCCAACTGCATTGCAATGGCTCCCCAGGACTATCCCGGTAATTGTATTTGGTTTGGTCTATGATCCCCGTACAGAAACCACAAACAAGGTGTAGATGAGATGTTGAATGACCTGGTAACCGCAGTGGATAGCATGCACAGCAATCAGCCTCAAGTTGGGATCTTGCTCTGTGGTGACCTGAACGGACTACCATTTTGTCGATAACAAGCAGTTCACCCCTACCTACCTACCTACCTACCTACCTACCTAGTCTCTTGACCGCCAGGTCGTTGGGGGATAAGGTAGCCTTGAGGATACTCACCTCACTTTAGGCAACTAGTTAAGCAAGCTGCAAGAGGCATAGCGATTGGTCGTTGTGATTACTAATATCCCTGGATATTACTGCAAACCATGGATAATCCCACCAGTAGGTCGTAGCGACCATGCATGTGTTGTACTTCAGCCTGAAAAACCTGTCGTGAAACAACCAGCTGCCAGGGTTTCTGGACAGAGTAGTGACGCTTCTACTGAGTCAAATTACAACAACAAAGTAAGTTCTTTTTATCAGTTTTGTTGTGGGGTACGATGTGAAACCTCCTTAGCCACAGCCTTAGCAATGGCCTTAGCAGCGATTTTGTCGCTACAAGCTGGCAGACGAGTCTTTGTTCACACATTCATGTCTCTGGATTTCATTGACGGATTTCGATTATTTAAAGTTTAATATGCAGGAAAAAAGGGGACGGCAAGTTTTACTCATTAGGCAATTCCCCGTAGGTAATGTGAATAAACGAAAGATGTTGGAAAATAAATCATACATTTTTGACGAGAAAATCACTAAACAGTCTAAACAGTCAAGCAGTCATAATTTTGTGTTGGATCATGATATCGAAAATCAGTTGATAGCTTTATTATTCTCTTAGCAGGTTTTATTAGCCTGTGAATTTTGATTGAAAAATATGGACGCTCCCCCTGGCTTAAAACACGAAATTTCCAGATCATGTAGATGGTGATAGGTTGGTAGCCGGTAGAAAGCTACTATATCATAAATGCTGGACGTTTTCATTGACCGCCGTCATGTTTCATGGCACATTTTGTAAGTGTTTTGTATGCACTATTGAAAAGTGATTTCTGTGTCTTCCATGCACAATTTATTTGATAGATAAAAAACATATAGTTGGAATCGAAATGAAAAAATATTGGCTAATCTGCATGGAATTAAATTTAATAGGTTTCTTGCTATCTGTATGCACTGTATACATATTGTATTCATCAGTGTGCAGTTACCTCTGTGCAGTAACTTGCAGTAAAGTTAAGTGTTATTTTAAGATTTGTTATATTTTCCTTGCCTAATAACCAAATTCATCAATGGAGGAGCAATAAAGTTACTATACATCTGCCGGACTTTTTAAACTCTCACAGGTATACCCTCAAGACGTCTCGCGATCGCAAAATTGAACCAAATATGGAATACTGGGCGTATACCGATTGTAATCCTGTCACCATGACTGACGGCGACAAAGGAGCGCGACATCCATGCAGGATGCAGGCCTATCCCAGATAGAGTACGCTTGGGATAGATCAACCGATTCCACGGTCCGGCAAGGGTGTTCGAGGAATGTCCCCTTTTCCCGAAAACTGTAAAATTTCCCGGATCACCCCCCCTCCCAAAATATCAATACTTGGTGGGTATATCCTTTAACAAATAATAACATAGCATTTTTAGGCCATCTCTGTTCCACTTGGGCTGTTTCTGACAGAAGTGTTTGAAATAGAATGAGGGGTTCTACCAAGTTCTATTTGTTCGAAAGGCGTTTGATCATGATCGGTCGGCGTGCTTACACAGAAAAAAACCCCTAAAGATCGGTGACCACATACCTCCATGAAATGTTATGTTTGCCTGGAATGGGCAAATGGTTTCTCATTTGCATATTTTGTATGTGTTTATGTTTCGCATAAATCACACGAGTTACATTTATCTAAGTCCAGATATGGAAACAGTGAAATTATACAATTTTATCAATATTAAGAAAACTAAGCCATCATTTACAATATATGCATACTTTAGTATAAATAATTACCAAAACAACCCACATGCCCCAAATGTTGGAAATCCAACATTCATTTCTTTAGTTTTCCATTTTGATATGTTTACACAGAAAAAAACTTAATGTTAGGGGCTCAAACTTGCCCCAGCTTGTCTTGACCTTTAATGCTTCCTGTCCCGTTAAAAGCTAACTGTCATCTAAGTATCTGTTGCATCCTAGATTGTCAACTATCCTAAAAGCGCTTTTAGGATAGAAGCGCTTTTAGGATAGACCGGCATCCAAAATGTGCTTCTATCCTAAAAGTGCTTCTGGGATATCCAGAACACGTCGCAAGCGAGGAGCGCATTCTGGATAAGCCGGCGTGTTTATCCAGGACGTGAACTTGTGGGAGGAGCTTAATGTCTTAGGAGGCGGAGACTACTAGTATGTTGCATGTGATTTTTCTTAGTCAAAAGGCCGCCATCATTGTTCTCCCCACGCGGTCACTTCCGGGTATGATTGTGATAGTAGATCGCATATACTTACACCAAATCGGCGTAGTTTGCACAAACCAAATCATTTTTGGGGACTCCGGGGCCGGTCTAACCCTCACATAATTACGTAAAATCTAGGTTAAGCCGTTGCTTTATAAACTGCGGATTTCGATCACGTAGATTACGGCAGGTGTCGCGAGGTCGAACTAAATATGGAAACTTTGGTGTAAACAATTAATCACTGGAAGTGACCACTGCCATTTTCTCGCGACGTGTTGACTGCATGGACCCCACACTCCGAGGTAGTATCGCGATCTCCGGTTCGATGGTTTGAAACAAAACCAGATGCTGAAAGTCAGCAAACCATTAACAAAGTCAACCTGCACAGGAGAAGACAGATGTCGGCCTCCTTCGACAGAAGCGCATTCAGGATATCCAGAATGCGCTCCTTCGCTTGCGACGTGTTCTGGATATTCTAGAAGCGCTTTTAGGATAGAAGCACATTTTGGATGCAGATCTATCACAAATGTGCTTCTATCCCAAAAGTGCTTCTAGGATATCCAGAATGCGCTCCTTCGCTTGCGACATGTTCTGGATATCCCAGAAGCGCTTTTAGGATAGAAGCACATTTTATCCCAGAAGCGCTTTTCAGGATCGACGACAATCTACTATTCTTGTTAGACGAACATCCGCTTCTATCCCAGAAGCGCTTTTGCGATAAAATACAACCTGGGAACTGAATGGATTGGGGAATTGATCAATGTGCAGCTGGACGTTTTCATTGACTTTTGTCATGTTTTATGGTACATTTCGTATATATAGTACTTTTTTAATGGTACATTTTGTAGTACATCTTGGAATGCACTATTGAGAAGTGCTTTCTGTGTCCTCCATGCACAATTAGATGGATAAATATCATATAGTGGGAATCAAAAGGATAAAATAGTGTTTAATCTGCATGGAATTAAGTTTGGTAAATTTTCCACTATCTGTGTACACTGTATACATATTGTATTCGGCAGTGTGTAATTACCTCTGTGCATTAACTGAACACGAGGGCGCGAGGACGTCTCTCGATCGCAAGGTCGAACCAAATATGGAAACCTTGGCGTAAACAATCGCCGCTTGCGGTCCTGTCAATCAACATGACTGACGGCGACAAAGAAGCGCGTCTGGGATATCCAGGATGCGCTCTGGTTTAGAGCGCTTTTAGAATAGAAGCACATTTAGGATGCAGGCCTATCCCAGAAGTGCTTCTATCTTAAAGGCGATTTTAAGATAGAGCACATTTGGGATAGTACAGTATCAAACCCATTTGTCTAGAACAAGAGGTAAAATTACAAAACTGCTATAATGGAATATTCTCAATTATCAAGCAAATGTACTCCTATTTTGCATAATTTATATTTTGTTTTGTACATCTTTGTCTAAGTTACATAAGTATCTAAAATCAAGAAAGTCAGTTTCATGAGCTATCCGGAATTTTTCTGCAAAAATGTAGATAACAGCTGCTAACTATATAGGTATCCCAAACATATGCCATTTCTTTTCGAGCACAAGGGATATCTAACACCCCATAACCTTGTTAAGGTCACAGGATATCAGACCCGGAAGTTCCACTGCAGTATCAAGCCGCTAGGTGGCCCAAAATCTAATCATTTTCAGTTTTTTGTCACTCTTACCAGCACACTAAGTATGAAACGAGTTCATTCAGCTGTTCTGGAGTTATTTTTGTTACCAAGTGACAGACAAGCGCCAGTAAAAATATTATTTCTATGATATTTATGGTCCAAAAACATATGGTGAAATCGGCTCGCTCTACCCTTGAGCAAATGCAAATTTCAGGTCATTGGGCACAGAGACGATGGGGATCTTTCTTACTTAGGACAGCAAAAAAACAGCCTAGGGGTTAGACATTTCACCAACGCTGTAATGTTGTATGTTTTATTCCATTTTCAATTGATTCTAAAATTGCTATTAACAGAAAGATATACTAGTTATAATTATTACGATCGTTTTCATTATTTCATAATATTTACCAAGTTTAGTAACTTTTTTTATTTATCGCGCAGTATTTTTCCTGGAGGCACTGGGAAAGCTTCGGATGGCTGCTTGCAAAGGAATTCACATCATCCACAACTCAACAAGGACCCCGATATACAAAAAATACCGATACGGTCATGACATGGACGAAAAATATAAAGATTACATATTGAAGATTAGTTACTTTAGATTCAACATGGACTGTTGGCATAATTAGTGACAGATGAAGTGCTCGGATGCCTGATCAATGATATTCACTGGATGCCTAGTTATCACTCGGGCATTACCATCTCTTGCTAACAAAAAGAAACGTCAAACTAGATTGTTTAACCTATAAACTTATCAGCTGCAACCTTGCATCTACTGCGAAGTAAATAATAACTTGCAGCAAAAATTACAAATTATGATTTGTGTAAAGTACTGACTTTTAAGGCTCATCCGCCGCTATTATGCCATACAAAGTCAAAAGGATTAACGTCCAAGAATTTGTCTAAGATTAGGCTACCTTCAAAATCAAAGCTTGCTTAACGAAGAGAAAATAAGAAAAAAGTAAGTGAGACTATAAAATTTCTCTTATAGTATTTTTCTCAGACCAAGCTGTGCTTTCTGTTGGTACGAAAAACTTAAGATAAGTTTTCTTGTGATGATAATGTTTCTGTGGTATCGCATTCATATCTATCATATATTCATTCATATTCATATCTAGCTTCAAACAACCCACAAATGGTCCTTAATCTAAGAAACATAATCTTATTCTAGACCAAAGATTGAATATAAGATTCACTTTCTTGAACAATATATTTGATTAACACAATAATTCCTGGTGTCAAATACTTGTAAATAGCAAATCATAAATACCAACTACAAACATGTTGGAGGAGGAAATCTTAACAAATAGTAGAAAGGCCGACATTTGCTTGAGAGCAAATACAGCATATTTAAAACAATCTCCCTCCCCATGCAACAATAGACTGTTTGAAAATCACACATGAGCAAAACAAAATTCCCTGTGGAAAAAGGATTTTTTTTTACTTGCACTCCATGTGAATTTCCACAATAGACCAGTTCAGAAATACTCCTACTGAAAACATGGTCTTTTGAATAGGAAACCCAGTACAAAATTAAACTTAGCAAAAATGTCCCCCGTTCATACAAAAGGTAAAATAGACCATACTAAAACTCTTTCGCTAAAAAACGGAAGTTGAATCATCACCCGTCCAAAACTCATTTTGAAAAAAAAAGCTCTGTGCAAGAATGAACTCTTCGTGTGATACCCCTATGTAAAGTGCAGCTGGTCAAAAATAAATCCTCTAAAATAAAACTTTGACATTATCACCAAATTCTAAAAACACATTTATACCCCCCTCCGTCTAGGAATGGACTGTCCCAACGAACCCATTGTAAAGTTTCAAAATAGACCAGTCTAAAAGTCCAAAGATGAATTTAAAAAAAAACACCTCCGTACAAGAATAGACTCTTCCTGATAACACCAAGCTCGTTGTTGGGCTACCAAATCCTCCTCAGGATATTGATTAAGTCTAAGTGATTGGACTGGTGAGGTGAGGTGAAGTGATTGGTTACCTACTTGAATTAGTTGTATAGATATGTCCAGGCTTGCAAGTGAACTCTTTAGGTGGGATCAACAACCTTGATGTCGTTGACCACCTTTGAAAATTGGAAAATTCTCAAATATATTATTTTCAGTCGTCCATACATATGATTATTTAACTAATCATCTAGAGCACATCCATACCAATTTCAGGTCATGTTATTGTAAAACGAGGGTTCTGGAAAATGTCATATTTTTGTCATAAAATGCCAGAGAAATCGGAAAAATTAGGCATTTTGTTCTACTGTATGCCAAACATTGCAATTGAATCCATGTGGGCATGTGTGGAGGGCATTTCAATACCAAATCATTTCAATACCAAATCTAGATTGGTTCGTTGTAAAACGAGGGTATAGGAGCCACATTGTTCTGTATTTATTTTTAAATGGCCAAAAATCACTATTTTAAGCATTTGTTGTACCCTTTGCCAAAACTGTTATTTAATCAGTGTAGGCATTTGATCAAGGCCCCTTCGTACCAAAGGTCACTTAGCTGTAATACCAGGGAACAGGGAGCCAAAATATACATAAAAATGCCCAAACCTCAATGAAATTATTTTAAATGCAGATATTTAAAAAAAAGGAATCTCGGGGTATTGGACCACTCTACTCTTGTGTTAAATTTCAGGACATTTGGTCCAGGAACGACGGAGATGGAGCGCTTTGCAAATTTGACAGGGAAAAGGAGAAACAATATTTACAGTATAAAATGTTTATGACCACAACTTTAGCTTAATGTTTAACTATGAAGTATGGTCACAATAGTAATATTCTTTGAATGGAAATACTTCTACGGTCGACTGTACCAGAGATGAATAATTATGGCATGATTTACTTTACTATCATATATAACATATAACCAAGGACCAAAAAAATTCATTTCCAATCAAATTTCCAATTATTTCTCCTAATAAACATACAAGAAGAAAGATGATTCACAAGTCCATTAGCCTTCTTGAATACGCATTTGCAGCAACTTAATGCTGTGGTGGCAGTTGAGCTGTTTCGTAGCAGAACATTTTGAGGTTATGATTTATAAACTTACATACATCATCTGGTGTTACCTGGTCCCTAAACTAAACTAAATTGAAAACAACACACCTATCTCACCTATAATGTACCTGATCTGGTCTTACCTAGTCCGTAAAAACTAGTCAAACAAAACAAACCTAAATCATATCTGTCTAACCTGTAACGTTTCTCACATGGGGTCACCTTGTCCCAAGTCAAATAAAATATACCTGTCTTACCTGTTACCTATTTTCAATTCACAGAAAACACATGTAATGTACCTTACCTGGTATCCAGTCAAATAAAAGACACCAATCTCACTCATAAGGTACTTCACCTGGTGTTAACTGATCCCTAGGGTGTTAACTGATCCCTAGCTATTTTATTAAGGAAAACGCACCTATCTAATACGCATGCTTAGTCTCATAGCACGTAAAAGAACCCACCACATGTATCGAAATGAGCAGGGATGAGTGTGAGTGGCTCAAAACCTACATTACTTCGGACGCAAATGGGGCATTTTCTGTCGTATTGAGGTCACTAGGCACTGTAAACAGACTGCCACTTCACACCCTTGTGATTTAGCCCCGCCTATTATAAGCTTCTCGCAATTCAGCCCCTGGCTGCGAAGAGAGAGTAGTCGGCCTAACCAATTTGGTGCATAGTTAAAGACAAAAACTGTCTCATCTGTTAGATACCTGACCTGCCCATAGTATAGAGAGGTGCTTTCAATTGCAATAAACTTGTTCTTCCTCACAACGTGTGAAAATCTGTGTATGACCCTTTTTTCCGCACATGATTCAATCTGTCAATCTGTCTCTAGCTTAGGGGAAGTTTTGTCATGATTACTAGCTTAGAAAAATAGTCATATGATTTGGAGCAAAAGAAATGATCAATATTTTGAACACTATGCAAGAAATATGTGCTCCTTTTGTGGAATATTTTACCCAAGTTGCCATCAGTGCCCTGTTCATTATAATAAAGTCCATCATCTATTGGATTTCTGTATAACTTTATGGATACAATGTCCAACTGAGGCAGTTGTTTATTCAAGTAAAAGAGGAGCTTATGTAACTTGTGCCCTGGTTGGAAAACTCAGCATCCATGTAAGTCAGCTGCTGACTGTAGGGCCCTTGTGTACACTCTGCTGTAGAAGACACATAATTTATAATTTAATAAATCATAATACCTTGGAAAAGTTGATAAAGATAATGTAAGGAAAATTGGATATTGGAAATCGAATCTTACTACAGATGTAAAATTTGTTCACATAATCTATCCTAACAAACCGCTATTTCAGATGATCAAGGAAGTCAGTCTTACAGTAAATACTGAAAATGATACCATTGGTACTGCAGAGGTGACTGAGTAAAAAAAAAAAACTTTATTCAGAAATGCTACTTAATGCAAAATATCAAGGATATTCATTTTCAGCCTCTCATGACAATCTCGCAGGATAATCCTTCGGGCGTGGCTCTTTAACCCTATTCAGACCGGGGGGGGGGGGGGGGGGGCTATTCAGGCCTGCGCCAACTTCGATGTCCTGTAACGCCAGAACGCCTTACGCTAAAGCCACCAAATTTGGTGAGTTTTCCTAAAATATTGTTGGCAATAATTTTACGAAGTTTGACAAACTTTCCAATTGTTCGTGTTGCCATGGCGACCGTTTGCTGACAGGCAGTTTTACCAAAAATCACTATTTTTGGTTCTAACAATGTATTTTTCACATTTATTTGCTATATTACTGCTATTTTGTTACATAAATAAAATCTAATATTATTTACCATATCTTTCATAATTATATATGCATAAATTATGCTAATTTGATGACGTCATCAGCCCAAAATCCAAGATGGCGGACCGTATGGCCAGATCAAGAATAACAAGCTAATTATCCCTTAAAATTTGTAACTACCTGGTATTTTTTCATCAAAAACCATCTAAATGAATGAATTTAGTCTATTTCCATTGCCCTTTGTGATTATTTGTTCCAAAAAAGGTAGTTTTAGAAATTCAAGGTAGTGGCTGTAATATGGCGGAGCGTAACTCGTATCTTAGATGTGCATGACGTCATTTTATGACGTTATTTTGACGTCATCGATGTTGCTATTGGCACTACAAGTCGTAATAAACATTATTATTCTGTTATATGCACTTTTTGTTACGTTTTTGTAGTATAACTGTAAGTTGTCTGAGAATACACTTTTTTCATGGGTCCGGCCAATATTATCAAATTGATGACGTCATAATTACGTCATATTAGGTCAACGTAACGACAAACGTCAATTACTCGTCAGATACTATGTCGATATCATGTCCTGAAAATTTGGTGGCCCTACGGCACGTCGTTCAAGAGTTAGAGGACTTAGAAGTGGAGGGCCTTAAAAGCCCCCCCCCCCCCGGTCCAGGGGTGACCAAAAAAATAGGGTTAAGATAATAAAGGACGTGTCTTAAGACACACACTGGTAATTATAGTATGGGTTCTGTGGATATCACAAAGTAGGAAAAGTCTAGACATAACTTCATTTTTATGTTTAAGAGCAAGCATTTTGAATTTCTCGTGGCACAGTGGCTTGATTTGATTGAGAGACGTGGCTTAATTACCTACCGGTAATAAAGAAAACTACAGAAAAAATAGTATGGGTTCTGTAAAAGTGACAGAGTAGAAAAACTCCAGTCAGAATTTCTTTTGTATGCTAAGGAGGAAGCAATTTGAACTTCAGCCTCTCGTGGCACAGTGGCTTGATTTGATCGTGGGCGTGGCTCTCTGAGAAAATTAGCATGAAAATTTTTCATGATGATCTGTGGGAAAGCACGGTGAAATCGACTAGGTTGGTTTATGTTTTGACGCATCAGTGCTCGGCAAAATACTGAAGACCATAGCGCTCTTTAATTCATACAGCTCATTAAAATGAGGTAAAAACGTGCAGCAAGATTGTTGAGTCGATTCCACATTACCGAGAGGGTGTTTTTTGCCTTTTGTTTTAAAATTTTGAAAATCTTTGTGACAATCTAACTGTGATAAGTAACTGTTTAGAACTATTTATAACATCTTTGTGACGCTCTAAACATTTCTATAGTATTCAAACATATTAGAAACATTTCTAACATCAAACTCATTTCTGTTAGTTTCTAAACTGTTCCAACATAGATGCATCATTTGTGATCACATGTTCGAACATAGAAATCATATGATGAAACTGGGTCAGTGGGCTGGGAAGACGGCAATTCACACATTCCTGCCAAGTGCAGGAAATTATGTCGGTCTGCCACCTTCTCACAAAAGACTTACCAGTGTATGCTGAAGAAAATCTAAAAATACAAGAGCCAAACAAAGGACCAAGCTTAGCAGCTTTGTTTATGGGGTCAATAAAAGTTTTTATGGAGGGAAAAAATGCCAAAAAATGTTGGAACTAGAAAGGTAATATTCGCAAGCAAATACAGAATGTTACCTTCACATGGTCTAGCCTAGCATTTCTACCTGATTTAAATGATACAGGATAATCAATAAGGGATCAAGAAGGGACGAATGAATTTCAATATTTTTTTTTTAAATCTGTAACGTTACGTATCTTGAATAATACGAGGGGCGTGCAATAAGTAATGGTCCTGACCCACTTCCAGTTGTCTGATCTAAATGAAATTTTGTCTGTGTTATAATTCATATCTCTATGGGTTATGTTGCAAAAGACAGCTCGGAACTAATTGTGGTTTCTGATTTACTGGTGTTTGAACTTAGTCAGGTGCGAAATGGACCAGGTGTGAAATGGAACCAGTTGAGTGTCGCGCAGTGATCCGGTTTTTGTATTTGAAAGGACGCACACCAAAGAAGACTTTTGATGAAATAAATGAAACTTATGGTGATGATGCCCCATCATATGACCTTGTAAAACGCTGGCATCCTGAATTCAAACGTGGTTGGAAGTCTGTGGAAACAGCTCCCAGACCTGGTCGTCCCTCTTGTGCCATTGATGAGGCATCAGTTGGAGGACCAACCTGGGGTGTCCTACAAAATCGGTGTCCAGAGCTGCATCAAACGATGGGAGAAATGCATAACTCTGGGTGATTCCTATGAAGAGAAAGACTAATAACTGTGCCAAGTTTCATTAATCTCCTGCTATGGGAAATGGGTCAGGACCATTACTAATTGCAAGCCCCTCGTAAACACAGTGTCCCATTTTGTTCTAAACATGGTTTCTCATCATCCTCACATTTTAGTTGCATAGCTACCAACCACATGGGCACTGGGCAGTCTGTCCACAAAGGTTCTCCACTTTTGACGGTCGTCAACAGGGTTTACTCGACGACATTATCGTGGGAAAGACTGTCGTCTGGGGGTGGGCCTAGGAACTTTTTTGTCGGCTTGGTGGAGGGAAAAAGGAGAACTTTCTTGGCTTGGTAGAGGGCCATGGACAAAACTGGTTTCATTCAACATATTCATATGTTTAAAAAAACAAAGCTCTGAATCACTCGGAAAAAATTCGCCGGCGGCGAGAGAGAACAACCGGTCAAACCCGGTCGGCAACCCTCCCCTTACTGTTCTGGTAACAGTCGCATCGTGCTAGCGCTGACTTTTTGTTGTCATTTTCCCCTGATTAACTATGCTTGCAATGCTTTCTTTCATGAAACGTGGAAAATAAGTTTGCTTATAAAATATGGAGTGAATATAAATTTCTACCGACGTCAGGCGTGCTGTACTTTCTTTAGGTTGACCGTCAATGAAAATGAAACTTGATAGAGAGATTTCGAAGATATTATCCAAAAAGTACACACAGATTTGTTGATGTAGGCGGTGTTGTTTTTTTCGTAATGATTTTCTTATTAGTAGGGCCGTCGCAAACAGTTCATTCAACCCGTTTCTCGTGAAAAACATCACATAGATTGTGATAGGTACAGCCATCATCACATAAGACAAGAAATACATACAGTCAAAGTTTTAATGTCAAAAGAAGCTAAAATATTATAGAATTGAATTCTCATTTCTGTGTACTTTAATTCAACACTAACTTCTGAAGCAAAATTAAAACAAGCGCACCAAGTTACGGCACACTGTTTAGCGTACCACAAAATCGGAAGGTTTCACAAAATTTTAAAACGTCTCACAGAGATTATTTAGGTTTGATGTACTTAGTTTGTCTATCCCCTTTATCAATACGTGCCGCAGTCGGCACACTTCAAACTTGTCCGCCTGTCAATCATGCAAAGTTCAATGGGTTATGATTCTGCTACACTAAACTATCGCGTTGGCTTATGCTTATTTGTGCCTGGGGATTTGTGCTGTGCCGGCCACTCCCACCGTGTATAAAGCTGTACGTAGATAATTTGTAATTTTCCCAGAGTCCAGACTTCGTTTGCTGGGGACCAACGCAGCGCTGTGGTAACTTTAATAATACATTATGAACAACAAGGTGAACGGAATGACCGTGACCTAAGATGGGGAGGGCGTTCCACGCTGCAGTTAATCTTGTTTGTTCAGGTCAGTTTAATGGCGAAATAAACTCATCAAGTCCATCCCTTGTGCTTCACATACCTTTAGGTCTCAGGCTTTCAGTTTCCATGACGATCGTTATGCATGTTTTTTTTTTTTTTATGTAACGTTAACAGCCGGCAACACGCAGTGGCCTTGCGTCTAATATAACGTAGTCATAATTTTTCTTTTTGCTCAAATGTTCTTGTTGACTCAAAAATCCGTTAACTACAACTGTGACACCAATCTGTGTTTTATTTAGACGACAGCTCTATGCATGAACTTGAGTTCCTATTCAGTACTGTGAATAACAAGAGTTCGGAGACCTCATATCTCCATGAAATAGTCTGATTATGTTAATGACTTCTTCATTTGCATAACTTGTGCTTAGTTATGTACACCTGTAAATAACCTACGCTGGTCACTATGTTGATGTCCAATCATTTGCCACATCGATAAATTATGGCACGTTTGCATTAATTATGCAAATTAGGGACTTATTTGCATAATTGGTATTTGATAATGTTCCCCCTCCCACAAACTACATATATTGCATATATTTGAGTTCTATAAAGGAAACACTGCAAATACAGATTTTCCTCATTAGATATGCAGATTAAGTGTCAGTTTGCATGATTTGCATGATTCGTATCTCTGTCTAAGCTTCCTACATACCAAACATTATGTAAATTTGTCATTCCCTTCTTCAGTTATCCACCTAAGAAGATTTTGACAAAAATGCCCCTGCAGTTCCAGAGCAACCTGCTAGAGGGGCTAAATATATACCACATATCCCTTATGTCACAAGCTATCTGCCATACAAAAATCAAGACCATAGCACATCCAGTTCAAAAGATTTAAAAAAAATTAATTTCTGCTACAGTACCAAGGTCACATATCAGGTGGCCCAAAATTGACCTTGAACTTTATCTTCCCAACACCTACCCACAAACCAAATATCACCGTAATCCATCCAGAGGCTCTTGAGTTATGCCCACTACAAAAATCCAGACACACACACAGACACACCCAAAAATATATCTCCATTTTTCATGGAGATAAAAAAGAAACATGTCTCGCTACATTATTATTATGATGATATGCCAGTTACTTATCATGTCAGGAGACATCTGAGGAAATCCCCACGGAGAAATACCACATACACGTAACGTTACCACAGTTGTCGACCTGTCTGAGAAAATTCTACTAATACTAGTATTCTCTCTGAACGCGTTTGTTCGCCAAATTATCGCATGAGCACGCAACTCAACCTCGACTTTTACAGAATCGCGAAAACACAAGTGGTAGACTACTGATGGCGAATTACACACCGTGTGTGTTCTCGATTCGACGTAACCCAAACACAACATAGAATCTGAACAATGTTTGGAAGGCTCAGAGTAAAACTGGCTTGTGCATGCAGGTTGCAAAACGTTTGATACAAAATCAAGAAAATCATCGAGACAAATACTTAAAATTAACTCGATATAGACCTAGACCGAGACATATTTTGATACTTTGGGGGCATATTAATTTCATTGTGCCGGCGCATTCTACCTTCATTGAAGTTGATATGCAAAGGGTCCGATACTCGGCAAAATAAAGTCAAAGATCTGTGAATTTATTGATCTTTTATTACTTCTTGGCAAAATGAATTCATCAAGTCATTCTGAGGACGGCTTCTGCCTAAATGCAGGCTGTCCAAAGCAAGATGAAGTCATCATTTGACGGGCGGACACTGCCGTGTTGCGTAGCAGCGGTCGTTGACCTCGTTCGAACGTCACGTTCCATGTCTCCCGGTGGGTTCTACAGCTACCGGTCCTCAGAATATAGTTCTAACGTTCTATGGGGGCTGGAAAGTTCGATTTTGTGTTAAAATTGCTAGTTTTTTCACCTTTTTTGCCCCATAAAATAACTTTTGAGGACCAAATGACCAAGGTGCAGTGTCTTATCTGCAGACCTACCAGCTTGCTGAATTTCGAGGTGTTCCAAGGTCTAGTTTCGGGGATATTCATGTTTTTTTAAATTTGTGTGGAGAAAAAAAAGAGGAAACAAAGCAAAAACAGTATGTTCCCTTCACTGTGAAGGTAACATACAATAACAAAAACACATAGATGTTTGACAATTGTTCTAAATAAAGAGATAAGTATATCAATACTTTCCGAAATTTTCCAACAGATATAAAAAAAAGGTTCAAACATATTTAAAATTTCATTCTGAAATGTTTGAACAATTTCGAGCTTTAGTGACTGAAATGTTCTTTTACTCAAAATAGTTCAAACTTATTAGAAATATTATTTCAAAACCATTTCAGTGACCTGGAATTGACTCTACTCAACATTTAACCAGATTCAACAGGACAAAATATGAAATTGCAGAAACTGCAATTAAAACGGTTTTCTGTCGCGTTGCAGATTTTGAAAGAATGTTCCGTCAAATATTTTGACGTTCATATGTGGTTTATTTTTGCAAACAAACTTGCCCTTTAACTTTTTTTAACCTTTTGATTGTAAATTTCTTACATGACAGTATCCTATCCACTTCGCATTCACAATCACGTTTTGGCTAAATTGCATTAGGTGCTATCCACTTAATCCCCCTCCTGTAATCTCGAGTGCATATTCAGAAAATTCCATATTATAGTTGGGTGATGTTGAAAAAGACATTTTAAACTTTTAAGTAACCTTAGCATGGTCCATATTTTGCAAAAAGTTAATAAGGAACGGTAGAAGCAATGTGATATGTACTGAGATGTGTCATTTCTTTTTTTTTTAACCGTGAGTGTTTCTACGGTCTTGAGGTCATACATTCATGTATATCAAAAATCTAATTCAAAATGAAGGTTTGGCAGACGTTTGACTTGAGGACAGAAGCTAAAAGTTCCTGATGTAGGATGATCGAGGAGTCAGACGAGGACAATAACACCTGGCTTGTGCGGCGTCCAAAATTGCGCATACTGAGGGCATACTGCGCCGATTCGACTAGGAACTCAAGCGTTGAAAGATGAGCACCACGAGAGTGCCCTGGGCACAGGCCCCACACTGCCTGAAAAGCCTCATTTCCAGGATGGAAACTGACTTACACAGTCCTGGAAATTAAACATGTCCTTCAAAATCCTGAGGTTTCATGCCTGCAAACGAGACGTGTACAGTCCTTTACATGTCCTAGAATCTCGCGGAAACGAACCATTTCTGTGTGCAGGACGTGTAAAGGGCTTGAAATACCCTTACAGATTCCCTTGAAACAACCTTACACAACAGGACATGAGCCGTGTGTTGCATTGTGTGTTGGCGGAATATGCATACATTAGCGGCCAATTACCACCTAATTATCTTTCCCCGGTCTGCCTCACCCAGTGCATCCCTTTTGTCATGGAAAGTGGCGTCGAGAGATCTGACGCCCCCCCCCCCCCCCCTTTCTGGATTTTGCCCCCCTCCCCATTTATTCGGCAGTTTCTTACTCGCATTTCTTATTCTGTAATAGCACCATATATTTATTCATATTGAAACAAGACAATTTTTATTAGTGTTTGTTCGTGTGTATGAAGTCGGTTGTGCCTTTTGTATGTCATAGAATGCCGGCTGGTCTCTTGTTGTCTTCTAGTCTTCGTAGGCTACTAGTATGCACTTCTTGACGGCATGCAGGGTAGTACATAGACTCCCTTGCAGTCTTTGGAACGGGGCTGGGGTTTTTTTTTTGGGGGGGGGGGGTGGTCCGCGACTTTCAACGTTGACTATGTTCTCTTGTGCCGGGAAAGGGAGTTTGCCGTGGAAGGGAGTTTGCTGTGGAAGGGAGTTTGCCGTGATAGCGAATCTTCGGACGGGCCAAAGACTCGCTATCAGTATCACGGCAAACTCAGTTCCACAGCAAACTCCCTTCCTCGGCAAACTCCCTTTCCCGGAACAAAAGGACATAGTCGACTAGTCAACGTTGAAAATCGCGGAACCCCCCCCCCCCCCAAAAAAAACAGCCCCGTTCCGAAGACTGCAAGGGAGTCTAGGTGATACAGTTGTCGTTCCTAGATGAGGGTGGTTTCGCTACCCAAACATGAGAGCCGTTTCGATATTCCTCCGCACTATTTCCGTCGAAAGCAAAGTCAAATGCCGACTGCAATATCATCGCTACAGTTGTATACGGAAGTTCCTTGATCCTTGAAGCCATGGGAGAGAACTTTGGCCCGACGGTGGTCCTGTTATTATTAGTTGCAGCTGACGTCCTGTCGTCCTGTTCCGCGATCTTGAGTAGAAACTCCTTGCTGATGTAAAATAATGACCAATGTTCCTCGATACCATAAGATAACGCACCCTGGTATATAGACACACTTGGACAGCAAGAACGCACATCCACACGAAAAGACGCGGAATTCACAATACCAACTCAACTGAAGAATTTGAAAATTGTGACTGGCACGTTGATTGGCCGAAGGTTTGACCCTATAATTGTGCGAGGAGAAATTCTATTGGCTTTTTCTGAAGAATTTGCATGGGCACAGACAGGGCACAAAGAGCTGTGAACTACCGCTAGTACCAGCCATGATGTCTATTGTTATAATCACGTCAAGGAGGTTGTTTGAGCTGCCTGATTACCCGTATTTCACTTCACAGTAAAACAATACCTGCCTAGAAAGATGTGAAACATGCCGCTGTGATTATCAACAGCTTGAAACATCGGTAGAAATTTAACGTTCAACGTTGTCATTTAGTTGTACAATCAAGAACATAACCCGGGACAAAAATTTAGTACATCGAGTCAAGGAGGTTATATCTTAACATAGATCATTTCACTCAGTTTGTGCGTCGACAGTAGCCAAAGTTAGAGACAGTAACCAAGAAAATGGACTGTATTTTGTCCCGTGTTCTCTCTATTCTTTTGACAAAAAGCTGCCCATAAATCAGATCGCAGTCCTATGTTTTCCCTATGTCCAACGTCGTTTCAGTTCAACTTCCTCGCTATGACTGTCGACAGGCACTCTATAAAAACATCGTACATCACTAGTTTACGAATTTCCAAATTAAACTTCTTTGGTTAGTTTATTTTCCTAGCTCTTCATACAAAGGGGGCAGATCACGTAACTGATTATCGCGATACACGCAGAAGTCTATTGCAGCAGTTCAGATTTATGTATGTTGAAACAGAATCTCAGTGTGAGTGCAAAATGATTAAAGAAGAAATAAGAATGATTCAATGAACGCTGGGTGTTTGTGGCCTTTGTCTGCGCTAGACAATGCAATACACATCCGGCTAACGAACTGCTGTTTATGTAATGAAAATGACGAGTTTGTTTAAGCAAGGAAGTTGAAACCTCCTTGGTTTAAGACATACTTTCCTATTTATAAGCCAAGATCTATCCCTAGCATTTATTTCTTTCCGACATGTAGAAATGAATATGAATGGCCCGTTCAATACGCGCCGACCGTAGGATTTCC
Source organism: Branchiostoma floridae x Branchiostoma belcheri (assembly GCA_019207045.1). Taxonomy (NCBI): domain Eukaryota; kingdom Metazoa; phylum Chordata; class Leptocardii; order Amphioxiformes; family Branchiostomatidae; genus Branchiostoma; species Branchiostoma floridae x Branchiostoma belcheri. The sequence continues at coordinate 41,093 of JAFMNZ010000090.1, read as the reverse complement.
AAATAAGTTGGAAAAATCGGGCCAAACAAATCACAGCTTCATTAATTATGATTGTTTTTTTAGTATTTTGTAGACCTTTCTTTCTGACCTTGATTGTATTCCTAAAAATGTGGATGTCGTTTCTTTTTATAGTTGTATTTTGTTCCACTTTGTTCTGTCAGACGATGTCACGGGTAGACATACCAACCATTCAATACCCCCCGACACTCCCCCTTATTTTGTGTTTAAAATGTAAACCTCATTGCTTATTAATTGTCCAAGCATAGCCTAGGCTGGGTTGCAGGGGTAGTAGTTGCCGTAAACAGTAAACCCGCGACCCAAGCTTGGCTTTGAGAATAGGCGCCGCCAAGCCTTTGTCTGCCTATTTCCCCTACACGTCTGGTGTAAGGGTCCTAGAAATTCCTGTACAAGCGCAAGTCCAGGTATGTAAGAAAAAAAACAAGGACATTATACGCCGAACCAGGAAAGTCATGTACACAGCCAGGACACAGAACATTTCACAGGTGTGTAAGTCCCTTGAAACACCTGGAAATTATTGATTTCGTGCAGTGCCACCTGCAGTGGACAGTGACTACTTTAGAGGGATGAGGACACCCACAGAGGACCAGAAGAGCACATTAGAAGCTGAGGGGAATGAATAGAGAGGAAATGAGATGGAAGTGAATGAAGATGAAGACCCGGAGTACCTGTCCGAACATCCACATGTATGTATATATATATATATATATATATATATATATATATATATATATATATATATATACATATATATATATATATATATATATATCTATATCTATATATATATATACATGTGGAGTACCTGTCCGAACATCCACATGTATATGTATATATATATATATATATATATATATATATATATATATATATATATATATATATATATATATTGTACTTTCTTATATTCTATGATTTCGTTATGTGGCGTTACTCAACATTACCTTTGTTATATGCTTTGATTGTCTGTATTAGTTTTTAATGTTCTTTTGTACTCTCAGTTTGTCTCTGATGACGGCAAAGAAAATAAGCGTGTCAAGCGTGTGTCGCCATCATGTTATATACCTATATGTTGCAATAAAAAAAAAGAAGATGAGACGGGTGTCGTAAGGGGGAGGTAGTGAGAAAGGGGGAGGTAGTGAGAAGAATGATGATGACGGAGAGTAAAGATGAAGACGATGATGAGTAGTATATGGAAGTGTAAGACATTGCGGGATGAGAGTAAAGACAGTCATTTGGGGACTTAACTAAGAAAAAAAAAGCAAATGAAGATGGAGAGAGTAACTGGGTTGAGTTAATGATACAAAACATTAAGACACTTGGCAACAGGATCACTCTACGTTTAGTTAGAGATAAGTAAAGAATAATACATTTAGTCAGAGGTAAGTTAGGAACTACATATATATTAGAGATAAGATAGGGATTTTACATTTAGGGGTAAGGAATTACGCGCTAGGTAAGTTGGGTTAAAAAATTGGTTAGGAAGGAGCATTTGATTTAGAGGTAAGAAAGGAAGGTACAGGTTTAAGATAGGTATTGCATTACTGTGTTAAGAAACAAATGGATTCATTTACATGTCAGAAAGTGTTTATGAAACAACTTCTTATTAACATTTTGGCATATCCATTAAGTGTTTTATTTCGTACAGGCAATTTAGTTTGTAATAAAGTTCTTATGCACTTCCGGAATTTCAAATTGAAATTTTCTAAGGATGTGACGAAAGTTGTACTCTACCGGAACGTCGAGAGCTGTACACTCCAGATAATAAGATCAATACTTAGATATTTAAAAAAAATACGATTCACTTTGATATTATTGTAGTGGATAGCTACGACTTTGTCTACCGATCATAAATTATACAATAATAGAATAGATATGGTTAGTTCATATTCATATACACCAACTTGTTGCCGATTTCAACATGGAATTTTCTTTCAGTTAGACGAAAAGACGGCAGCTGCTGATGTGTATTCAGCCGTCTACTATAAATGCTTGAAACCTGCACATATTGTAATTTTTCTGGTTTCTTGGATCTTCTGTCAATTTACCAAGATACATGTACTTGACAGATTGACGGATTGTCATGATTTTTCGTATGTGGATAGCTTCAGTCATCCCTCATATAATTATATATTAATAATGCAAATTGGAATATAATTTGTATAGTTAATTCCTAAGAAATTGTCTAAGCACACCCAGTTCAATTATAGGACAATGCAACATGTGACATTTGTAACTGAGAAAGAGAAGAATATCAAAAGATATACAGTATGCAAAATAAAGACCTAATTTGCATAGTAAGAAAATGCTATAATGTCATAGTGGTGAATAACGGGAACTTCTTTATTGTAGCATTTGGAAGTGATTTATAAAAGGTAAAATATTGTTTAACTTTTATTATACAAATAATGTCCTAATTTGCATAAATAACGATAATGCGAAAATGCGATAAAGGCCTTCTTTCTTAACATAGATTGCGTACGTTTTTCGTTGGAGGATATGATCAATTTATGCAAAAATGAGAAAAAAAAAAAACGCAACTGCGAGCGGCCCGTCGGATCGACGTATGGAATCATGGGATACATTCACTTGAACACGGATATGTAAAAACATCACAGCAATGCGTCACGCGCCACGTCCACAACTTTATAGCTGCCTTTTGTGACGGACATTTGGGAGTCTAAAGAAAACAGAATTTCAGAAGGAGTAACACTTCATAACAAGGAGTTCGTCACCAGGCCTGTGTTGGTAAGTAGATCTTGGTTGATTATGTACATGTCGAAAGAATTAGAAAGGATTGGCATGGGGGCGGTAAATCTAGGAACTATACACAAATGTGTAAAAATATTACAGCAATGCGCCACGAGCCACGTCTACACTTTCATAGCTGCGTTTTTTTTTTTGTGCCGGACTTTTGGGAGTCTAAAGAAAACAATCAACACTTAAGAATCAGGTAACACTTAAGAACCAGGTATTCGTTTCACACATCTGTATTGGTAAGTAGCTTTTGTTTGATTTTGTACATGTAGACAGAATTAAAGAGGGTTGACAATGGAAACGGTAGTTCTAAATTCAATTCCAAAATCTTTCTTTGATCTTAAACATACTAAGTTAGTTCTTACGTCAGGCGCACGTTCAAAAGGGCTTGTTTTCGCATGCCGAAATTCCATTTACCTAAAGTTACGCAAATATCTGTTTCATGAATAAAAAAGACTGTAAATATTTCCATGCTACTTTTAAGAACAAGTATAAGTGAACCCACGAACGCTACCAAAACATCTTGGCGAGGATAAAAAAAATCTATGTTGTGATATTTTTCAGCGCAAATTTCATAGCCATTCTTCAAAATCATGCAATCTTTGCAAGACTCCACCATGGCCGAAGAGCATTATAGGTGATAATAGGTGCCTTTGGCTGACACTGAATAGACTGCAAAAGACTGACAGAAATCCCATGGTAACTTCTCAAACCAACATGTCTGCTAGGAGACTAAAATTATGACCACTTCTACTTTTTTTGATAAACAGCGCACCCTATTGCATGTCATTTGTTTGTTTCCCTGACTTACTTACCAAGCTATTGTCCCACAAATTAGGTCTTATCATGCTATCATGTAAATTAGCCATAGATCAACAAAATGGTACATTATCGATAACTTGTTTATATAAATTACTACCCCAACTATCAACACACTAAGTTTCATGGCATTCCGTCAAACCTTTCTTGAGTTATTCCCTTTCAAAATCTAAAGAACCACCCCCCACCCTGCAATTCTAAAAATGTCACTCGGTGGAGAAAGCTTAGACTCTCTGCCCAAAGACGTATCCACTACTCAAGAATCACGAACTTGGAGCTTGAAGAAAATTTTACCTCGAACTTTGAACCTCTGCTGCAGTACCCTAACTTGCCGCTAGGAGGCCCATTGTCGCACTTGACATCCCTTTCCCCGGGCCCAACCAATTCCTATTCACTAAACAATATTTATTGTATAACTATTACAGCAGGGTCTTGTCGAATGAATCACCATCAATCTGGAGGCTTAAGACGTTTAACTGTCAGTCAGTTGAGACTGGCTGGCCCGTCAGAAACTTTTGTATCTGGAATAGCCAAGATGCAGAATATACCCTAATTTAAGGAACCTAATTCGACCCCAAGCATACTATCATTCATTTAACATACAAGGTAGTCTGAAACAGAACAAGTTAAGTATTTCAGTTCAACAATTCAACAGCTTCAAGAAGTTCCCCCAAATGCAATTTCTAGTTAAAAGCACAATGTCTACATTTAGAGACAACCATGTGGCTTAACGTAACATACAATCATTTATTTTGTAGGCAATAAATACATCTACATTTGATAAAGCGTTTAATCATAATTCTATTCCACTTTGCTAAGTATAGAACTTCGAATGCATCTGAAGTTCACAATTTTCGCCATATACAAAACAAAAAAGTGACATACTTTCAGGGACAACCACATGAATAAACGTAACAATCTAAAACTTAAAATTAAACATTTTATATATAGGCGTTGTCTACATTTACTTTTTACAACAAGTTGTGTTAGACTTATTGTTTACATTGTCATAGAACACTTTGAATATGGCTAAAATTCTCAACTTGCATGAAGTGACCTACATTCAGTAACAACCACGTAACTAAATTTTTATGACTCAAAACTCTACAACCATAGATTAGATAGGCAATACAAAGGTCTCCCTTTGACAAGAAGTTAAGGCAGATTTCTAATTGGCTTTGTCAGATAAAGCACTTTGCACATGCCTAGATTTCACAATTTTGCGAAACGCAAACATGTGACCTCCTTTCATGGACAAACACGTGACTAAACACGATCTGAAACTCTTCAAGCATTTATCAAATAGGCAACACGAAGATCTCCCTTTGACAGGAAGTTGAGTGAGAATTCTATTCCACTTTGTCCCATTTGGTACTTTCAACATGACTAAACTTCACAAAAAGCTGGCCTTCTTTTGAGGACAACCCCGTGACAACTAAGCAAGACGCAAAATTTTGAATGAATAGGTTGAAAACAATGAATTTTATAGATATACAAAATCATCTACGAAGGATAAAGATTTCAAGCCAACAAAAATAACCAAAGCGACACTTATACCGTTACAAAATTGATCTAAAATTACGTTATTTTGTAGCTTGAAACATTGTATTGTTTTTATGCTGCCCAAGAACTCAATTTTCAACTAACAGTAACCTAAACGAGGTGGTGCTACAAGCTAACAACCACCCCTGATAATAGCTGTACGGTCCCCACCCGATCGGTTCCACCCGAAAGGAACATCATAACACCAGCTGTTATTAAGGTCTCAATAGCAGGCATGCTTTCTATTATTTGGCCAATGTTTGTACTACTAGATCTAACTTGAAAACCGCAATATATTTTACATGAATAAATATATAAGTAATTGATCATGAATTAAGATGAAAATAGGTAAAGAAGATCTAAATTCGTTTGAGAATATTTAGTGAATATGCTGAGCGAGGATTGACTCTTTTTACTATTATTAGATTACCATTCTGATTATTATTTGACAATGATAAAAAGAAAATCATGACACACAATGTCAGTACTTAAATCTTTCAACCTCCAGAACAAGACAACATGATCTGCAGGAGGAGACAGAAGATAAACTTAGCCTTTGTGGCTCTTCTGGTCTGTGGAGGATTCGGCCACTATATGCTTTCAACCATGTATGTGGGTAGTGCACACAGGCGCCAACTACACAACATGCACCACAGGTACTACAATCTAGTACAGTCACAGATGTTATACTTTATACTAACAAACATTTTAACGTAGGAAGTCCGCATTGCTCGTAATCTCTGTTAATTGAGTGTAATTAAAAAAACCTATCACGATGCTTACTTAAATCTTAAAACAATATATAAAGCTAAGTTGATTCAGTTATATGATGAGATCCTTAGGGAATAAAAAAAACTGACGCGAGTGTGCGAATAAAAAAGTTTGACCGAAAAATGTTTCTCTTATTAATAAAATTCTAATTGGTCAGGAAGTTTTAACAAATGACAGAACACACAGAATATAGTATACCAAACAATAGCTTTTTTTTTCATTTTGTTCTTTATATCTTCTTTGACCTTGTAATGCTCTATGGCATGAACATACGTTTTAAATGTTAGTTTTTAGAATCAACTTTATTTGTTTATTTTGAAGCTTATTTGCAATAGCGTTGTTTTTATTTAAAGAATGGCTGAAAGCTTATTTTTGGCGACGCCTCATGGGCGAGCCAAATGGTATATTTATATCCATTCATTCATTCATTCGTTCATTACAACTATACCATAGATATGGTGAAATATATTATATTTGTAATGTTTCTTCTTTCTTTCCTCTGTCAAATCTTCAAAGCGGTCTATCTTTGTCATTCCTAGACCGTATGACTTGAAATTCAACACAAGGGTAGTACACTATAGTGTGGGCTAATACCCCTTGGCGTTTTTTTTTATATCTAGTACCTTAATGATGATTTTATTAAGATTTTCGGCAATTTTTATGTAAATTTTGGCCTGATATTATAGTCGAATGACCTGAAATTTGGTACAGAGGTGCCTTGACCATATGTTCATATCGATTTCATGACAGTTTAGGCATACGGTACAACGAAATGCTTAATTATGCGATTTTTTTGGTTTTAATTTTTTTGTTATTTTTTGGTCTTGTACCCTGGTTTTATAACCAAATGACCTACATTTTGATAAAGTGGTGCATTAGATATCTACATACATTAGATATCTATTAGATATCTATAATTTTTTGCTTGAACCACTCTTGAATTGAGTCCATTCTTACATCGACTGGTTCATTTGTTTAAAAACATCTTTGGACTGGGGATTATGTACAGTCTTTCAGTGGGTGTATTTTTGGACTGGTCTATTTTGCAATTTGAAATGCAGTGTGCTGGATGGGTCCATTATTGGAGGGGGAAGGGGGTTAACATTTATTGGACTTTCTTGACTACTAGTATGTCAAAGTCTTTTAGTGGGGCTATTTTCGGATTCAACTTTAACTAATTTTGAAATTTACATGGGGTGTGCTGGAAGATTCCACTCTTTCATGGAGGGGGGCATTTTTCAAAATTCATGTTTGAACTTTGGTGATTATGTGATTAAGTGTTTTTAGACTGGTCTATTATACCTTTTCATGCATTTGGGGCATCTTTTAGCCAACTTCAATTTTGGATTCGGTTTCTTATTCAGAAGGCCATGTTTTCGGTGGGAGTATTTCTGGACCGTTCTATATTGTGCAACTACCCATTGGTTGTACTTGAGACCATTCTTGCACGTGGGAATTTGTAAGATTCCTTTTTTGGTTTGAACCGTCATTGGTAAAAGTGATTTACAAATGGGTGATTTTGGAACAGTCTATTGTTGCCTGCGGAGGGAGATGGCCGAAATATGCTGTATTTGCTCTCAAGCAAATGTCGGCCTTTCTAGTTAACAATAATCTTTACATTTCTTTAACTAGAGTCCATTCCAAGACACCATGAGGGTTTTTAGGCGATATTTATAATTAGTCTGAATTATTTTGAATAAAAGAATATCTGAAAAGAAAATATTCATTTATTTGAATTTCTTTGAATATTTTAGAAACATTATGAAAGTAACTGTACAAAAATATCTTTATTTAGAATAATTGTGAAACCTCTCTGTGATTATTTCACATTTACAAATATTTACAAAAAATGATAAACCTAGCCAAATGGTAAAATTAGTTTATTGCCCCCATAAAAGTAAGCCCTATTGTTGCATCTGTATATTTTTAGATTTCACTGCTGGGCACTGGTGGATCCTTTGTGGTGGGCCATTGTTGCATGGCACCCAACCATACTTTGCAAAGATGTGTGAATTGCCAGCCCACCGAACCATTTACAAAAAATGGTAGAAAATGGTAGAAAATGGTAGATAATGGTAGAATGCTGTTATCATTATTTAGAAACCATTAGAAGTATCCAATTCCACACCATGAATATTTCCAAAGTTTTACAGGACCAGGGAAATATTTATAAAGTTGAAACAGTGTTAAAAATATTTCTGAAGTATCAAATGTCCTGGACATATAATTACAAAACTTTAAAATCAATTCTAAACAATGGCAACAAACATCCGCATGGTGTCTTGGAATGGACTCTACTTGTTTTGTTTATTTCATGATTTTAAAGAGTCCATTATTTGTTTACACACATGTATTACATCGAATTAGCACAATTTATTTATATTCATATCGCTGGACTCAAAGGCACCCCACAGGCCTTTAGCTTATAGGGTTAAATATCTACGCCAGGGGTCATAATACCCATCACATTTGGTGAAAATCGATCGGACGACAATTCTGCTGCAATCGCAATTCTGCTGCAATAGATTAACCCTTAAACACCCGAGTGGGGTCCAGTTGGACCCCAGGCGTAAATTCTGAAGAACAATTTGAACATTATTGATCTGAAAAAAAAACCTTCCGTGACTTTGTCAATCAATATCTGCTCTACTCTAAGTTTTTACGAAGATTAGTACAATACTGTGGAACCTATAAATAAAGTTCTGTGTTCAGTCAGACCGGAGTCCAAACGTACCTCAGCAAAAATGTACAGTTTTTAAAACAAACTTTTGAGAATAACTCCTTATCGTATGACCACCAAACTTTTAGAGGATAATACAATTGTAAAACTAAATCCTCACAGTCACTTCTATGTCATCACCATATAATGGAACGATATTATGATGTCATTTATCTAATTTGGCCGGCAATCTTTGATTTTAATAATGATGTCATAAAACTAATATAAATTATAAATTTTGAATCATGAAACTTCCAATGAATTTCATAGTATTTAATTGTTGAAAGAGACCAATTGTAGTTTACCAAATAAACCTTGTTAAAATCAAAACAGAATTAGGTTTACTGCAAAACGTGGTCCTTCTGACCTTTTGCATAAACTATGATGATGAGCTAGAATTAGCAACACCTTAACATCTCAAAATATTTCTCTTACTTTGACGAATCAATGTATATACAAAGATTACCGATAAGAATTAGAACTGAGATTTTATGAACAAAACATTTTGTGGTCATCTTAGTCACAAAAAGGTCGGGTGCTTGAGGGTTAGAGTAATTTAAAGGGTTTTTGAAGGGAGGTCCCTGAATGCGATAATAAAAATTGGAGAGTTTCAATTTGATGACTGAGCATCCCAATAATACATGCAGAAACGTGTCGACTTGGTTGATCCCCTCTCCTTCGTTTCATCTGATTTTGTTTTTTACCGTCCATTTTGAATTTATTTTACTTTTTTTAATATTGGGGTTATAGTTGAGTTATTGAGTTAGTTGTTGGTTTTTACAAAAAACTAATCTGCCTTATCACCAAAAAATGTTTTTTCTAATCCTTCTTTAGGAAATTTACGAGCGAACATGGTGAGGACATCTGCAACATCAAGCAAAACTTTATGTTTGCGAAAGTACACAAAGCGGGAAGTACGACAACTGCCTGCATCCTCCAACGTTTCGGTTACGAGCACAACCTAACATTCGTCATGCCAATGCGTACGCAATCTGACCTCGGATGGCCCAATGTGTTTAAGCAGGAAGATATCATACCATCCGTGGATGGCACTTTTAATGTGCTAGTTGATCATACCGTTTACTATAGGCCGCTGTTGAACCATGTGATGCCGCCTGACACTGTGTACATCTCGATACTGAGGCATCCACTGGCTCACCTACGGTCCGTGTTTAACTGGTATCACTATGAAAAATACTTCCATGGCTTGAAAGGACCAGATCCTGTTGCGTCGTTTCTTGAAGATCCCAAGAAATTTCAAATTCCTTACATTACAAACTTTAGTGTTCCGATGACAAAGACAAAAAATTTCATGGCGTTTGACCTGGGCTTTCCTGTCGGACTTTTCGATGACCAACAGTTTGTTGATGAATTCGTTCAGAAGATATCCCAAGAATTTGATTTGATTCTAATTCTAGAACATATCAACGAATCTCTGATATTGCTTAGGCGTTATATGTGCTGGACCCTTAAAGATATACTCTACAACGAAAAACCAAAAAACCTGCGTAATTATCTAAAACCAATAACAGACATTGCGACTCTAGAAGAGAAGCATCGTCGATGGAGCAATGTTGACTATCAGCTATACGACTACTTCAACGAGACGCTTTGGCAGAGGATTTTTGAAGAGAGCGACGACTTTCATCAAGAAGTGCGCCACTTTGAACAGGTAATTCGGTCGACTACTACTTACTGTGAAAATGCAATCGTACAAGGACGAGTCGATATCAACATTGTTCAGGGTGGTCAAGCTAAAAAAGTAACGAAAATGAAATGGGAAGTAAATGACACAGCCGGAATCCTGACTATTCCAAGAACGGCATGGAACATTGAGTTTGACATAGATCCGACCTTATGTCTGAAACTAAAGATGGAGTGGAGGGACTGGGAATATGTTTTAAAGAAAAAACACATACTGCCGGCAAATGCATCGAACACAGTTGGGTTGGCCATTAAAAAATTCAAACCGAAAACAGTGCAGGATGAAACGCTTGATTTATTCAATATCAAGTGAGAACTTGCTGAACCCGATTCTGACTCGTGCCACAGCGATCAAGTCCCCCCCCCCCCCCCCTCGATGGCACCCCTCCCCTCTGATCACTAGCACTTAGCATCTACCCCCTATACTAGCCAGTTTTTTTTCGCCCCCACCAGAAATATTGCTTCCCGGGGGGTCTCAAAATTACCTGGGTACTACGAAGTATGTGCGCTACTTAGTATACTGCACTTGGGAGTAACCTAGATGCTGTGTTACGAACGACTGACATAGCAGAATGTGCGTTATTCAAATGAATACGGCATTTGTAAAATTGATACAGACACTTCATACTTCTTTTGTGGTCAACATGAGGAGACTCAAGTACATCCAACAATGGGAATACAAGACACCCAATCCTTCTAGTTTAACTATCTAATTACTGTATCATTACGTTGATATTAATACTACGGTTGGAGTTATTTATTAAACACATTATACTTATATCATTCAGAAACTACAGTGTGATTTCTACCAATCAGCTTCTAAAACGTAGTGTAAAACCCTTTTTTTTGGTCAGGGGGGATCTCTAAAGGGATTGAGATTGGGGGGAGGGGCAATAGTGATTTTGCTCCATGAAGGCGAGATCGTTAGCGATTATGTCGGGGGGAGGGGGGATCGCTATGGCACAAGGATTTTGAGGCAATCTGGGACGGTGGGAGGCACAAATCCCTTTGGAACCGCGTTTAACCCTAAGCAATATATTTATGGTGACTACCAAATTTTTGGAGGATGATAGTAAAGTAAACTAGAGATGTCGAGAAAATTTGCCGTCAGTATGACGTTTTACGACGTCAGTATGACGTCATTTAGGCTGGAACTGAATAATAAAAGGTTTTCCCAGAAACGTTCCACACCCATTCTTCGTTAACGTGTGCAATTGGGGGTTAGAAATGGTAAAAAACAAAGTTCTTCATAAAGGTTACTTAACAGTCTAAACTTGTTCCCACAGCTGTTAACTTTCAATGACAAGTTTTGGAATGTGCTGGAGCGTTCCCATTTTGAGCTATTGGCTTTTTTTAACGTTGATATTTCAACTTTATTTCAGTGATTAAAAAGGGTGCGTTTACACACGGAAGACGTTTACTACATGAATAATCTAAGGATACAGACGTGTTTTTCTTATTTTTATCCAAGCGGAACCCCTCAGGGTGCCTGAAAATGGGTTACATTTGATATTTGTGTTTACTTTTTGAGAGAAATTACCAGAATTTGTACCTAATGAGTTGGATTAATTTGGAAAAAAATAAGCACACATCAGCTTTTTTTTCTGGTGAGAACACAAATCGGCAGCATTCACTTAATTCTTTCCCCGGTGGAAGAACAATGGGCTGTAGAATACAACATTGAAGGTAGTCGGCATGAAACTGTATGCAATTTGCCTACAAACGTCAGTGAACTATGGTAACGTAAGTCAATGACCTTGGTAACGTAAGTCAAACATGTCTAATATCAAAGATATAACCACTGCACAAACCAATCTATGTGTGTGAGAGATGCTAGGAAGACTGTCTATGTCTGTATTGTGCCATGTAAGGTAATACTAGTATACAGTTCTTATTTATCTTTATTCTAACTCATATCACATCTGCTTTACTTTATTGCAGTGTCCCCTTTTTTCTTAAAGCCAAATTTTGAACTTAATCTTTGAGCGCAACGTATGGCTTTTTATCCCTCCATTTCCCCTTCTCCCCCTTTGGCCTTATCATGCCTAAAGCTTTCTTACTCCCTGAAGCCACTGGTGTATAGTATTCTATAACGCGAGCGACCTCTTGATTCATATAACCATCGCCACCCCTGACGTTCCTACTCTCCGTATATACCCTCTGTACCTCCGCCTTTGTCTACATAGAAGATATTGTTAAAAATGCATTTCCACTAAATTGTGTACAATAGTTATGGAAATGTAGTTTTATGTAGTGGGTTCAATGTACTATGGCATCTTTGAAGTTTAATAACTCAATAGCTTTGACGTTTACTTACGTTACCATGTGATGAAGACTTGATCAAGAAACTGTGCAGAAATCGACATATAGCCTACTGTCTTGACTAATATCATCATGTTATCCGTAGGAAAACACATTTCGAGTCACAATTATTGCTTGGTTTTCATAAATACCGCTCATCTCAAAAAGTTACGCCAATGTTTACTTACGTTACCAGTGCCAAATATCCAGATTCTTCTAGGAAAGAAGTGAGATTTGACTGACTTTTTGCCCTTTTGAGTTCAATCATGGTTCAATGACATTTAACAAGCTTTATGTTTGATCCTTGCAAGGAAATTATTAAGTATTCCCCTTCAAAAATAGCAGGCGTCTATCCGTGGTAAAACATTTTGCCTATTAACGCTCATAATAAGGTCGGCACGGTACTAGAACTATGACCATCATGTCAAACTGGACCACAGAGGTGTTACCTGACCTTTTGTATGCTCTCTGACTGTCAATCCTGGGTAATCACACCCAATTGAACGCTGTGTGTTAGATATCGCATAAGGTAATGGTAACGTAAGTCAAGCGGTAATGTAAGTAAATTTTGGCACTAAATCGGTGAAAAAATAGAACAGTCAGGTTGCAGAACGAAATTTCGGGTGATACGTACTCATCTGATTGTGCCCTTTCTTATAACGGACGCGCCAAGGCTGCTGTTTCTATTTGGAGCGGTAATAATGGTAACGTAAGCTTAATTACAAAAACTGTCGAAACGCATCGAGCTGTAACATAGCTGTAATAAATCCTTAGATAGTTCTCCATTTCACCTATAGGGTCTTTGTTAGTATACTACATATAATGGCCCATGGAAACATATGAAGAATTCAGGGAAATCACGCTTTTGTGACTAATATCTGTTCACCTGTCTTTGTAACGTAAGTCAAAGTTAAAAACTTGCGACAGGCACAAAATGGGACCTTGCGTGAGATAAGGACATCTTGGATAAACTTCTCCGCTTGTTTAATGTTAGCCTTATCGAGAGGTACAAATTGACGGCAAACGCCGATTCAAGAAACGCGTTTTTACCTATGTAAATGAAGTGCAAAGTGTGTTTTTGCCTTGCCGCCAGGCAAGGCTTTACGCCAGCTTTTTTCCATGGATCAATGGACGGACCTTTTAACCCAGCCCTTCCAAAGCCCCTTCCAAAGGCCCTTCTTTCCTTGCCGAGTTTCATGGCTTAGTTAGACAATAGTACATTCCAGGCGAGTATTAAAACGCTCTTCTAGACGCATGTTACTGTATGTGGTCCAGCGTAATAAATCTACGCTTTAACTCACCATGTTTATATAAATATATATCACAAATTGCATCAGAAGGAACTTAGTTTGTAATAAAAAATAATGCATATTCATTGTGGGTCAAAAAGTTTTACAAAACCTGTTTAATGTGCCAATAATTCATCTGACATAAATTATGATAATGAGGGGGGAGGGGGCGACATGTGGAACTCGGGATTTTTAAGCGTAGAATCTAGTCTATCTTACCAAAATAACATAAAATACGCGGCAAGGCACAGCTTTTTTAAAAAGATTTCTTGTTTGGATTTGCGACAGGTGTTTTTTGACGGTCTCAGACCAAAACCTTGCCCTGTACGATCGAAAAACAGTTTACCATGATAGTAAAAAGGCTACTAGTTATATTTCTAGTATCTACTGGTAAAATTAAACCACCAAAGTCAACGTTAAAGCGTAATTTAGTGATTTGCTACGCTGATATGCTCGTGAGACAGCAATTAATTGCACACGTTTACGAAGAATGGGTGTCCAAGTAAGAAAAAAAATAAGAAGCGTAAACGGAAAAAAATGTTCTATAGAAGGCGGTAAGCTCGGAGTTTTCCTAACGGTTTAAACTGACTAAAAGTAGGGTCACCTACGGTGTCCAGAGCCGCTCTTTCCGACATTGACCGCCACGGCGTGCGGACATACAAGCGAACTGCTCCCGCGGCACAAGAAGCCGGAGCCCCTAGGCCCTGCCAAGCGTTTTGCTCAGACAGTTTCAGGCCTGTTACAATTTGGTCGAACATAGATTCGAACCACTGCGTGACCGCAGGTGACCTCTCCGGACCGGGACGTTTTTAGAACGGTCCAATGTCAGTAGCTAATGTTACATTGCGTAAACAGGAATTTACGATGTATGTGTCACATCAACTACTTTTCCTAAGACTTACAAATGTTGAATGTAAAATATATCGATCTAGTATTTATCAAATATCGACATAACATGATGCTGATAACAAAAAAAAGACCCCCTTGATAGCGGCATATGGTGCGGTCCAAACGTTCGAACACGCGTTCGTATCCCGGGGTGTGGGGTAGCTGGAAAACAGCGAGGCGCTCATACTTCAGGGAAAAGCCAAAATAATGCTAAAAATCGATATTTCTAACCAAAAAAAAAAAGTCAGTTGACTGATGCCTTATAAGGCTATCTATTTTGCATAGATACAAGTGCGATTTAACGGATACAGACATAAAACTTTCGTGTTTCAATATCGGTTACTGTTACGTACAGTGAAACAATTCTTGTAGGGTAAGTAGCGATTCGTCTTCCCCAGCCCACACCAGGGCACCAGTTTTATCACGAGTTTTGTGCAGATTTAGGTTCATTATGCCTTAGACGTAAAGGAATCAAGCGGCTATTTTTGTAATATCGCTGATTTTGTTGGCAGTATTGGTGAGTGTACAAAATTTAAAAAAAATGTCGAAAACATTCTGTTTTTGCCTCAATATTAAGCCTTATAATATACCGAGGTACAGAGATTGCTGGGCCAACCGGACTGCCACTCGAAGGACTGGAGAAATTTGGCCACTATAGACAGTTGGCCACTATAGAGAAAATGTTGATCAATTGACCATGAGCAAGCCACACATGATTTCAGTTCCCACTAATCTTTCTTACCAAGTAACATTGGCTCGATCGGTAAATTCACCAACAAAGACTTGCACTTTAAAGCTCAAGGCATGCATACCTTCTGCTACGGCCAAAATGACCCTGTCAGGAACTCCAAATCCTCGCAAATTACAATTTCAAACTCGGCGCAGTGTGACATAAGGCTGCAGTATGGTTGCAATAGGCAGTGTTTCTGTATCAATGGGACCGGAAATCGTGTGGCCGTGGCAGGTGGTCGCTAAGCATATAATACCCCCTTCACATTATATACGATCTTCGGACGTTCTTCGCGATCGCAGGAAGGTCGGCTGATTTTAAGATCTTAAGATGGTCTTGCGTATTTTTCGCCTCAAAACTGTCCCCTTCACATATACGCGAGGCTCGTGAGATCGACGGTGAATAAATCTATGATAATAAACCTCCCATGACCTCTTGCACGCGGACAAGGTAACACAAAACGTTCCTCAAAAAAGGCAAGAGATCAATAAATGTTGCTTATTTTGTTGTCGGAATCTTTTTAACCAATGAATGGAATGCGCGGGCATAATAGAAATGACGCAAGAAAAGAAAGTGTGTCACAAAGCCAGCCTACATACTGCCACAGGGGCCACAATGTTAGAATTACCCTCAAATTCCCAGAAATTCAATATTTGTAAACAAACGGAAGTCGGGCGAACGTCGCCCGAACGTTGTTCAACTGACGGGCGTTCTCCATCCGATTTGCGCTCGATGATTAATAACTATGTCTTTGCTCGCCTATCGGTCTTCAATCGTTGGATTGACGCAAGACTATTGACCGATACCCTTGCAAGGTACACACGATTTGTACGCACAATCTGCGACTCGGTAACGAGCTGTGCGATTTTGGAGATTTCTTTCGACTAGTCGCATATGTTAAGAACATGTTTCGCTGCACCGCGACCGTCGTAAGACTCCTGAAAACTGCCGGCGATCCGTAAAAATCGCAAGATGATCGTGAGAACACCGGACGTCTTACTCACGAAAATGTCATTCAGAGTTCGTAAACTAGTCTTCCGATCGAATCGCGCCTATTGTGAAGGGGGTATTAACCCTACAATTTTACGACGGATCTGACCGTCTGGGGTCATTTTTGACCCCATTTTGTTTTGCTCATAGACATATTTCAGCTTGCTAATTTTGTCATTTCTATGTATTTACTGTTTCAACAATCTATGAAGAATATTTTGACAAGTTTTGGTGTCAGTAGTTATTACTCATTATCATAATTTATGCAGAAAATGAGCAGAAACCACATTTGCTCTGAAAATCTACAATACTCAACCTACTAAACAATGTTTTGTCTTATCGATTTCTAAACAAAGGTTTTGATGCTGATGATACTTATAGCATAATGTTGCTATTTAGCAAGAAAAAATACAATATTTGTGAAAAGTGATGAATCTATTACTTAATTATGCACCATATTCCGCCATCGAAACACACATACAGCAACTCTTGTCTATTTTCCCGCAAAGATCTTTCTTGTAGGTTCCTTCTGTACATTCTGTCCATATATTGTTTCTTAACTAATTAGAAACATGTTCACTTTCATTAGCAAAGATAATTAGTGCATATTATCATAATTTATGCAGAATTTCTAAAAACTATGTTTTGCACTAAAATTCTAAATTTATTTCAAATTATCGGTGTTTACTCATCTAAGCAACTATAACTTATTGCTGTAATAGGAATGATGAGGAATGCCTGTTATTTCATTGAAATGTCGTGATAATTATGTAATTAATGATTCATAATTGGCTGGGGTCATTTTTGTCCCCACCGAACCAGACAGAAACTTTCAAGTATAGCTTATACAATATTGGACAAAACTTGGTGAAAAATTGGTAGATGTTGTAAGACATGTATACAAACAAATTCATGGAAGGAAATTTTTCTCCGATGAAAAATGTTGCTATGACAGATAAAAATATACGCCTGGTGTCAAAAATGACCCGATACGGTTGGATGAGGATTAATCATTACGAATCCAAGGGACCGACAAAAAGTTGCCACTATGGCCAGGTGGCTGCTTTGCAAAGGTGGCCGCTAATACAGGTTTGATTGTACACGGGCAAGATCGCCGGACGCGTTAGATATCACAGAGATGTTACCTGTTACTCCAGAAAATATGACTCTGTTAGCCAATAATTTCATAGCGGACACAAGCCCTTACTAGTAACATCACAATTTATACCAAAAGATGATTTTTCCCAAAAATATTCATGATCCGCAATTATCTTGTCGATGATTTTTTAAATATGCGTGAGTTACGTCAATTGGCCACATTTGTTGAAAACAGATAGTCACAACAAAAGTTCCGGCCATATAACTGCTCGACTGGACAATCTGCAGGTGTCACAGGCCTTAAACTGCTTGAGTGGCTTACAAATAAGTGACAACATAGTAAATGCACACGACTTTAGATACTGCAAATGTCGCATTAGTGCCAGCAGAGTTTGTTCTGGTACGACTCGCACTTCCGTAATCAACTTTGAAAAAAGGCCAGGTAAAAAGATGTTACTAAGACATGCGTCTAAATTGATTCTAGAAAAGGATGGCATTGCAATTGATAACTTTCATCTCCGGTTACATGTATTAAAATTCGACATCAGTGACCTGCGTTTTCAATAATTCTTACTCGGAGTTCATGATAAATCATCCAACGACGACGTACGGGGGAATTGGGTATCTGTCCAGTGTCCACTCATGATAGCTGCAAAAACACAACTCATCAAATACTGGCACCGTTTGGCAAACCTACCCGAAGGCTCTTAACTCCGCGACGCATATGATACTGTAGCTACTGATAATCATGACTGGATTAATCATGTCAAGGGCATTCTGAATCACCACGGCTTTGGACGAATACGGATGAAACCGCGGTCTTATAAAACAGATTATTTTGCTGATCAACTTCGCCTCCTGCTCATGATATACACATATAGGAAGTATCAATACGAATTCAAAACGTTCCCTTTTGAACAGAAAAACTGCTATAAACAAGAAAAATACGCCTACGTTATAAATAACAAAATTCTTAAATTCATAGCACAGTTGTTAAGAATCAGTAGTCATAAATTAAATATTGAAACAGGAAAATACCACAATGAAGCCCCTGACCAAAGGTTCTCCCGATTTTGTCCAAAGCAAATTAAAGATGAATTTCACTTGGTCATGGAATAACCCTATGTATTATATGTTACGCAATTAATCATTTAATATTCCTATGTCTAAATACTAAAGATGTCAAGATTCTAGATACCAGAAGTAGATTTGACTATATCATTAAATGTGACAGTCCTCATAGTGGTAAGATAGGTAATTGCATGAAAGATTGCATTGTGATTAGGAAAAATAGTGACACGTTTAGCATTATCTGATTGCATAGATGGTTTTTCGTTATCGTTATATTTCATTATTCTATATTGTTTAATTAGTAGAATCTTATTATCCTATACTGTTTAATTAGTAGAATTGTAAGATGTATTCTTTTTGTTGTAGTTTATAGTTGCCCAAACAGAAGTAACTTTACGTTTTGTCGTGTCAATAAAGCTTATATATACAGACATATATACATAAATAATAAACACAACGTTATAAAACGTACATAACTTTGTGACTGACTTTCTATAACTGAGGATTTAGCTCATATCTGACTCGCGTCTTTCCGTTATCTGAAATTCGCATGTAACAGAACAAGCCGTACCCCCTCCCACATACTCACGTAAAACTATGTCACGGGAAAATGTCCAAACAAACTAATCGTTAGCTGCTGCTGACATGGTCGTACTCTTGGATGTAACGTTATATAAAAATATAGAAAATATAAGTTGATGATAACTTTGGGTCGACAAAATGTCGCCGACATATCGGTTGTGACAACAACTTATATAGAACGAAATTCACGCAACAGCTGACAAGGTCAAGAAGAACAAGCACCAATACCGTAGACACGGAACTGGTGAACTACCTGGCATATGGTCACAATAAGGTTAACAAGAAATGGTTATCTAAAAAAAAAGCTGGCAACGCAGCCCAAAATAACTGTTAGAAATAGAAGGTGGGAGAAAGTAGTGAACGACTGAAAGTGCATAATGTGGTCCGTGAGGACGGCTTACAGAAAAAGACGACACATAGATAAACACTCGTTCTCATTGAAATGTCGAAAATGGCATTTTTTTGGTCGAAAAATAAATCGGCTTTATTTTCACTGAAAACTACTTGGTTGTTTGGGAAAATTCCTCTTTTAACCATAGCCAAAAAATGGCAACTTATTATTTTCGGTCCCATTGATAATACATTACAGGACATGTAACAAACGTTACCGGTAACGTTTGTTACAACCGTAGACTTTACCCTGTTTTCTTCGAAAGGACTAACCTTATTGACTACATCAATTAGGTATAAGTGGATGTCCTTAGGGGCATTTGAAAAGTGGGCAGCTTTTTTACACCAGGTCAAATTGAAAGCTTAGACAGCATCAACAATGGTAACGTTTGTTACAGTCATTTCTGTACAACATTTTGTTAAGCAAGGTGGGATAGAAATGACAGTCAACAACCCTTTCTTGTTTCTTTAGAAAGCCAGAAAAACTGTACAGCGTCACAAAAATGGCCATTTCTAGTCTTATGCGTGCATAATATAACCGTGGCAACCATCGTACTAGTGGTGGTAACGTTTGTTACAGAATCTGGCGACAGGCATAAACCACCTCACACAGCCTCCAAGATCAGTGACAGGAGCGATCTGACGCGATCGGGCAGAGGGCCTGGTCAGCTGGTTTCACCTGCCGAACAATCACTTTGGGAACTGAATTGTTACATTTTTGGTTACTATTTGAATTCTTCGTTTCTTCTCAGGCGACATCCATTTTTAAGGGTGTAAAATCCCACCCGTGGCTATAATAATCTTCTAACCCATCAACCTCCACGAATGTTGTGGTGCATCTTTTGTAAAACATTACTGGGGTTGTGGAAAAATGAAGGAACCAGTGATGTTGTCTATGATTTGCTCCACATCAATGCGTAAAGTCAGGCGACAGCATTTCGACATTTAAATGAGAACGAGCCTAAAACGTCACGATTTCCCCATCGACCACTGCTTGGAGAGTAGGGCCCTCTCCCACTGCTATGGCAACGTCAGAATTTTTCCTTCCTTCTCTTTTGCTGCAAGTCAAAGTCTAGCCACAGTATTGTCCTAGGTATCCCAATATTCGCAATAAACATTACAACTTCTTGGATGACGTTTAGATTGTATTGACATTTGAAAGCTGCTGTTACTGCCTTGATCTGGCTGCTGGAATCGCGCAAAGCTTGATGGGAGAAAAAGTGCCCTCAAACGATCTGTGTATGTTGCAATGTACCAAAGAATTAAACAAGAACAATGTGAATTGCTCTAGAGCATATTGTTGTATTTTGTAGTGGACATGTGAATTTTGTGAAAAGCTAACAACTTGAAATGTATAATCTTTATGGTTGTCAATGGAGAATGTTCTCCTATTGCAGCATGCCCAATAAAAGATTGTTAGAACTGAACTGAATAGAAGTACATTTTTGACGACGCCTTAAGGGGAGTCGTCAAATGGTAGGTTATTCAGTCTGCAAAAAAATGGTGTTCAGTCTGCAAAAATTCTAGTTGAGCAGTAGGTCCACTCACTGTCCTTGCCTTCAGTTTGCATCATCCAGTCATACACTAACAGAGTGCTTGTTTACACCCAAATTTATGGCCACTTATCATGGTAAAAATAGCATTGATAGTTGTTTGCAATTCTACAAAATATCATATCTCTAACTATATTGAGAGACATGTCATATTGACAATGTGCTCAACACTATGTATACAAAAATTAAAACTTGCCCTAGCAGCAAAGTTGGCAGACACTTCAATTCACCAAAGTATTGCTGTATATAACATTTCTATAATAACATGATTTTTGCTTCACAAAAATGAATTTATGCCTACCTTCTCGGCCGTTGTAGTTATCAACAAAAAAGAACCCATAATCACTCCACACTGAATATTTCTTGGTGGGAATACCAGCAACGTTTATTGACTGGCATAAAACATATTGAATACGAGAACGTTTACAAACCAAAAATGGATATCATTCCACTAATTGTCGTGCCTGACATATACAATCATTACACTTATTCTGTATCTGAAAAATGTTTTACAAACCTTGCAATATTATAACCAACAGTCAACTACGATTTTTCCACCCGCCTACCACAAATTACAATGCGTAACAATTTTAAATAACTCGAAATAAAATATGTGCTCTAACGAGTCTACAGCAAAGTATAGAAATCATAGCTTGACACGTGGAGAGCTATGTGCCCAAGTTAAATACAGTATGCATGCCGCAATGTTAACATCAACAAATATCAAAAACGAACGCTCTGGTAATACTACAATAGCAATAATACTCAGCAGAGTCACAAAATATAACACAGTAATCATGGAACTTCACATACTAAG
Source organism: Branchiostoma floridae x Branchiostoma belcheri (assembly GCA_019207045.1). Lineage (NCBI taxonomy): Eukaryota > Metazoa > Chordata > Leptocardii > Amphioxiformes > Branchiostomatidae > Branchiostoma > Branchiostoma floridae x Branchiostoma belcheri. The sequence continues at coordinate 19,054 of JAFMNZ010000090.1, read as the reverse complement.
TGTTTAAAGTCGACAAGTGTACCTCGTGTACTAGGGTGTCTCAATATCAAAGAGCTTGTGTCTAGGATACTCAGACTCAAAAATATCCAGACCTAAATAAGAAACATCAAAGCTAATATAAGTTGGCACTCGCCACACTAAGAACTTACCAGGTTATCTCCTTACCTTGAACGCAACTACCTAGGAGTTAACAACATGTGTCTAACCCTAAGTATGAATATGTACAAATACTAGAGAACGTACTGAATGTACAACCAATAAGTAACAGTCTATGAGGCAGCAAAAGGTTTATATGTCACAGGCTCAGGGAATCGTATATACTCCGAGATGTCTGTAATGTGACAACGTGTTACTTAGATCTTCTTCCGTTCCCAGTTCCAGGCTATGTCACTGTATCTACATTACATGTAGCTATCCATATAGCAAGAACATATGGATAATGACACGGTGTCAATTGTGATAAACAGCACATATGCAGATAATACAGGGCCGCTCACCACTGTACTATTACATGATTAAGTGTACTGCAGCATCAAACTAAACTAACTGTATCAGATCAACTCTTGCCGATGTTCTTTTATATAAAGTCATAATCCTATGTCTATGTTTATCAGAATTTCTCTGATATGCATTCGTTTAGTTGGATTTATGAGACGTCTTATAAAAGTACGACCAGGAGAAACAACCTGGCATACATGTTTCAGCAATCCTATCAATGATTGGATCTGTTTCAAGGCTGATGAAAGATATAGTAATTCTTGAAAGGTAACCCTACATTCCTGCAATTTGTCAAAAGGGGTCATGCATCCATTTTTCTTCTGTTAGTGGTGACCCATATCACTACAAACAATAAGATCACGCTCATAGGATGCCTATGTGCTATTAGCGAACAGAAAAACCATCTGTACTAATATGAGTGGGATAACATGTGTTCAATTTCCTTACTGCTATCCATTCGAGTACGATGCTAACTGTTTCGACGATGGCACGTGCACATGTGCACAAAACGTAGAACATCCCAGGAGCAAACACCAATCATTTATAATCGTAACCATCTTTAAGCTAGAAACCTTCGTAACAGATGCCTGCTGGTAATCCTCCTAGCAGGCTGGTCCTACATGCCCTTCACAAATCACCCCACTTGTAGAGTTGGACAGTAGGCCTGCTGGTAACCTACCTAGCAGGCTGGTCCTACAAGTCCTTCACGAGTCACCCCACTTGTAAAGCTGGGCAGTAGGCCTGCTGGTAACATACCTAGCAAGCTATTTCTACAAGTCCTTTACGAGTCACCCAACTTGTAGAGTTGAGCAGTAGGCCTGCTGGTAACCTACCTAGCAGGGTAGTGCTGCCCACTGATGTTGTTCTCGGTAGACCAAATGTTGAAGTAGGGGGGACATTTGAAGTTGCACTAGAAGAAGTGTGGGAAATGGCGGCTGGAGGGTGTACGTATACGTTACTCGTCACTTTGCATTCTTCCTCCCGTCGTTCAGGCTGGCGGTATCGATGGAACTCCGAACGGGAGAGAAAAAGATCAAGTAATTGATGAAAATTATTTGGACAAAGGAATCATGATAACTGCATGATTCAACATAGTACGTGATCAAAGATATTATAAGATAGTAAAATCTATGTGATCGTTGTACGAAAATTTGAAATAGCCTACCTCAGTGTAAAGTATAAAATTATCCTTCATAAATAACGTGCAAACCTAGATACAAGTTACAATATACAAAACTATCACTCACTGGCGTTCTTAGGTAACTCACCATCGGGAATCCAGCCTATCTTAGCAGTAGACTTTCACAACTCAAACTGTGAGACACCAAGGTTAACATTCCATGTCCAAGAACACACCATTGAGGGAGAATTGCATCCCTAAAATCGACAGTACTAATAGTCCCCACGCCAAAGGTTACCCGATTAGAAAAATTCAGTATTCGACCAAATCAAGAGAACCTGTGAGTCATACATTCACATAGGTCATACGGTTGCGAAGCCAAAGTTTTCTCACACAGGAGTAGGCATGTACAAAAACACCTGAGTCATACAATGAAACTTAATGCATAAAAAAACATTGGTGTTTTCTCCAAAAATGTTTACTCCTCTTTATTGAGATATTTTCAGATTGACGATATCATTCCATTTTCGATTCGATAAAGCACCTGTACTGATCAAGTACTTATATAATTGATTTTCAAAGAATATCAAAGACAAGTTCCTAAATAATGCGTCTGGGCTCAATCTAGAAAAGATGACTTTTCAATCGATTGCACACGCCTCCCGTTAGATATACCGGAATTTGACACACGTTTTCAAAAAATTCTACGCGGAATCCACTTAAAATCATCTAATGAGGCGTGCGAGGAGAATAAGGAACTTTTCCCATTTTAATTTCTGCTAGAATTCAGCTCATTTAGGATATTTTCTGTTACCACGGCCTTGGGCAAATATGGACGAAACCTGGGCCTTATAAAGCAGATTATCTTGCCAACCGACTGCGCCTCCGGCTATACGATTTAATATGTACATACAGGAGTGGTTCAGTTCTATTTAAACAATTAAAAAAAAAATGTCTTTCTTAGCAAATCAAAAGAAAACTTTCAATTTGAAAAGGAATAACCCGGTTTAGAATCAGTAGCCATAAAATTGATATTGGAACAGGCAGAATGCTACAATATAGCGCCTGACCAAAAGCTTTGTCCATCCTACCCAAAGCATATTGAAAATGAATTTATGATGGAATGTTCTATATACGCTAGTTTATGTAATGAATTATTCATATTTCTCGAATCAAGTACAACAGATTTCTAGAGACTTGATGATGCTACAAACAGATTTGTATATATCTTTAGATGTCAGAACTCCCATAAAATAGACAAATATATCAACGACTGTTCTGCTATTAGAAAGAATACCGTATTACTAACTAATAATTAGCCTACTCCATTGCAATACTATATCAAAAAATTATGTTAGCCATTCTTGTTATGTCAACTAGGTTGTTAAGCTTTATCCTATACCTTATTTTGTACTCTGTGTAATAAATGTTGCTTACATTGTATCAAGTACAATTGTCGTGCAATAAAGTTCTTCTGTATATTGGGTAAGTAGAATAAGAAAATGGTATGCAAATCACACGACCACACAGCCAAAATTAACCTGTGGTAACCCTCCCAGCAGGTCGCACAGGTAAATAAAATAGGAGAAAGGTCTGTGGGTCACACGACCACACAGCCAAAATTAACCTGTGGTAACCCTTCCAGCAGGTTGCACAGGTAAATAAATTAAGAGAATGGTCTGTGGGTCACACGACCACACAGCCAAAATTAACCTGTGGTAACCCTCCAAGCAGGTCGCACAGGTAAATAAAATTAGAGAATGGTCTGTTAGTACTAGTTGTATTAGTTGGATCTCGATAATGTAGCTTTGTTACAACCAGCTTGATCATTCTGCGGGGTTTGATCATATAGTGTTTCCTTGAAAACCAGTAGAGAAAAATATTTGAATTTTTTTTTTTTTTTAACCAGTAACTTATGCTAATCTGTCCCTGCCTGTGTATATAGCCTGTAGACAGTCTGGGATTTTTATTGGTTTATGTATCTATAGAGATCAATTCGCCCCTCTAGCTGCTGGGATGGTCACAGTAGGGAGTATTTCCTTATAGCTTTATCCAGGGCACAAGAGATTTCCGTTTAAGAGAATGGTCTGTGGGTCACACGGCCACACAGCCAAAATAACCTGTGGTAACCCTCCTAGCAGGTCGCACAGGTAAATTAAGAAAATGGTCTGTGCGCCATATGGTCGCACAGCCAAATTTAACCTGTGAGTCATACTCACGCACAGGTAGATAGAGTAGGAGAATGGTCTGCGGGCCAGACGTTCACACAGCCAAGTATAACCTGTGAGTCATACTTTCGCACAGGTGAATAAAATAAGAAAATGGTCTGTGAGCCATACGGTCACACAGCCAAATATATAACCTGTGAGTGATACTTTAGCACAGGTAAATAAAATAAGATAAAAATCTGCAAGTCCTACGGTCGCAGATCCTAAAATTACCCGCGCAGTAGTGAGTCAACGATCAGCCGTGAACAAATACTAACTGTGAGCCATACGGTCAAACAACAAAATCATCTTCATGATATATAAACCAGGTCTCATAACGGTGAGAGCATGAGTTGGTATTGATCAAAAATTATTCCCGGTAAACGGTAACAACTACCCACATAAGAGTGGGTCAACATACAGCTTCCTTCATTAAGTATTAAACCAGAGTTCATAACAGGCGAGAGCATGGCATGGTATTGATTAGAAATAATTTCCCGGTAAACAGTGACAACTACCCACATAAGGGTGGGTCAACATTCAGCTACTTTCATTGAGTATCAAACCAGGGAGCATAACCTGCTGGTATCAGCAAGAAATAATTATCCAATTAAAAGAAGAAGAAAAAATGAAAAAAATAAATCCACAATAATCGCCTGTCGAAACTACCTCAGGTATCCCTTGGGACTGGGTGGGAGGGCACAAAAACAAGCAATAAACTCCGCCAGTCTGTCAGGCGGGAGCTCGAAAGATTGTTTGTCCTTCTTCTTCTGTGATCTCTTCAAGAGTGAACAGTGTAATCCGTCTGAACGTTGATTGGTAGTTTGGAAGGCGCTGATTGATTGTTAGAAAAGAACTTCGGTTTAGCTTGGGCCAAAACAAATTAGATCGGCCGTCACGTCCGGCCTAAATTTTTATTTTTGCTTCACAAAAATGAATTTATGCCTACCTTCTCGGCCGTTGTAGTTATCAACAAAAAAGAACCCATAATCACTCCACACTGAATATTTCTTGGTGGGAATACTAGCAACGTTTATTGACTGGCATAAAACATATTGAATACGAGAACGTTTACAAACCAAAAATGGATATCATTCCACTAATTGTCGTGCCTGACATATACAATCATTACACTTATTCTGTATCTGAAAAATGTTTTACAAACCTTGCAATATTATAACCAACAGTCAACTACGATTTTTCCACCCGCCAATGGAGCGATAGCGACGAAAAGCCCCCCCCAAAGCGAGCCGATAGGCGATAAGAAAGGCCAGGAAGGTAGGCATGAACAAGAAAATGATCCTCTGGAAACGTGACCATCGGATACCCCTTTCCACTGTGCTGTTTCTCTAATCATCGGAACAAAATTTTCTAGTCTCTTCACGAAAGAATTCCATACACTAAGCACTCAATAACAACGAATACTGAATGTACTCCTGATTTACCCTAAGATTCAGTTATGAACGATGTACAAAGTTTTGGAATTGACTCTGAAGTACTTCTGTCTTCAATGTTAACACAGCTGCACAGAAGTCCTAGTAGGTTGAAAACAAAGATTCAAAATAACCATCTATGAAAAACTTGACTGCTATTCAGGTCCTGAATCCCATTCGGCTTGTCAGGATTATAACAAAATCTACACAAAGTTTTGGAACCGTGCAATACATAAAACATGTATCGCTACTAACGTTACCTCTTTAACTGAGGGTCTGTATGCTCTTTTCCGTAATGCCTATGCAGCCTAATTATTATTTCCCATAACTCGTAGAGAAACAATCTTTTCTAAACATCAGTAATTCGTGGCGAGGCGACCAAATTCATCGTAATTGCCTTCCTCGATTTGGCGTAATAAGTCAGGGGCCCTGCAGAATTCAACGTAGATCGTCATCCGTACACCCCATGCAGACCCTCTTAGAACGTTATGTAACAATGGTTGAATTTACCCATTTTGATTATGAGCGCCTGCATGTAGTTCCTCAATCCTGACTAGAAAACGGTCAGTTAAACACCGAATCACGGTTAAACTACCCTTGACTTGACAGTTTTCAGTCAAGTAAATCTGTAAAAAGTTTTGTGAAAGACGCCATGGCCTTTTAATTTTTGTCACCCCCACCGACGACAGTTCTTTGTGGTAACGTTAACGTTACGTAACACAATCAATCCTGTTGTTCGTTTATCCTCTTGCTAACAATAGGCTAATGACTGAAACAAACTATGGATTATTGAACACTTGCCTCATACTCAAAGACTTATAAGGTTGGAAAAGAAAAACCCGAGGCATCAGTGTAACGTTACATGTGCCTGGGAAGTTTTCGAACTCAAATTGTGGTAGCGCCAGACTTACCGCAACAATGTTCAAATCCAGCGCTGAGAATCTCCCAAAATAAACAAATCACGAAGCAACAAAAAATAAGATTTCCGTTACACACAAAAACAAGCAATAAACTCCGCCAGTCTGTCAGGCGGGAGCTCGAAAGATTGTTTGTCCTTCTTCTTCTGTGATCTCTTCAAGAGTGAACAGTGTAATCCGTCTGAACGCTGATTGGTAGTTTGGAAGGCGCTGATTGATTGTTAGAAAAGAACTTCGGTTTAGCTTGGGCCAAAACAAATTAGATCGGCCGTCACGTCCGCCCTAAATTTTTATTAACTAAGTTGGTTTTAGTGTAAATTTGTTACTGAAATCTGTTGCAAACTTAACCTTCTTTCAGCATTCTGTGCATTCAGAGTTTAACTTGATTGAATTAGACCGTACGAAAAAAACGGTACATTTTCGCACCAGATGCAAAATAGTTGTATTTCAACGTTAAAATGCATGTTTACGCCATATGTGAACAGTAATAATGATATCTGCACATTTTGAACGTCCCGCCACAGAGGAGGACATCGCGTTTCCCGGCCGCCTACAGACCGGAAGTGACGTAGCATTTGGAACGCGCGCCAACACGCCTCTCTCACAACAATACACAGGCAAAAAACATTCTGTTATTATCTTTTTAGTCTAAGACGGTATTTTTTCTTTAAGAAAACAATCACGCAATCGATGTAAGAATTAGCCCTTTCCTTGCAATGTGACTCATACAACCGTATTTTCGATCGGTCGATGTTTAGTGTATCTCTCGATCACTGAAGTTCAACAGGAACTAGACCCGGATATATTGATACATCCGAGCAGAGCAAACTGGATATTGGATTAGAATGCAATTTTTCAAGACACTGAAGTCCTGGGAATAATGACTTGTGGGGGTGATTGCCCCGCACAAAGTCTGAATTGTCCAGCCGTGTCGTCTTGATTTCATAAGAGTGAAGGATACTTGGGGGCGATCGCCCTGCCTGTAGTCCGGGGTGATCACCCTGTTGGTAGCTTTGGGTGGTCGTCCTGCCTGTAGTTGGGGGCGATAGCCCTGTCAGTACTTGGGGGCGATCGCCCTGCTGGTAGTTGGGGCATACCAGTAGGTTTGCTCTGTCGACCTGTCAGTAGCTGGGATAAATTTTAAATATAAATATAAATATGCAAATATAATCAGCAATCACACACACATACATACGAAAATTACGCACTCTTAGTCCATTGCAATTAGGTGTATTGATTGGTAAGGAAAAAGGCAAAACTATACAGCTGAAGACGTAAAACTACTGATTACAATACAAATGGTGCAAGAGGGATGGACCCTTTACAGTTTATATTTAGCTTGATTATACTTGTATATATTATATGGCTAATCATCGGTTGTATTTTAACAATGCCTTGTTGCACCGTTTGTCAGCAAAGTATTTCACTATTCGTTTGTTACTGATAGCTCTAATTACAAGTTCTAAATCTACATGGCCCTTATCAAACGATTCAAGTTCAGCTTGTGCTCGATACAATTCGATGTGCAAACGTTTGCGGTATAAACTCAGTGGTCAAACATGAACACGAGAGAACGTAAGAACAATCGGAGACTACTGGCAACATATGGCATCACAACTTCACTACATCTGGGATTACACATTTCAAGAATTATGGTGTTACAAATATCATATGGCAGTACCCTAGCACAATATAATTAAGCCATTGAATGTATTGTTCGCGGAAAAATGTAGTCAAACCGAAATCAAATGTACTTGACGTAATATACAACTTGCAATGGGGACAGTTTAGACAGTGCGCGAGAACGAGGCATCGGTCGCAGTGGGGAGGATTCAAGCGTGCAGGTGACGTGTTGGAGAATCTTGCTGCGCGCGGTCTCTGTCCATGCAAAAGGTTCCAATTCCTTTTAAACGGCACTCAAGACGGCACATCGTCAGCGATCGCACGTTTTGATCAAATGGCATCTTTGATGCGACCCACTGGAAGATCACAGTTCTCCTCTTTGTTTGACGTGGAAGTGTGACAGTTGCAAGCGCCTCCACAGTCACATGTCTCCTCGCCATGAAGAGTCGAATCACCAGTTGTTCTGAAAATTGAAGTTACAACCGATTTAGGGTTTAGCGCTTATACACTAGCTACCTACGACTGAAAACTTTGGAAACAGTTTCAGTGATCACTCAATTACACACATATACGTAGCTTATGTACACAAAGCCATTGCAACATAATGCATTATGAATTAAAGTGGATATAAGGAAGCAGGTAGGAGATATTATGTATGGAAAAGGAATGAAAGGTATCTTTTGTAACTGACAATGAATTTGAACTATCCGACTTAAGCTGGGTAAGGCTAGTTTCAAAGGATGTGCGAAACTGAGCGGCTGAACTTCGGCACAACAACGATCTGCTGAGGAACGTGGGCGCTAGCTTGTGGAACTAAGACATCGGGACCATGCCAGTATCACGTAAAAATATATTATCCAGTTTTGATTCTCTGACAATGCTTAGGCTGCCTTTAGGTACTTGAGTCATTGTTTATGATCCTAATGCGGAAACAATGACCCCATGAATTAGTTCACAGTAAGTGAAATGAAGTACTTGGTGAAAGTGAACCGTTTTCAATGCGTGCTAATGAGGGGGGCGTGAGGGCACGCGCCAACACCACGGGGTCTGCACTTCAGTACAGCCAAGGAAATTATCGTCAATTATCTGCAAAGGGTTACTCCTACGTGAAAACTGACTGGGATAATAGTTTTACAACCTTTTCGAGCCAGAATCGGGGACAAACGCGGCGAGCCGCGCCAGTTCACAGCGGGGGCTTTCCCCAGAGATTGCTGGAATAGACGAGGACAACGTATCGACTAGGTCAGTACTCTCCAAGCAGAGGTCGAATCGCGCAGATATAGTAGTAGTCGAAAAAAATACACTCGCGGTAGGAAGAGCGCGAGTGTATTTTTGTCGACAACTACTATATCTGCGCGATTCGACCTCTGCTTGGAGAGTACTAGGTCAGTAGGTGCGTTGTACACACACAACGCTTTATGTTGTCTGGTTGTTATGTATATGTATATTTTGCAATAAAAAGTGTGCTTAACTAAACACCTCCTGTGTCAGGTTTTCTTGTTTGCAACTTGGCATCTTTACTGATCGTATTCACTTGGATTCTTGAACTTCGCGGTGGCCAATGAAACTCCTCTGCCGACTAAACTTCTTCCTCAGCCTGATGGTGCTATCCTATGCCCCCAGAAGATCTGCTTGGAGATTAGCGCTGTCTATCGTTCTGGCATGCTGGGCGTGACGGCACGCGCCAACACCAGGGTATCCGCACTTCACTACTCTCTAAGCTGAGGTTAGGCTCCGGTTGTTGTTTTTTCTTTTAAAAAGTTTTTTAGCCAATTGTACATGTGTACAAAAATAAAGCCTGATTGATTAACTGATTGGAAGGTGTCAGTGCGGGCTGTAGCAATGAGCATTTCACGATGTTGTTAGCTCTCGGTCCCCTGTGGTTCTGCAGTAACCCAACCCGGGTCTCCACGGGGACAGTGTACACGTACACGCCGGTAAATATCCGGGGAAACTTACGGTGCCAACCTCTACACTAGTGCTATCCCGCCTAGATGCTTCTGAAAACCCGGTAAACGTGTGGCAAAATCTACGGGAATGGGAGAAAATAATGAGAAAAAGTAGCCTAAACATCACCCCAAAACCGGCTGTTGTTTTTTTACGATTTTTTAGTCGTTTCTATCGGGCTTTCTATTTTGTACTGTGTTGTGACAACACAAGCCTAACCTCTGCTTGGAGAGTACACTTCACTGCAACAAAGGAAATTATCGTCAATTATCGATCTGCTACGGGGGCACTGTAGGTCGTTCTGGAATGCCCCGGTGCCGTCAGAAGAAGTTGGGCTCTGCGGCGTGTTCTCTATGATAAATTATGTCAAGCTGAAGGATTAGATCTACTGCGTTCGTTTCTAAACAAAGACAGGCGCTGCTCGTTGTTTATTGGTACTATCTAATTACTGACTGGTTACTTTCGATCAGTTTTTGGTCAAACTATTCGTGAAGCATCCCTCATCACGGTTTGGTCAGGCACTGTTGTAAAAATAGGTAAGATGTTGACTCCCTGTTTCTTTTGGAATTCCGCTGCAAGAGGGAATAAGACAGGGTGGCGCAGGGCTGTCTCCAGGACCCGTCCCTCCGTCCCAGGAGGAACGGAAATTTACTTGCTGGGACGGGAAAAATTCCCCCGCTCCGTCCAAAGCAAGATGAATTTCGTGACATGAAACTGCATTTTAGTAAGCTTACTTAAGTTAGATATGGCTTTTTCAATTTCAAAAATAGGCTTACGAATGCCAAATTTGCATTTTTTCGTGGAGACACCCTAACCATTCCATCTGTGCGACAAATAAACATCGCCGCACGCGGCCGATTTGGAGACACGGAGATCAGGGCGGCGTGCTTTGCGTGTGGAGGTTGCCACGCAATGTTCTACTTCTACTGGAAGCAATCCTTGCTGGAAGTGATAGGGTGAGGCTGCGACGTCATCTTTCAGTTAAAGGTGATTGATGTCGATTAGTATGAAGGTTCAAACGTAAGCTATCGGTGGAACAAGAAGACGCAGGATGTGTCGCAAACATCATGAGACCTTGCGCTGACAACTAGTGCGTGTCCATTCAAAAGTTTCCGATTGATATAAAATGCACGGTTTTGTAAAGTGTACGCAAGCTGTTATGATAATCGTCCTGTCACTTAAATGTTAGTAGACTAAGACAGCCCCAGACGTGCAGCCGTAATTAGTCTGTTATTGCTGTGCGACAAATATCAATGAAGTGTTGTCCTTTGTTCTGCGATTTTATGTAATAAGTGAGAGGGCCTATGGGTTCATGGAAAACCGAGTTTCATAGTAGAGCGAAGTCCTTCATGCCAAAATATGCAGTGTTCCTAAATATTCGCGACGCTCAACCTGCATGCCAATGCCCGTTATACCCACAGACGGCGGAGTGTGCTTTACAAAGACTTTCTTGGAAGAGAGGGTCGTGCGACTCAATACCGATGGATTTGACTGTGCAGCCTCAAACTGAGGCCAAATCAAGTTTCACTTTAAAAGTTTGATTGAAAAAACAAGGAGGTAATTACAACACAATAGCCTATAGAGAAAGGACCCCCGTGGCATCTATTTTGGGAGCCGCTGCAATTTAGTCCGCGGTAAGTTGTCTCACAAGAAAACTGTGAGCTGTACATGTATGAAATTGTAAGAAGCTCTGAATACCTTGAATGCCGGTTTGGTTGCTGTGGTCCTACTCCTAGCTACTCCCTGACAGGGATGACGAACCTGAAAAAAAATCATATAAAAATGAAGTGAAATAGTATTCAGGCATAGCTTGCAGGTTGGTATAAACAGTGCCACAGAAAGCCAACGTTCAAAAGTTTTATGTGTCTTCTAAAAGTGTTTCGTTTCCCGGTAATCGTAACCAATAAAATATAACACAATAATACCCTGAATAAATAAATAAAATAAAACACAATTAAGGGGTGCAGGAATTCTGCATACAACGAATCACATTTATTCATTACGTGCATACTTAGAATACCGGGGGCACGAAAATCTGTCAAGTTGACACCGATAATTTATTCAAAAATCTGTCATTAGAAAACTCAGAATTTTGAATGAAGATTTTGTTCGTAGTTTGAAGTATAGTTTGATTTTAATGATACTAATACTAACTAAGTAAAAAGATTTTTAATCATGCCATTGAAATAACATTTATTTCATTCACACTGTTGCATGCTCAAATAGTTTAAAAACAGAGTTTTGAGAAGACACAACCTTGCTTAATGAGTCACATCCTGAAAAAACCTTTTGACCGCCTTATGTTCCAAAGGGAAGTCCCCATGTTCATACGAAGTCCCAGGAAACCCAATGTAAATGGTAATCTCCAAGCAGATCCTACGGTGCAAAACTGGCCAGCCGGCCAAAGGGTGTGCATTTGCCAACCATCGCTATACCTCCCCGCTGCCTTGTTGGGTTGGAACATGTATTCAATACAGGAACCAGTCACATTGAGTTTCCTGGGATTTCGGAACATAGGGATTGAACCAATTCGCCAGGAAATAACTCAGTTCAAACCCTATTTCTGTCCCCCGTGGACATTCAATGATCGGGAATGATACTATTGTGTTCATTATACATGTATTTTCTCACTGAATTATTCATTTATCAACTCACAATTTCTTTCGCCTGGATGCCAGACTGTTTCCAGGGCCTAGACAGGCCTGCTCCTTGGCTCCAGGGCCAACATGCCCCATAAGAAAATCTTAACCCCTGCAGTAACCCCCGCCGGTCTGGTATCGCCCGTCCATTTGACGAGGGCTGAAAAGCTCAGCGCGCGGCTAGTGTGTCAACTCTCGGAGTGGGACAAACCATTTTCTCATTTGTTTCTCGAGAAACCATAGCCTGGTATCCACCCTTATTATTGCGTATTAATTGCCCTCTTTGTGCTTAGATAAATACTGTTGAGGACAGAAGACCACTCGGGAGCTATATAACACGGCTAGCCTGGATACCAGACTCTCACCCGATCTCAGTAATATCGTAATCTCCAAGCAGATCCTATGATGGCATAATATAGTATCAAAACTGGCCAAGGAGTTTAGCCTGCAAAATATATGTATATCGCATATCACACATCCAAAGGGTTTTCTCACTCCATCTTCTCGAATTATATTTCATTCACATTACAACGAAAATTAACAGTAAAACAGCAAACGTACCTTTTTCGCCGGCCGTGAATATTTTGAACGAAGTCTTCGGCATTCCTGTGACATCCGATATTTTTTTCATAAATTTTGTCGCCTGAGTCTAGTTCAGTAGCCTTTATTTGAAACGCCCGTCTCCTGGTTGGAAGTACATCGATCACGAGCGGCCCTTCTTGTGCTTGAAGTTTAGCATGGTGGCAAGGGAAACTTGGTAGAGTCAAGGAGAAAAGTATGACCGTACAACGGGAGATAAAACGCCAGGCAGACAGCAACAAGTCCCAAAACATGTCCATTAGGTGAATGATAGTCCGTGTGAGATCGTAAACAGTGTAGAATGCTACGACAATACGCTTATCTCCGGCTCCGTACAAGAAAAGTCCACGGGGTAGTCCTGGGTACGGCGTACGGATCACCCGGCGGGTCATGATGGCCTCCTGAAGTGTAGAACGACGCAGATGGTGGTACTGGGAGGAAAGTTGTAACGTTCACCCCGTTTGCAGTGACGTGTTGATGTTCTTTAACTTAGCTTGATAAGAGCACTAGCAAACACAAATAGGTAGAACGACAGAAAAGACATCGCGCGTGAATCAATCTAATGAATCTCGGGCTGTCAAAATCAACTCGCCTGCATGATGGGAAGGCGGTGAGTCACAACACATGGCACATGACTCCGTGGCGCCGGCCGATTTTACGGAGCCTGGATGCCAGACCCCGCCCGCACACAATAATGTATATCGTGCACGGTAAATGAAGGGGCCTGTTGTAGAATACCGTGGGGACATTTTGGTATTAGAAAACGCAGACTCCTAACGAGGCACGCAAAGTTTACCGATCCCTACAAGAGGGTCTGCTTGGGGGGGGGGGGGGGGGATCTTGGTAACGCTTAACGGTGAATTCAGGAGGCCCGGTAACGCTTAACGGTAAATTCAGAATGAGTTACAAAGCATAACAGTAGCATTGACGTGCATTCCTATTCATACAACGCTAGAGTAGTTATATCAATGGGTGAAAATACATTGTGAGAAGCAAAAGGTGCCCAGAACACGAAGGAATAACAGGGACAATGTCCATGACATCTGTAAATGGACGCAGGCAGAGTTCCCGGCCCGCCACAGAGACGGCGGCAGCAAATTTCGTATGGAGGGATTGAACTATTGTTTCACCGTAGCATGTTTCGAAATGCCGCTACCGGACATAACGGGGAATTAGGAATAGCTAAGACTGGAATTGACAACACACGTTCGGCGCACTGTAAAGTTTTGGACCAGCGAATACGCACTGACAGAGAATCCCTATAAAGTGTGAAGTCGTGAATCGTACATTGTTTTGAAGGATCGAACTTGCCTTTTTATAGGAAATTGGATTTCCTTTGAAACGTGAAGAAACTGAGAAGAATCAGGGACCACATCGTGGCGTGAAACGGGTCCATAAGACCTAAGTGTTCATATATACGAAGCAGTATGTCCGGCATGAATGGCGCGACCTGTCTCGGTGTGTGGCACAGACGCCTATGGAGTCCTCTTTTCAACAGCGCAATGTCTGTAGACAGGAAAGCGTCCACGGTGTAGCCGAAGAGTACATGCAGCGTTTTAAGTCCACCAGATAGTTCGCGATCGACGCGGGGGCCTTGAAGGAGCGGGCAAGAAACTCCGCGAACGTTTCTAGCGTATCCACCGTGGCTGGGAACGGAGACATCCAATAGAAGAAACAGAAGAGAAGGTACGTCCGGAGAATTGTCCGCAGATTAGACCACGTTCCTTCGGCAAACGCTGCCCATTTAGTCCGACTGGCTTGACCGCGAAGGCGTCGGAGATCTCGGCGATGATCAATGCCTCGGGTACGATGCGCGTCACCTCGTAATCCGTGGTCGCGAGGCCGTCGCGGGGCCTTTGGCAGCTTCGTGTTCTGTCCGCGGAGACGACGCAGGTCTCGACGGTGTCGATATACGTGTACCGGAAGACGTCGCGAATATCGCCCTGCGATACAAAGGAACAAGAGAACAACGTTGAGACAACGGGAAGGGTCAAGATTATAACTGACAGTCAAGCTCGAAATCATCGTGGGAGATCGGAATTTCCACCGTGTTTACATCACGCGTCAACAACTAAAACTGCTGGCGATGTGTGTCCGAGAGATGCCAGCGCGTGGTCAGGAATACAGTTGTCTGTGCCCGCGATGTGTGAAGCGCGTAACTCAAACCTGTGAACGGCAGCTAGGAACCACAGCTCTCGGGAACACTGCAGTAAGTCCGAATCACGCGAGCGACCGGAGTTCAGAACGTGTACACACGAGATATTATCACAGTATACTAACACGGTCAAACCGGCCCATCGATGGCCCCATTTACGGGCCGCCACAACTATTGTCAACATCCCCAAGACATGAATCTTGCGGGCACACTTACGAAGCACGAAGTCAGGGAACATGGCATGGAAGAACTGACCATTGGAAATAGCACCACAACCCGAGGAGCACGCGTCTGTTGCGACGATGTCGTCCGGTGCGGTGTAGACGGTAGACGCGATCAGCGAGACCCCGTTGAACTCGCGGAGGAAGCGGCGCCACCACTCCAAGTCCCGCCGAAAATCGCGAGATAATGAATGAATGAAGACCTTTATTGTACAATTTTGCCCAACCGGGCTAAGTACAGGTCACAACAAGTCAGGATATATACATACAAAAAAGTGTCACAAATCTAGTCTAACACAAAAGTTCGGCTTCTTCTCGCTTCTTGGTAATAGTGAAAATGTAGGACTGTATGGGTTTCGCTATTGTCGGTTTGTCAAAACGCATGAGAAATATAAACTTGTCAGTGCTACTCATGTGTCTAAAATGAGGGAATCTACTTTCTATATAACTAAATAGAGCATTTCTATCATTCGCATACATATCGCAATAAACAGTGAAGTGCACTTCATCTTCTACCATGTTTGAGGTACAAAATTGGCAGATTCTTTGTATATCGACATCGGTGGTGATTACAACGGAGTTTACGTAAGGACTCTAACATACGTGAGACAAACAGCCGGCCGGGGGGGACACACGCAGAGACGAAGACGAGCTTGCCGACGAGGGACTGTAATTCACATTTGGTTGCCTTCCTCTTCATTAGCCACTGCGCTACCAAGTTGGAGATTTCTTCAAGACGAAAAGACGGAACCCGGCGAACCATCTCAACGGTGTCAAATTCTATCCCGAGCCACGTCATGCAAGTTGAGGGTGGGATAGCCTTCTCAGGCGCCTCCTCGAGTCCTAATTCGTTTATTGTTCTTTGTAAGCTGGCAAACGCCGCGGGAGCCAGAGGTGCGATCACGGCGCCACCAAAGTCGTCGATATAATTTGTCACCAAATAACCTTTTTCACGCTCAATAAAAGTGATCGCGGACGTGGTTGACTGGCACATTAATGACGCAGATCGCAGACCAAAACAAACACGGGTGTCAATATACCAATTGTCTCGCCAACAATAACGTAAATACCGATAATCCGCGGGATCCACAGGAAGTTGTCTATATGCCCTGCGCAGGTCCGTCTTAAACAACAAACAGCCTCGGCCCTTGTCTAAGATCATCTCAGTCATTGTATCTACGGATGGATACACTAAACTAATTGGATCGCCCAAAAAAGTGTTCTTGGGAATGGCGTTATTCACAGAATGCCCAGACGGGTAACTCAAATCCACAACGACGCGACGCGTGTCATTGTCACGTTTTGCTACCGTCTGCAGAGGTGCCGGGAAGACTGGAAACGGGAATGGGTTCGCACGAAATGGGCCACACATGGCGCCGTAACGGAGTTCTTTGTCGATAAACAAGTCCACGTCTGCTTGGTAATCCAAAGCCGATCGGTGATTAGAATGATGCACATTGTGTGGGAAATTGTAATTTTCAGGATGAATGTTGATCGGCCAGCCGAATTCGAGAAAGTCGGGTAGTGAAGTGTTGGAGTAATTAGCTAACCGGGGAGCGAGTCTGAGACGTGCGCCTCGCTTCCCGCGGACGAAAAACAGAATGAGAGCCCCGGTGTTGGTGGGCGGAAGTGTGAAGAGGCAAGGACGGACACGCGGTCACCACGTGTGAGGTCAGACAAAGACCGGGGACTGGGTTGTCGTAAATTAATAAAAATGACATCACTGACATTTTTCCACAATGACTCGCAAAGGTAGACACGTCTTTGATGCAACGTCGTGAGGCCTAGAGTGTGGCAAGCGTCCGCATAGGTAGTGTGGTTAGTCCCAAGAATCGTATAAAATGCTCTACGCTGTATCATTTCTAGTTGGCGACTTTGGTATTGCGTGATGCCTCGTTGCCACACCGGGACTGCGTACTCGCAGGTCGGGCGAATAAAACTCGTATAAATAGTGACAAGGTCGTCTCTAGTACTTACTCCGAATGATTTAAGTCTCCTCGGGAAGAACAATCTCTGATTCCCTTTCTTGGCCATATTGTCGACCTGAGTATTCCATTTCAGATCGTCTTGTTAATGGAGACCCAGAAGTCTAGCTACCTTGACCTGTACCAGAGGGTAATTATAGATTTTCGGTGAGGGTAATGGTGGTACGGATTTCGCAAAGTACATACGTACAGGAACATCACTTTGCATTCTGCGGATGGAGTTTCATGTCATGTTCTGTAGACCATTGGCCAAGGTCGTCGAGGTCCTGTTGTATAGTGGAGGGGTCTCTAATCGTCGTGTGGATTTGTTACGGAATCCATGTCGGATCCACCAAAATAGAAATAAAAGAATATGGCTCAGTATCCGTCGACAATCCTTATTTTCGGATTTTGTTGCATTTTATTGGATTTTAGGTAAAATACAATTTTAAGGTTTGAAGTAGTCAGTCGGGCCTGTGGACACTGACCAAGTGTCATTGATGCCTCCTAGCGATTCATATGGTTCTTGCGGCAATACAATATTTCTTCTGCATTAAAGTCTTGAACTGCTAGGAGGCAATTTTGATCCATGTGACGGACTCTATTTGATACCCTGATATAGGACTTTCTATGAATTCAAGAGGATTGTAGGGAAATTAGAATGTCTGTACGGAATACGTATGCGAAAAGAACATTGCGAAGGCCATGCTAATTTCAAGGAAGAAATACAATTCTTACCTTATGTTTTGTCAACAACTTATTAAAATATTATGATTAAATATAAACATATGAACATTGTAAGATGTTTACATCGTTAACACTTTGGAAATCCATTCTCTATAAGCCTAAAACGCTAGATTCCAGAATTTACTCTTACAAGAAATTTACATGGTAAAAATCTCATATAATTCGTGTGTTTCTTAGTCGTAGATGGTTTGCATTCCGTAAATTTTGTCTGAATTCTAAGGCTCTCCTTTGTTAAGGTGATATTCCAATACACTTGCGTCACGCTTGCGTGACTGCGTGGTTCGTAATATACTTACCGAGTTTCAGAGATAACGAACGATTTTTCTAATTTTTGTGTGTGTATTTTGTCGTCTTCTATGTGTAAGACATATCTTTACGTATTACGCAATATCTAGCTTATAAAAAATGGGGAAAATAATGAAACAGTGACACGGTGAATGAACCCTGCAGTGACGCAATCTTGAGATACCACACAGAAAAAAATGTCAGCACGAGTAACGCAACTTCATTACAACATTACATCTTGCCCTCGATGCTAACGGATTTGTTCAGAAAACAACTTTATGTAGAAGCCAACTATTTACTCCTGATTTGTTTTTTGCACAAATGGCAAAGGGAGCGGGACACCGGTAGCCTTGACGTCTAGGAAATAATGATCACCACGCAAGATGGCGATAGAAGGGACTCGGACGTCCTTATGTGCTGCAAGTATGGCGCCGACTGGAATACAGGAGTCATAAACGACAAGACGATGCTGTGCTGCCTTCAGCCGACTCACCAGGTCAATGTCCCCCAGTAGCAGGTCGCAGTGCTTGGTTATCACGTTAGTTACATCGATAAATGCTTTTGCATACTGGAGGCTTGACGTCCCCGACTTTGTATTTAAATAATGCTGGTCCTCAGCTTCCTTCAATGATGTGAAGGTTCCTTGGTCGCGGAACGTCTCAAACTTGAAGTCAGGCCTTTCCGCTCGTCGTTTCTCGGCTATGTCTTCTGGTACAACG